>JAWMRA010000048.1:5554867-5594318 GCA_035584735.1 Pseudotriccus pelzelni
GGCGCTGTCTCCGGCCCTCCCTCCGCTCCGGCAGAAGGGCGGGCGGCACCTCCGGGGCGGGACCGCGCACGGAAGGAAGCGGAGCCGGGCCGGGCTGGGCGGAGCGGCCCCCGCCGCCTGAGGGGGGAGCGGGGAGCGGGCGGAGCGGCCCCCGCCGCCCTGAGGGGGGATCGGGGATCGGGCGGAGCGGCCCCCGCCGCCCTGAGGGGGAACCGGCGGGAGCGGGGCCCGGGCAAGGGGAGAGCCGGGAGAGCTGCCCTGGCACGGCGGCGCCGGGGCTGTTACACACACGTACGGTGTTCCTGATTTCCTGGAAATGCGAACAGATCCACGGTTCTCTTCGGCTTCTTGTTTTCCTCCCCTTCCAGCCCAGGGAACGGCTGCGTTCCCTTCCCTCCCTCCACACACCCTCCAGGCCGGCTCCTCTGTTGTCACCCCGACCCCAGGCCCTGCCCCAGAGCTGCATTTGTGCTGACTGCAGCGAACAGAGGAGTAGCCGCCGCGATTTCGAACTTACTCCTCTTTCCATTCTCTGTTACCTGGTTTCGGTCTCTTTTTTTCTTTTTTTCCCCTCCCACATTGGGTCTCAAGACGTCCTGCTACGAAACAGCAGGACAGATGGACAGCATGGAAATGGTATTTTTATTTACTTCAGAAACATATTTCTGAACGCAGCCAGCTAAGCAAATCCAGAAACTTTGTTTTCGAGCATTGCACAATCAGGGACAGCTACTGGGACTTTCTCTGCGCTGTGTCACATGGAGGGAAGGAAACAGAACTGAAATGATCTGACACCAGTCAGCATCCCCGGGGAGAGAGCAGACACTGTACAAATGCCATCTGCTAAGGAAGTGATGATGAACGAGTCGGTGCCATTAAAATAGCCCGAGACAGAGACTGATATTTTAATTTCCATTTGCAGTCATGCAAAGCAAACTCAGTTCCCAGGGAAGGTGAGGAGGGGCACCGCAGTGGCTGCAGACCAGACGAGCCAGATTCCAGCAGTTTTCAGTATAATAATCTTTTATTGCACAACACAAATTTATATCCACATTTTCTTCTATGTGTTTTAAATAAAAAACATAGACTATATATTACCCGAAACTGAAAAGTCAAAAGTATTAAGAAATAATACACTGCAGTACTCACAGTATTGAACATCACACGTCAACAGAATTATTAACAAAACACATTTGGAGAGAATTCCAAACCCTGATCGTTAGCATCCAGGCTGGATTTTCAAAGGCATTACGGGTTACAATGCATAGACACATACAATTCAGAATTCAGCAAAACAAAATCCATTTATAAAAGTCACAGTGAAAGTGGAGGTAAACTTATACTAAGCTTGTGTAAGTAAAATGACTAAGAACTGCTGTTCTGGAAAGTGATTTCCAGTTAGAGAACTATGTACAGGAGATAATAAACAGAACATAATTACCCACTGAAATCAGCTTATTTGCAGAAAGATAATGAAAGACTGGGGGGGGGCGGATTCTGTTAAGTGAAATTATGTTTCCATAGCCCAGAACTCAGAACCATCCTGGGTACTCTCTGCTGTGTGTGAACGACCTGAAAACATTTACAGTTGTTTGCCTACAAATGACCAAAGAGATCAGTACAACTCCAGGAACCACAACTTAAAGCCAGTGGGGTCTATAAATTGCCCAGAGTAAAGTAGTTTTTAAATGATGGAAGTGAAAGAAATCTAATCCAGAGTTTCATGGTGAGTCAAGAGATCATTTTTCTCCAGTCTCTGCTCTGAAGTTCTCTCTTACTTGTCCTGCAGTTGTGTCCCAAATGATTACTCTGCTTTGCCACGCAGAAAGATCCAGCTGTGGCTTAAAATTCAAGTAGTGTGACCCTGCAATCCACTGGATTTTCCCACCCTCTTAAACTCCCAGAATCAACAACACGACAAACTCACACAGAAGTGAACGACCAATGGAAGTTGCCCTGAATTCCTGACAGACTGAGCTTGCACAAATGGTGCTGAAGGTTCCTCTGCCTCACAAAGAACAAGAGTTGAAACCAAACCCAAAGAACACCCTGCAGTGGAAACCACCAGCTCTGACAGGAGCCTTTCCCTGCTGGCACTTCCATCATCTTCCTCATCATGTCACCTGTCCCAGGTCATCTACAGAGAAGAATGAGCAGCAAGAATAAAGCTGGGAAGGAGGGTTCCTAGGGCTTGCAAACGCCAAATGAAGTTAGAAAATCACGACCTTTAATTATACCAGTAATTAGTTTTTTAAGGGAAAAAAAAACCCCGATCATACAGTTATCCTTCAGCTCATAGAAAGCAGTAAAAAAGGCTCCCACCCCCAAAACACAGCTCCTCAGGCTGAATGCATATTCCCGTGAAACAGATGTAAGCCCTTAAAAGAAGTAAGTTTACATTTCTTAAGTCTTTATTTAAAAAAATGAGAAAAGTGAAATTTAAGTGATTATGCTGTAAGTTAGTTTAATTGATTTACTCAGGTACTTTGGAGAGTAGTAAGATTTTCACTGATTCTTTCGCAACTACCATTCACCATATTGCAATTTAAAACAACCTCTTTATTTTAAAACAGACTGAGCATTCATCTTGCAAACAAATCTGAGAGAGCAGCAGAGAGAAGTAATAAATTTCCTGCACACAGGGTTGTACATGTGCAAGGTCAGAGAAGGGGGATCCAGTCAGAGTCATTATCTCACTGTGAGTGTTCAGCCCAGACACCTCATCTCCTCATGCCTCTCACACTTCAGCTAACAAAGGAGATGTGGGGGAGCGTGGATCAGGATCTCACCAAAGTGTTCCTTCAGAGGCAGAGAGGAACATCCCTGGGGAATACACTGCAGAACTAATTCCCTCCCGCTTTCCTAATCCCAAAATCCAGCTCATGCTCAGGACACCTCTGAAATGGGCTGTATTCCCTGGACATGAGCAGCAACCTCACTGGGCTTCAGATTCCACTGGGAAAACACAGATACACCGAGAAGCACAACTGAAAGACCTGGCCAAGCCCTCACAATACATCCACTCGCTCAAGGCAGACGAGGGTTTAACAAAGCTATTGCTTGGGACACTTTAAAGTATCGGCATCCTTCGGTTTGCAGGGATTTTAACAATCCCTCAGCGAAGGCCAGATTATACAGATCAGCTCGTTTCTTGTGACAGAAGTGTTTGAGTTTTGCCTTCAAGGACTCCTGTGAGCCAAACCCAGCCCTGAGACCACCCAGAGCAAAGAAGAGAGTGTGAGTGGATTAACAAGCCCTGATTCTCTTAATGACTCACTGTTGAGAATCAAGGAAGATTCCTGGTTTTCCTGTAACTATAACAGCCTTGACTTTTTCCTACATCAAACGCCTTTGGGATGAGTGATTTTACAAAATGAGGGCAGGAGATAGCTAAGGCATAAGCTGGCTTATCAGAAAACCGGTGTTTAACTCAACCCTTAACACTCTTGCTAGTTTCAGGGGAGAATATTACAAAACTGAACCACAAAATCTCAAAAACATTCACATTAACAAGTTCAGGTATTTGCATATGTTACATCATGAGGTGTCTCCCAGGCAGACTTCCTAAAAACTTTTAAAAAATCCGTCAAAAGGGGGTTATGCAGAACTTCCTGCTGCAATAATTCACTGCTTTTGTTACTCAGGTAACTAAAACTTGAAGTGCTCCAAAACAAACCAAAGAACTCACACCCTCATCAGTGCAGAAACTGATCCCTCATTACAGGTTTTGGTTAAAATAAGCTTTGAAATAAAAAGAAAAATAAAAATCCAGCAGGCTCAGAAGAAAACATGCACCACGAGGACCACGGAGAATCTGTTTATGGCTCAAAGGCTCCCCAGATCAAAGCTGGCAGCACCTTCACTGTCCTCCAAGGAGGGTGGAAGTTCAGCAAGGAGTATTTCAGATTTTCTATGTAGGGTATTGGGTATTCAAGTTAAGAAGCCCACACCAAGCTCACAGGTCATTTTTATATATTTTTTAAGCTCTTGAAATCAAGTCATTACGTGGCTGCTGAGCATAAATACACTTTCAAGTCATTTTGAGTGATTCAGAAAAACAAGTTATTTCCCTTTTTTTTTAAATTTTCCTCTTTTCCTTTCTTATTTTACAAGTGTAAAAACAGATGAAGAAATACTGAATGTGCTGTGGAATTGGCCAAATCACTCAGTATATTGAGACCTGATAGACCTCCCTTTGCTCCCTGTTTAAAACCACTGCACAGTGGATTCCAGAGGGAATGTTAAACGTTCCAGAGGGAATGTTAAAAAGATTATCTTGTCATGGTTTTGTTCATACACACAGCAACGTTAAAAAACAGCTAACAATTCTAATTTTAAATAAGTATCCCTCAGCTGTCCCACCACTATTCATAAAAGCAGAATAATCACTGCAATCCAGGTGTGTGATCTGGGCTTTGAAAATATTTGAGACTTATTTATGGGGGGAAAAAAAAGCTGATTATAATAGGTATGTTCCTGTTAATCAATTTGTAACCAAAAATGGAAAAAGGGCCTGTATCCAGTCTCAGAATACGAAATAAAAGATGTCTGTCTTTCAGACTGAATCAGCTACACGGACTGTCCTTTTAATGATCTGCAAACATGATATTCACAGCAAGGTTACAGTGATGACACGAGACTATTTAACGTGCCCAATTTGTTTCCAGTGTCAGCTCACAAACACAGGCATTTGAGAGATGGAAAAGTAGCTTTGTAGATGCTAAAATGACAAAAAGGCCAGGAGAAGCTTGGAGAAATAGGTAAATAAGTTCTAGCAAAGCTCTGGCCTGGCCAGATACAAAGCAAAGTCCTAAAGGGAAAAAAAAAAACAACAAACAGTTATTCCATAGGCATTTAGTGTAATTAGACAATTCTAAAGCATCCGGGACATACAAAACCATCAACCCTGTTGAACATGGATTCAGTAGATGAGCTACTCACATTTCTGTTGCAAATGCAGAATTTCAAAAGTTATGCTACACGCCAAGAAAAGTCAATAACGTTACACAAAGCAGTGATTAGACTCTACTCCCCTGCCATCCTCCTGCACAACTCCTCTGCTTCTGTCAAAAAAGGAGCACAGATTAGGCAAGATCACCTAAATCACTGTAAACAAAGACTGCTTAGAACAAGTCGAGTCAATAAAAATAGGGTTAAGCCTGCCCAAATCACAGCACAGAAGGGATGTTTAATAAAAGCACGTGGGCTTTTAAATCCGCGTTTTCCTTTCCAGTATTGCACTGAATGTGTGCTGCCTCCAGGAGGACTGGAAGGATGTGAGCTTTGATTAAGGTGCAGCTGATACAGACCAAGATTTTCGTTTTATCTTTTTGGGCAGGTCGTTTTCCCTTACTTTTCTTAAGCAATGAAAAGGAAAAAGTAATAAAATATCAGCATGTGCATATTAAGAAAGAGCAAACATGGCCAAAACAGGAGTTTTGTCATCACAGCTTCTCCATAAAAACAGTGAGAAAATTCTTAAAGCCAAACCAACAAACACACTGTTAAAAATCAGACTGTGTTGAAATTCAAACCAGAGTTCTGTCCTGTGTAAATATATATATGAGAAATGGCAAAAAAACAGCCACCAAAACCCTCAGTGAAACTTCAATTCTCGTTGTAATCTCTAAATAAACTACACTGAAAATCCTGCACTTAAATGTCTGAAGTGGACAAGCAGCCAAAACTCTGTAAGCCTCAGCTTTAAGATCTTACATCATTTTAGAAGAAATTGTGGTTTGCAGTTTAAGATTCCCTGAAAAAATTCAATAAAAATAAATGAAACCAGCAAAGCAGCAAAGAAACCAAGTTCTTCTCATTGTAGAGAAGCTTCACCAGTCTCAGTTTAACTCTTAATTTTGGGTTGCCAAACACGAGTACCAGAACTTGTAACAGAAAGGCCAATATTTAAGAAAACAATTTAAACAAACTTAAGTTCCAAATGCACGGAATTCCCTCCTTCCCTCCATTTCAAATTTAAGCTCTGGACTTGACTCAGCACTTGAACACGCTCCTCTGTCAGTAAACATTGGCAAAGAGATCATCAGAGCCCCCACTTCAGAGAGACAATTCACTAAATATTGCTAAATTAAATGCCTGAAAGCGTGACAATGCAAACAATTTGCCTCTTTTCTTGCAAGACAATTTGATCATGAGGTTTTTAGAATGATTCTAAGAATTACCTCAGGTAAAGCAGAGTTTTGATCACTGTAATTAACGTGTTTCTTAAGCGTTTTGGTCAAAAGTTTAATTAGGCGATATTATTCCTGGATTAGCCAATCCAATGGAATGAAATATGCAAATATTTACTTTTTCTCTCTCCTTAAGATTATTTGGAAGCCCCTTCAAGTGGGGTATTGTAGCAAAACACTTGAGTTTCCTGTACCTCACAAATCATTAATATCTGCAGACGTTTAGATCTCCCTTTCGGTTTTGGACATCAGGTAATTCAGCTCTGGGCTCTGAGAAGTGCAACAATTCCCTTCTGAAAACGATGTGATCCTGCCATGGCTGCCTCTTCCAGCGTGGGAAGGGATTTACTACCCAGATATACTGATTTATAACTGGAGAAATGTTTGAATAGGAAGGTTGAATTTTGGTTTTCCCTTATATGACACCAGGAAAGGTCGACAAGAATGATAAAACTAAGACTTAATTAACTGTCTGAAGAAGGTGAGGTGAGGGAAGCATTTGTACAGTATCATCTGACTTTAACTCTAGAACAAAGTTTAATATCACAGAATGTAAAAAGAGTCAGTAATAAAAGAATATACATTAAATATTCCTCTTACTTCTGCTAATAGGAACACACATATAGGGTTTTCTCATTTACCAAAAGCCTTTGTAAATGACCTGATTCTATAGAGCTTCTTTTTTGTTTTGTAGATATTGTAAACATTTAGAATTTCTAAGGCTAAAAACAGGCACAAGTCTTCCATGGACAGTTATTATTCCTAAAAGCATTAAGGAATATATTCCAAATCTGCTATTCCTCGTTATAACAATGATAATAATTGAAATATAACATTATAATTCACAATGCAAATTCTTAATTAAAAAAAAAAACAACAGCTTAATCCTGACAACAATTAATAATATATAGGGAACACTTCTTTTTTTCCCCTTTTTAAAATTATCTATTACATCAAAATCACATTTCCAGAATCTTTGTGCTGGGTATTACTCAATTTTATAAAGTGGTAAGCTTAAGAAGGAACTAAAACATCTCTAAGTGGGTAAAACTGAACCACGTATCAGCATTATTAGCACCCCAGCTTCCCAACAGAGCAGGAGAGATCTGCAATTCCATTCTGCAGACTGGGGTTGGGGGCACCTTTCAGAAGATGTCAGACACTCCCCCCCTCCACCATTTCCATGAGGTGATTTTTGTGTTGTGCCTCGTTAAGGTACCTGAGCCAACAGTCTGATTTCAGGCTGGTTTTTCGAGATGCCAGAGGTTCTTTAACCTCTGGAACGGGTTCCCTCTGCTGAGCAGCTCAGCCAACACGCCGGCAGACCGATCCCAAGGAATGTTAGCAGCAATGCATTTCCAGAGACACGTCGCAAAAAAAAAAACACCAAAAGCTGCCGCCTAGAAGTGCTTTTATCCCTCGCGCCGTCCCGGACAAAACAACTCACCACCAAGTGATCTTGAACTCGTAGATGGGCCTCTTGCAGTAGTAGTGGTTTATGAGGTGTTTGTCGCACACCCCGATGCACTGGTGATCCACAGTGATCCCCCTGTCGGACAGGTCTGTCACGATACAGTGCAGCAGGTCGTAGACATCGGCCACGGCCTCCCAGGGGCCAAAGGACACATCCACCTCACAGTGGTGCTCAAACAGCTTGGTCTCGCTCTCACTCCTCTCAAAACGCAGGGAATTGAAGTGGGGGCACTCGTAGGGAGTGATGGGCATCTCCTCTTTGAAGACACAGACCTTCAGTTTTGCAAACCTCGCTTTCCTCTGCATAGCTCTGAGCTTCGCTATTTCGATGATCCGTTCCAAGTGATCTTAAAAGAAAAAAAAAAAAAATCCCGCCCAAAAATCCAGAATTACAACGAAGTATCAAGTAAAAGGGATCAAATGCAATTATTTCACGTGAAACACATCACTGCAGTGTTTAATAAGTTATTCTCAGCCTAACAGGAATCTGCAGGTAGCACAATATACAGCAATCAAATCAAAATCTCAGTTATCTGGTGAACTTGGTGTCCTTACAATGTGCCCAAGTTTATTCAGCTGCAGGTCCTGACACAACAAAAGCAGAGAAACCCTCTCATTTAGTAAGCCTTGCGTATTATGGCCTAGATCTTGCTCCTTTTTAAATAAAAATCCACATCCTTGTACCAAATGTGATGTGGAGACCTCAAAGACCCAAACAGCATGAAAAGCACACAGTAAACTTCCCAACTACAGCGGAATTAGCTTGGAAGCTGAAAGCAGACTGAAAGCACGATGTGCAACACTTGAATCACACCAGAAGAAACAGTCAACACTGCTTTGTTTATTTACCTTTGTAATATGGCATTAGGCCCAGGAAAGCTTGTCTAACTTTTTCTCCTTTCAGAGGCTGGATATCCTCTAGATTGTCTAGCAAGGGTCCTATGGAATAATACTGAGCTTCCTTGTAAACTGACCTCACTCGTTCTCTTGCTGGCAGGTCACCAGAGCGTAGAAAGTTAAGTATGTCTCTAAAAAAAAGGGCAAAAATATTATTAAGGAACACATTTCTGCCAAAAACGGTCGCAGGTGGTAAAGGAGAGGAAATGCTGCATATTCATTGTTTACTCTCTTGAGACAGAAATCCTTATGTTTAGACAGTAACTGAAGCAAGTGATCCATGTTCCCCACATCTGGTTTTAAAACTGTTTGCCACGTTCAAGTTTCCAAGTCACCATTCCATATTTTGCCTCTGTTAATGCCAAAACTCACTCAAAAAACCATAATCATATTTTATATAAAAAGTTCAATGTGGAGGAACCACTTCATATAGAAGGGGATACATCATTCCACGGGAAAGAGATTGTTGTCACTGTGTTTCAAATTTAGGCCTGTGACAAAATAATATTTTCCATTTTCCTAGAGAATTATATGCACGGACATTTTATCCCACACAGATCCAGGATTGTACCTGAAAGGATGGTTCATTTGCAAAGGAGGTTTCTCTACACAGGATCAGGGCCATGTACAGAATAAGAATTTTAAAAAGAAGAGAGAGAACATTTCCTTGCAGTTCTGAAGCACTGTTATGTGGCAAGATTTTTTAACAGGGAAAGAAATCACTTTATAAGTAATAACTAACAAAACTATTATTGACCTTCCTGAAGAAGGAATCCTGAAGGTGAAGGGATATGGCACTACCAGCAAAAATAATTTTTAAAAAGAAATTCTTGAGGCTTGGGCTTTTTTACCAGTTGTGTTATATCCTGTTTAAAGACTGAAAATAACATACTTTCAACTGTACATTCCTTCCATTCCCTCTTTATCCTAGATACTGTAATATCAATTAAAAACCAGTGTTGTCCCTACGTAAAGCAACACCAAACACATTCTTTTTTAAGACATCAAAGCAACTTAATACCTTGAAAGGAGATACTCTGGAGGAGACAATGCACAAACACAACACACTGCTTGCTTTTCCTTTCCCACTGCATGACTTGAGAGCAAAACAAATAGTTTTTTAATTGCCATATCCTACTGTTATGTTTTGAGGGTGTGGATGCCGGACGCGAACGGGATTTAACCAGAAGGAAAATAAACGCTCAAAACTTATTTTTCTTTAAAACTGACTTGCTTCTGGAAGAACTCTGGAAGCACTGGGGACGCCGTACATACCCAAAGTAGGTTCCATCTCTGTCGATGAAGTACCTGCCCTCAGCATCCGTGGGGATGTAGTGCCTCCCGCTGAACATGGCTGCCAGCATGGTGTCCTCGTAGCGCCTCAGGGTGGAGAGCCTCGTGGTAAAGTACATCCCTCCCACGTTCAGGGGGACAACTTCTGGGAACTGCAAAAGCAATCGCAGCATCAGAAAGGAGCCCCCGGCCTTTTGCTTCCGAAACACAGCGTCAGGTCTTTGCCGCCCTGACAAACTCTTCCTCCCCGCCCTGTTGCCACAAAGCAGAGGGGTTGCAGGGTTAACGGCTTGGATACTTTGGTTTCTGGGTGGAATCTGAATGTAGCTGGAATCTGAAACAGCAGACATCACTCAGCCTTAATGCCAGATACTAAAGTATTAATGCCTCCTCTTGGCTCCCCACCCTTACACAGAGACAGACACACACGCAGAGGAGGGAAAAAAAAAGGGAAGACATCTCAGGCCAGCCTCGGGACTTGCACTCAGTTGCTACTCTGCTGGTTTCTTTCCACTGCTAAACCATACACTAAAAAACCCCAGTGATTTTGTATTTACATCAGGCCTGAAATCTTAGTATTACACTCTAAGACGCCTGAAGTCCCAGAATAAACACTTAATTATATTTCTCAGCTCCAAACACGGATGGAACTTACAACCAAAGCCGCCAAGCAACTGAAATAAATTCAAGAGACTTAGTTTTATTCAAACATTTAGCTACTAATGGAAACTGAACTGGGCATCCACAAATAGTCCAGCAAATAAATCCCGGATTCTTTGGCAGCTGAGCGGTGCGTGCTGCCATCACTGGACCTTGTCAGGTGAACAGCACCGGGGAGCTCTTACCTGCTGGGGCAGCAGAGGTAGAGCTTGTCCTGCCTGGGTTGCAGTAGGAGTGGCCGGCTCTTGGAAATCATCCTCTGCATCCGAGCTCGACATGGCATCATCCGGGTTTCCACTCACTTTGTTCTGCCCCGTAACTACCACCATCCCTCTGGCTCTCGGGAGCAGGTCTGCTGGGTAGGCGGCCGTGGCACTGCTAAACGGGAACACAAACCCCAGATCACCTCGGGCTGTCCCCGCCAGCCGCGGGCGGGACGCGTCGCTCCCCGCGGTCAGCCCGAGGGCTCACAACGGCATCGCTGTCGCCGGGAAATGAATCGCGGCACGGACGGGACCCGCACACCGGGGGCTCGGGCTGTGCAGGAACGCGCTTGGCAGAGCTGTCCCAAGGCCCTCCAGCCCCGGAGCCGCTGTCAGTGGCTGGGTAAGAGCCCGGCATCCATTGGCTGCACAGTGCAGGGAGCGATTGGCTCCGCCGCGCTTTTGCAGGAAAATGTCATTTGCTGGGTGGATTTGGGTGGCCGCTGTCCCAGCCTGTCCCTCGCCATGGGCGGGATGCAGGAACACGTCCTGCCATTGGCCCCGCGCCGGGCGACACCCGCGCTCCGTCTGTCACCTTCAGCCGCTCGCCGGGAGCAGGGACGGGCACCGGCAGGAATCCGCTCAGCATTCCCTGGGAAATTCTCCAGTTCTAACCAACCGGAGAAAACTGATGTCTGCCTGCCCACCGCATCACATCTCATCGCACACGAACGCGCCCATCTGACACACATGTATTTAATTCTGCTTATTATCCTGCGCGTTTACTACTAATTATCCATTTCCTTTCCGGCACGGAGCAGCACCTACGAGGCTTTCCCAGTCCACCTTCAGTGGCAGCACGGGATGGACTAACCAGCTGCACTGCAAAAATAATAACTGAAAGAGCAGAGCAGCAAAGAGGAGTAACCCTCCTGTTCCCTTTACGCTGCATTATGTAAAACCCCTGTTTCCGGGATTGCTGTGGTGTCTCCAGCAGCATCACCACTACCAGAGGCTGTAGCTCTAACCCTGCAAGCTCCTTCTCTCAAATCACTACGAAATATGAAAAGAGGAGGATTATTTGCACGAGCACATCTATTAGCGATTTTAATATTTGTCCTGAAACATTTATTCCGACATTATCAGTTATCAAAGCAGCTCAACTATGCCTCACAGATAAAGAACATACACAACATAAATGAAATATTATTTTGGTAGGGCTCCTTTAAAGAAGTAAACAAATTATCACCCCGAAACAGCTTGCAGAAGCTTCATTTATAAGATGCACAGTCAAAACTGAGTGTGAGCCTGTGTTTACTGTGAATGAATTATTTATAATGCTGTCACTTGACACTAGTGCTTTGCCTGCTATTTCCAGTTCTCTTAAGACTATTCAAAAGAACTCAAGATTGACTAAAACCGTGTTCCTTAATTGTCTACATTTTTCAACAATGTCCCACATACTTCACTTAAATGGATTATCCTGTGAATAAACAACATTCAGCTCCATTAAGTATATGGGAATCATCGACCACAGAATGTGTTTGGGGTAAGTTCGTCCATTTGGCACTGTACCAAAAAGGGCCCCTTTCCTACCAGAACTGGAGGTCTGAGAAAAAGGAATTCCTTCATAATCCTCCTCCAACATGACATCAAGGCTTAAGAAAAAAAAACAAACCACGAGAGAGCATACCTTAATTCTGTCAGACCCAGGAGTAACAGCCTCCTCTGCCATTGGAACACTCACACAAATAGTGCCCTCAACAGAGAGGTTTGGCAGACAAGTTCTCGGCCCGGGATTTGAAGAGTAAGGTTAGTGGCAGTAAAATGGAGAGATTAATCACTGACAAGTTTAACCTGTTTTTTGACCTTCATTAAAAGGTGAGTGCAGTCCCTCTCTATGTTTGCTTCACCCGTTCACCCCTGGGCACGGAGCAGTGGAACAGCGGAGTGGTGACAGGAACAGAGTCTTCCTGAAAGAAGAACAGAAGCTGATCACCAGCCAGTTCTCTGACAGACACTGGGTTCTCTGCATTTCATGAAGAATATGCATCCATCTATATCATAAAATCAAGAATGGTTTGGGTTGGAAGGGATCTTAAAGTTCATCTCATTCCAACCCCCTGCCATGGGCAGGGACACCTTCCACTATCTCAGGTTGCTCCAAACCCTGTCCAACCTGGCCCTATCCTCTTCTTGCCACTTAAAGAACGTGCAATAATTATTTTTAACTATGCACAAAAATGTCCCTTTTGTTAAATCTCTCATTAAAGTTACAGGGTTTGTTTTATTTATTTAAACTAACTAAATGCATCCATTTCACTTTCAAATATATCTGGGTCCAGATCAACAGTTAATGAGAAAACATTGCCAATAAACAAAATTATTATTAAATATTTAACTGAACCAAGGTCAGCAGCATCCAACTCTACCAGAAATACCTCCTGCCAGTCCTTCTACCTGGCATTTAAATGCAGAGATTGCTTCCTGGAGCTTAGTTTTGGACAGCTCAGATACTGTCACACAAACACACACCAAAGACAGCTCAGTAAATGAACTGGCCCTGCCAGTCTGGCTTCATTCCCCGGGGAATGATAGCAATCCAAGAGCTGCATCGAGTTGGACTGCATAGTAAGAGGCAACAAAACTTATCAAGGCTCTGCTGTTCCCTCAGCTTTTCTGTACTGGTTTAAACTTTTTCTTAAATGTCTCGAGGTTACATGAGTGTTGGCAAAGTTACACACCTAAAAAAGTTACGTGTCTACAAAAAAAGTAGCATAATGATTACACAGTCAAAGTCTTTTTCAGCACGGTACTGATGTATGAATCCAGCGTAAGAGACCCACACAGGCTTCAGTTCAGAGCTAACTCCTTGGGATGTGCTTGTTTTGAGGAAATGCCAACTGGATTTTAGGAGGACTACCCCTTTTTCAAGAGAAACTGGGTCCCTGTGAGGTCACAGAATGAGATGCGACTTAGCAGCCTCTCCATAGCTATCTTCAAAAGACTCAGATGATCAAGGCTTTGTGTGAAGGCACTGGGCCGAGACAGGAAACCCAGTAAATTCTTGTGAATCTGCGTCAGAACAGTGAAGGAACACCCTGAAAAAGGGGCTGGGATCCCTGGGCTGCAGTAAACAGTATTATATACTGGACTGTGAAATCCTGGACATTCTCAGCATCTTTAGGCATCAGCAAAGGACAGCACAAGGTATGATGAAGGGTAAGTGTTGCAGCAGAGAGCAGACACACAGTATATGGGTGTGTGTGATGGGACGCTCCATCGCCAGAGACTTCCAGGGCAGGAGCAGGACAGCAGGGAGACCTGAGCGGGAGCTGTGAGCAACCAGTGGGTAAAGGACGCCGGGGCTGTACTCGCTGGTGGCTGGCACTGACACCTCACTCAGAATTCCACAGCTTTTAGAGCCTGGAGCCGCTCTCCAGTCTGACAGCTGAGGGGAGCAGCGGCATCACCCGCGGGAATCAGCGGACCGGGCAGCACAGCCCCGGGTGTCGGGCAAATCAGTCAATAACTAATTAATAAATGATTAACGATTAGCTGTCACCTAGCGACTCACGGGGGGGGGGGGGAACCTCCTCTGCGCGGTCTGAACGGAGCCCCCGGACGAGGGGGCAGCGGGTCCCGCTCCGCCCCCCTCCCGCTCCGCGGCACCGCCCGCCCCTCACCTGAGCGGCCCCTCCCCTGAGCGGCCCGTCACCTGAGCCGCCCCTCACCTGAGCGGCCCCTCCCCTGAGCGGCCCCCTCACCTGAGCCGCCCCTCACCTGAGCGGCCCCTCACCTGAGCCGCCCCTCACCTGAGCGCCCCTCCCGCGCCGCCGCCGGGGGTCGGTAGCGGAGCCCCGGACTCCCGTGGCGGGGGACGGAGGGGGCAGCGGGGCCGGCTCTCCCCGCCCGCCCTCACCTGCCCCGGCCCCGCGTCACGCACGGCCCATCCGGGTCCCGCGCGGGCGGGGCCGGGCCCGTCCCCACACGGGGGGCGGCGGGAGCGACAACCCCATCCCGCCCCATCCCTATCCCCATCCCCAACCCCATCCCGCCCCATCCCTATCCCCATCCCCATCCCCATCCCCATCCCCATCCCCTCACGGCCCCGCCCGCGGCTGCGGTTCAGCCCCTCGGTCCCGCGGTTAATTAGCCGTGATTAATTGCCCTGAGCGCAGCGGGAGCACCGATGGCGGCTCGGCGGCCGCGCTGCCCCGGGCGGGCACTAGGGGAGGCCCCGGGATCGCTTTCGAGAACGAGCCGAGGGCGAAGGAGCCGGGAAAGCTGGAGCCAAGCGTGACATCCACTTCTTCCCTGGAGGCGCTTTAATATCCCTCATTGGGTGCTTTCAGAGACACGCGTTAATCGTCTCAGTAGGAGCAACAAGGAGGAGGAGGGACATAAAAAAAAAAACCCAAAACCAAAATCTGAAGCAGAAGTTGTGGAAACACGAGTATTTTGAAGAGAGCCAGTGGGGAAGGCTGAGCCCACCTTCAGCACCGTGAACCACCGAGGTGAACAGAAAATGGAGACAAAATGAGGCAAAACCCCTCGCAAAATTACCTTGACTCGAATAACCACCTTCCACGTTGTATCCTACAGTTTTTTGATGCTTAGGATACAGTTTCACAGCACGGGTTCAGCAGCGGTTGCACAGCACAGCTCCGAACACAAGGGCTTTAAAGGAACAAATTCAGGAGGCTAAAAATTACCTCCGTTCTCCTGCAGTAAACAAATCTCGTGTTACTTTCTTTATAACTCTCAGTGGGACACTCCAATTTACTTTTTTTGCTCATCACCCAGCTATTAAAAGCAAACAAAAAGCATTAAATTGCAAACCTTAAAGAGAGACGCAAACCCAGGACATGAGATCATATCTCCCCTCCTATACATCAATATCCTGAATTATTTAAATCTAAACTCCGAAGCGAAACCATTAATGAATAAACAAAAATCACATTTAAAGCATTTATTTTGAAAAATAAAATACAAAAGATAATTGAGTTGTAATTATACATGTAATTTATCAACTTTTTTTTTAAATAAAAGATATTTAACAATTTCCACATATGAATAAAACAGACAAACTGTTCCACCAGCAACCTTTTAGGACAAGCACAGACCACTCTTGAAAGCTTCATACATTTAAAACCAAACTGCTACAAGAAACAGACAAAAGTCTTTGAAGATGGAGCTTTGTAATTAAGACAGAAGAGCAATTTCAGAGACAGGCATTGCTTTGCTTTTTTTTTTTGTTTTAAACCTTAAAAAAAATAGTTGTGCGAATGTAATACGGTCGTACGTCAACATCAGTGTTTTTATTTTCTTTAACAGGTTTTACGTGCTCTCACAACAGCAAAGTGTTGAACAAAAACAGTATGAAAGAAACGGGAGAGAAAATCGTGGAGGAAGCAGGCCATGAGCAGCACACCCCGCTGATCCCGGGGGGACAGGCCCTGTGGATCATTCCCACTGAAAAAGGCAGCAGTCGATTTTCTAAAGAAAAGGAAAAAATAAAGTTATGTTTGAGCTTTCCATGTAATATTCGGCTCTATCATTGACACTGTTTTGGAATTACAAATAAATGCAGAATTAATTAATTAACTGCTCTTTCAGTAGGTGGAAAGTCACTGTCAAAACAAAGCGCAGCCACTAAAACATTCCTATAAGGAATATGGCTGCTTTGTCCATCGTTTATCATTAGAGTGGCTTCTTGGAGAATAGTTAGATGCAAAAAATATATTGATTTTCCACTTACATTCCAAGACTCTGTGACAGTGGGCTGCACTGAAACGCTGCAAGTGTCTTTCACTGCAGTGTACCAGGGGAAGTTACTGCTGGGAAGTTCACAGTTTGCTTTCTCAGAAACTGGGCAGCAGCTTCAGACAGAAATATTGCAGTTTTAAATATATTTTTTCAGAGCTAAGTGGCACAATGGAGTTGATGTTTCAGTCATTTTAACATTGACTATGTGAGAAGATTACGGTTTCTCTATCCATTTCAGACTGAAAGCCTGCAATTAATCTTTGGAAACCTTTTATATCCATTATTTCTAAGTGGTGCAGTGCTTTCAGCTATATTTAGGGCACTATATTTATGGCCAAGTAAGGATCTATTTTGGGTATATTGGTGGGGCACGTTGCTTTCAGTTATATTTAAACTGGAAGAATTTTGTCATCTTTTGTTGCCAAGCCAGAACATCTGATAACGCAGTTGACAAGGAAAAATCCTAGATTAATACAGTAATTCTTGCATCATTCATTCCTTAACTACTCTGGAATTTACTGCACAATCTCGCCATTGTTTATTCAATTACTAAAATGCAGTTCATTAAAAATACTGGCTATGGGACACATTAAAAACAAATTATACAGATCAGCTTATCACAAAAGGGCAATTACTTTACAAACAAAATGACACAGGTGATGAAGAGTCATCCTTAAAGTTTCCTTGGTTTTTTTATTAATAAAAGTACAGTTTTTATGTACTCCTTCCAATTTCAAGCTTTAAAATACAGTTGTCAATCCAATAACATAGCAAATACTGAAATTATGATGAGCCATGTAGGACTGCGCTTACCTCAAAGTGATTTTTACAGACTCCGAATTAAGGTCTGTACTTTCTGTTTTTCTTACCCACAATCTTACACAGAGTTACACGAGTTTAAAAAAACAAATTCAGTTAAACTAAATTAAGAGCAATAAATGAGCAGGACTGCAACAGGCTTTTATTACCTTCTGTGCAAGAAATGTCCATTTTATCTTCTATTCCATAGGTTCAGTCTGTCAAATAAATAATGTAAAATAGCTAATTTTAGTTAGAGGAAAAAAAAATATCATTATGAGCACTTATGTTTGTACTCCAAACCACTGAACTGTTTAGTTACACTACGTTAATTTTATCTTTAGTATAACACTAAAAGAGAACACTATCAACTTCAACTCCAGGGTCAGTTTTTACGGTTTAAGAAATATTCTTTTACTATTTCACAAAACTTATTTTTGCCTTTTAGAGGATCTTTCTTTTACTCTAGATAAATCTGCTCAGAGTCTGGTAAATACTGCAGTGTACGAACTGTACAATAAGTGTATAAATCCACCTGCTGGAATTTAGCAGAGGCCCATCTGGAAACCTCCCTGTCATATGGAGTGAAAGGACATTTACTAGTTAGGCCCAGGTTCTTTTGAAGTATCACAAGATAACTGAAAAACAAAAATAGTAAAATTTAACCAGTGGACACTGAATGAAGATCAAGGATTTAAAGGATTTAATCAAGGATTTACTTTGCTAGCACATACAAACGGTGTGCTCAGTTTTGATGCTAACTCATATCCCTGCCTTTTCCATAAATCCTTATCAGCAATATTTAACCTGTCACGGCACACCCTGTGCCTGCAGCCAGATAACGGCGCAGCTTTATCGGAAAGGCTGCAGATAATCCTGGAATCACCACAGTAACAGCACGAGAAAGCATCAGATCTAACCCCAGCCCGCTCTCTCAGCACAGTTTGCTGACAGGACCGTCAAGCAGCACGTTAAGAACATTTAAACAGCATTTTGGCCGCTAAGCTGCAGACACTTGGGCCAGCAGTGGAGAGAGGACAACGCTGTGAGCACAGCCCGGGCAGCTGCATGGGGCCAGCCCTGGAACGGCTCTCCAGGAGCTGAGCAGGACTTGCAAAGCAGGAGCACTAACTGTTCCAAGGGTGAGAGCAGGCAGACATCCAGTCACGAGCCAAGCCCACGTTAGAGATCACACAAAGACTGATCGGAAAGATTCGGTGCCCACAGCAGAGTTATGTTCTGAAAACATGAAAAACACACTACAGCTATTTGACTTTACTGATCCACGTTCATTTTATCTTGCCACGGGACTTCCTTTCTACTGTCTTCTTTGGCTGGAACAAAAGAAACCGGGTTTCCTTTTTAAACAATTAATTTTCGTTTGAACAAAAGGAAAAAGTCAAAATGCTTGGTTTGCATGTGGTAGATTCTCCTGTGTGTTCTTAACCTGCGGCTGCCCCATCCCTGGAATTGTTCCAGGCCAGGGTGGATGAAGGGAGCTTGGAGCAACCCAGTTTAGTGGAAGGTGTCCCTGCCCATGGAAGGGATGAGCTTTAAGGTCCCTTCCAACCCAAACAGCCCCGTGATTCTATGATTCCATGACATTCACGCAGCTGGGGGAAGGTGCCACAAGATCCTGCAGTTTGAGAGCTCCACAACAAGGATTTTGCTTTTTCAACTGCAATAGCACAGGTCAGGCCCCTTAGGGAGCTGATGACAATTAACAGCATTTGAAGGTACCAAATTAAGAATTCTCAGTACAATCTGAAGTTCAATAGCTCCCTTGATTATTAAACCAACACACCATCCCTACCTATGGTTGAACTGGTTTTGTTTATGTCTGGTAACATTCCTATTTCATTTTAAAGTCTCTCAGTACTTATAACTCTGCTCTCTCTGTATTATACTTGCTTTAAACCTTTCCATGCAAGGTAACGAAAGATAAAAGCTCCTCTGCAAATAACACACTTTGCAGTTTGGTCTACAAAAGACACTCCAACTTTCCTTGAGTTTCACAGCAATATTCAGGCAGCTCCGGTTGACAAAACATCACACTGGAGTTACACATGGGCTCAGGAGAGGCTTGGAACTGGAGATTCCACCTCATGGACAAGCTGTTCTCTAGTCATCACTCAGAAAATCAGGTTCATGAAGAAGTGGTTTATAAAGACTGTTTGCACACTTGCTGCTACAGATGAGGAAATCAATTCAATACTGTACCTGTGGCACTTCTTTGAGGAAGTCAGGAAGCTGAAATTCACCTTTATAGACCTGGAAAAACAAACAAAAAAATATACTGCTCAAAGCCCTCATTCACTACCATTTGAAATGTTAAAGAGCTTGTTAAGGGAATGACAAAAATAGGAAAAAATACTCCTTTGTGCCACTAGCATCCAGTAAAACTAGAACAGATCTACCTAAACTGAGAACAATGTCTTTGTAAAAGCAAGTTTTAGTCACAAGGCTTGGTTCTCCAAAGGGGTTCCACAGCTGCTCCCTCAGTTCCAGGCTTGCTCTTGTACTCAACACTCTGACCTTGTTTGCATTAAAATGGTAAAAATGATTAAAAACACTAGGAGTGACTTGCTACAACACATGCTGCAACCTCATTACCAGCCTGATTGCACAGGAATTATCAAGATTTCCAATCCTTTAGAGCATAATATTAGTTCTGAAACAATGCTGTTCGGAAAAAGAGCAAGTAATAAATATCCCCTAACACACCAACAACCACAGCAAGTGTTTCCACTATCTGACCAACTGGGAAATAAATTGACAAGGTATTGTCTTCTCTCTAGAGGATGATTCTTAAATGGTCTTTGCTTCTGAGATTAAATATTCCAAAGGGGAGGAAAAAGTATTCTGGTTTTGTTTGGGGATTTTTTGTTTGGGTTCCCCTCACCCCCCCAAAACAAAGTACATTTGAAGAGTTTTACCATTCTTTCTACTGAACCATAAAGAGTGATCATCCCAATTTCACAAGTTCTTGTGTAATCATTTAAAAATAAAATTCAGAAAAAGGCACAACCCCACGTTGAAAAATTCTATAAAAATGGAAATGCGGCTCCTCCAAAGCCTCGCTCAGAGCTGCACTCCCTGGCTCGCGTCACAGGGAGACGACTTGGGAAGTCAGGGGATGCTTATTAACAATATCCATTTTCTCTGCTTCCCTGTGAATGGGTGACCAGCATACAAAGCCGTCCTGGCTTTGTCGATATGCTGCAGTGGCCTGGACTGCAGCTGAGTCAGCTCGGAATTTCCTGCCCAGCAGAAGCCTCAGCCCTAAAAGCATCACAGACCCTGTGACTCACGTGGCGTGGACTCAGGACTGGCAGCTCTGGGCTAAACAGACCCAAACAAGGCTTCACTAAGCCCCAACACACATTGTGGAACTCTCTTCCTTCCAATATTCCGTGTTTTAGTTAAAATAGAAAACCAAAAGGCACAGCTCTCATTTGTATTCAGCCAGGGGCAACCGTGATTCCCATGGAAACCTTAATGAAAGTCACCCTGGTCAGAAATTCAGCGTGTGGCCATTGGAGCCTCCTTATACCATAAATATTTATAAACGAAGGAGAGGATTTCACATGTGCAGGTTTGAACCAAGCCATTAAAACGCAGGCTGTGTCCCAGAGAGGAGGAATGTAAGTTACAAGTGAACAATATTATCACATCAAAAAACGTTACAGAGTAGCAGGCAGGATTCTTCACCTCTTCTGGCAAAGCACTGCAGCCACCGGCCGGGAATTCTCAAAACCAGTTAATACTGATGACGGTACCTCGTGACAGATTCACAGCCACAGTGGCCAAAGCCGTGTCTGTCTCTCTAGAAGCCTCTTCCCTTTCCCTTCTCCTGCAGTTATGACTCAGTTTAATTTTCACATTATAACTATCTATGTCTGCCCTAAAATCTTGACTACAGTAATGCCCTTTGTAGGAACAGCATTTCCTCCTAACAGGCATCCCAGAGTGGATAGCCAAGGGCATTCATCCATCCATAAGAAAAATAATGTCACAGCCTGGCAAGAAAACGTTTTGAGGGCATTTGCTATTATATTCACATGAAATATCACCACTTCTACACCACAATTTACAAAGGCAAATCTAACCAGTGGCAGGCCCAAGATTAGGTTTAACAGACAGACGTGCCTAATTTCAGTTCAGGACTGACATTACCTAGAAGGCAGGTTTTGTCAGGACTGAGACTGCCCAGAGCTTGGTTTAAAGTAGTTCCAAAACCAGTAAGTGGTCCCTTTGGAATCAAAAGCCAGGGATCAATGGCAATCCAGAAGTTCTAAAAACAATGACTCCATCTGCAGCCAAAGAAATTAAAGAGGCTTCAGATTCAAAATTCTTTCCTGACCAATTTATAAGGCTAAAACACATTACTCAGAGTGGCATTAGAGAGACAGACGCAGGACATTGGAATGGTTTCCAGTCTGAGCAAGAATTGGTGTTTGCCATTTCTATGGGAATTATTTTGTAAGTCCAAATGGAATTCCAAAAGAGGGGGATTTTAAGTCTGTGTCAGTTTGATGTTCAGTGTTGGCAGTATTCAAGCTGTTCTATTAAAAAAAGAGACACGACACGTTTTTATAGCCAAACTAAATGCACAGTGTTGTCAAAAAGAGATCAGAAAACAAGTTTCACATCCAGTTGTCTGAAAAAAACCCTTTTAAATACATAGACAGAATTTAAGAACACAAGCATAACACAGAAGTGTAACCTGTAATTCGTCTTGATAAAAGATTAAAGCCCCCCTTCATATATACACATACCTGAGGGGTTTGGTTTGGGTGGTGGTTTTTTTTGTCAAAATGAGACGATATCAGCACCTCTGCTTAAAAAAAACACAACCTATGCAGTTGGAAATCCAGATGCTGAAAGAAACACCCATTAAAGAGGGTATTAAACAAATTTACAGGGCACTGAGAAAGTCTGTGCTGTTGGTGGTCACAAGTGAGATGAAATAACCCCGATTTTTGTTTCAAATATCAGAGAAGATGCCCAACAAACCAAATGCCTTTATGATTAGGTTAATCAGTGTAAATGGAGACAGAGCCCTGAGCAGCCCTGCATTACAGCCACCCCCACCACGGCACATCTTTGGCAGCAAAATTATTCTCATGCATGTATATACAGTATAAATGTACTTTGTATATTTGCATCACAGATTGTTTCTGTCTTCACTTACTGCAGAAAATGCCATCAACTGAACACAAACCAGAGGTAGATAACAGCTTTTGGATGTGATTAGAAGCACTGTGTGTATTTAAACAGCCCTGATGAAAACCACAGCTTTTTCCTACAGAGTTCCAGACACTTCCATCTCCCGATCTCTCCAGGGCAAGGAACACAACTCCACGAAGAAGTTAAAAGAACTTACTAGAGTGTGTATTCCAAGCATACAAATTCATTTAGTGGGAAGGACGTGCCAAAGAAAATCTGATGTAATGTGTTACAGATGTGGGAGGAAACCACCCTGCCAACCATAACACAACAATATTCCCATCTCCGCTGGGCACGAGGCAGAGGCCTGAGCTGCTCCCCACTTTTGGGGTGTTCTGTGAGCCTGCTGACACACACACAGACTCACACCACTGATAAGGACAGCGTTCTAACGAGGAGTGACTCTGCTTTGGTATTTTATCACGCAGTGATTGGGCAACCAGCTCACACTGCTTAATTAGTTGTACTTTCTGCACCGTTTGCAGATGAAAACATCCTTAAGTAAACAGAGTTATTTTCCTTTATGTTCAGGATGTAGAATTTCAAACTCTAGGAAGGGAAAAAACCAACTAGTCAGTTACGTATCTATAAGGAAGGAGCCCTTGCAGTCCTTATAAAACGAACAGAGCAGCAACAGGCTTACAAGAAAACCACAACGAATTCAGTGATGCCTTGAAGGGGTCACATGCAGAGATCTGCTGAACAGCACAACCCTGTCCAGACCTTGTTCTCTCTGCTCTGCATTCCTTAACTGAGACAAGATAAGCTGTCATAAAAGATAATATTGTCAGGCTTAACAGAAAACAGATAAACACAAAGTTAATGGTTTTGTTACTGAAGACATCAGGAAAACCTGCTGTACTCTGACAGCTCTGCACTCCCCCCATGCAGGTACTGTCAGAGATGTCTTATAACACCACACAGCACCAGGAGACCAACACAACGAGAGGTGAAGTTGCCTTCCTGCTCGGTTAGTTCCTGAAGGAAAAGCAGAGCTAAGATGACCAAGCACAAACACTGGTTGCATCTTATTATTTTTGTGCCCAGAAAACCAGCCTCAGCATTTCGCTGTCCTACATAGGTCAAGTGAAAAATCCACATTTAGCAGAGAGCATTGCTTTCCTTGCATTGCCTACAAGCAGACAGAATTTCTAATTTAAGCACTGTATTTCAGCTGGAAAGAACCATCACTTTGTCATCAGACTGAAGGAAAAGGAATATCAGAAGTTGTACATATGCAAGTCACCAGCAGGGGACAGAAAAGGAGAGAAGAGGAAACAAACACCGCTCAGAAAGCTTAGGGGAAACCAGTATTTTACACCACACTGGCCACTTCTTTCCATTTCTCTTCAGTCCAAGCCCTTGTTTTAGGCACTTTACACACTTGGTTCTTACCTTCTGGACTAACAGCAGCAGCTTTGAAATTGCTGAACAGTATTTTCACTGCTAAGTCCAATTTGCAGTCTTTTGCGAGCAGTGACAGATTTTGCTCAGTGCAGTATAAACACAGCTCTGCAGCTGCATTTAATCACCTCTTAGAACAAGGACATCCTGCAGTTGAAAGTCTGGAATATTTTTAAATTATCTTCTACAACAGGGCAATCCACAGACTTATCATAAAACACTGACCTGTCGACATCCCAAAGAGGCTTTTCAGATACAAGTCAGTTTTGCACACTAAGCAATTTTTTCTTCATTTTCACTCCACTTCTCTTTATGCAATGAACCAGATGACACAGCGTTGTTCCATCTTTAGGTGGAGCCAGGATCTGCCCTGCCAATAATTTCAGCGAGTTGGGCTTCCACCCTCCTGTTGCAACTTCCATAATAAATTTAAGCATTACATAACCCCCTCAGAAGTGACAAACTCCCCTCCAAAAAAAGTTAAAACAATCAGTTGTTGCCCCTTATTATTGCTTTGTGTTTGCCAGGCAGGGACAATTTTTTTTTCAGTTGAAGTGCTACTCACGCCATTTTAACTGGACTAAGAAACAGATAATCCAACATTATTCCAAATCAGTCACTCGGAGGGGTTACTACACCAACACAGTACAGGTCAGCTTTAGAAGTCAACCTTGAATTGTATTCATGAAAAACAGATAAAGTTCTGTGTTCAGTTTAAAGTCTTGGAAACCACAAATATAAATGTGATAGAACTGCTTCCAAACACAAAGTGAAGGAATAAATGGTTACAAGCAAATGCTTATACTCTTACTATGCACTGAACAGCAACTCTGGAAAGGCTTTGCGTGGACAGTTTCACCTCCAGCAACACACCCAGTGCAAAATGCTATAAAAAAAACCATGCCAGGTGAAGAAATTCACAGAAAGCAAGAGCAAAAGTAGTGATTTTAAAATTCACAGTAACACACTTAACTTGCCAAGTGCCACTTCCAAAAGGCTGGAAAAATTTAGACATTTACTTATCTACTTAAATTAATGCTCCCTTTTCCAAGCTGCAGCAGCAAGGGCTAAATTAATGAAATTAAAGGAAAAGAAATGTAACTCATGGAAGAGAAAGGGAAACCCACGGGACAACAGTTTATGCTATCCCTGATGGCACAACCAACACATCCCAGTTTGCCCCTTCTCTCCCTCTCCCCAGACACCTTAAATGTTTTGATGTGTCTGTTCCTTAAATAAAAACAAAATAAGAGATGCAGGGGAAACAGAGCAAAGCGTTTTTGAGCCGTGAGTCAGTTCCCCCTGATACCAACCAGGATATCAGTTATTTCCAACCTCCTGGGTTTGAGCCCAAGCCCTGGGGGCCGGTGGGGCCATTCCCTGCATGGGATGGCCAGAACTGCCAGAGGGTGGCAGTTCCTAATGCCAGGCAATTCCTAATGCCCTGGGAATTAGGGAATCTCGGGCGTGGGAGCTGGGAAGCCTTAGATCCTGAACCCTGGGAAGTCAGGACGTCCAGAGTCAAGGAGAAAGGCAGGACACAACGGTCTGAGCAGGGATTTGCTGGGAACCAGCTGGGAGGAAACAACGCAAAGCGACTGGGGAGGAATTCAAGCTTCCAAGGGCAAACCCAAACACTCTTCTGAGCCACGGCTCAAACACGACATTCCGAGAGCCTCACGATGCCCCTTCTCAAAATATTCCCTTCAATATCCCCTTTCAAAAGGAACATGCTAAGTTTGGAAGTTAAACCATCTTTAATCCTTCTGGTTGTTTTGGATTTTAGCCTTAATTCAGCACATCTCCCTCGTTTTTGTCTATCAAACCATATGTGCAAAGGGAATTCTGTTATAAAGAGCAAGCCACTGGGAAAACGTATTCTGGGTACTACAACAAGCAACAAAACTAAAATCCTACCTTGGGCTGTAAGCGAACCTATTTAATTAAAATAGCAGTCAAAATATTAACAAGTGTCTCATATGTTTGCAATATTCAGATCAGCCATTACAGCACTAACCTTCAGTTTTTAACAGTTGTTCTCACATTAGTAAAAAAACCCCAAATTATCCTTCAAAGCAAACTTGCAAAAAGCCTCAAAACACGCCAGCCTTTGAAATTAGGCTTTAATTTCTTTAAAAGCTTCATTTATTAACTGATTTTCTTTCTTGCATTTTGAACTGAAATAGATTTCAAGACGCAACTGAAATCCAGACCATTTTTACAACTTGGACTGAGCTTGCCACACACAGGTAGAAGCCTCAAGAAGGTCCCTATGGTGCAAAAACTTAAGTATATTTTATCAGTAAGACATAACCAACCTTGAATTACTGCATTACAATACGAATTTGGATTTTTAAAGGGCTTGAATTAAGTGCAGAAAAGTCAGTTAGTGAGTTTTTTAAAACAGTAAGTACAAGGAAAGCTATAAATCCAACCACTACCCCTACCACAGCTTTTCAGTATCAAAAGGCTGGTGGAAGACAGTTCTTTTAAATTGTTTAATTCCATTTTTCCACTGATTACTTCACTGCAGCAGCAAAAGTCACCTTCTTTTAATAAAGCAAACGTGCTCAAAAGAACAGAAGCAGAGTTAATAATTTCATTTCAAACAATGGTAATGAACTTTTCAATGGGTACCTCCAGGGATAAACAGCTCTATAGCCTAACTACTCAAATTCCAACAACATTAAATTCAAACTAAAATGCTTAAGTTTAGGTTAATCAGCGCCAGACCTTCCTCCATCTTTGGTTTGTTCTACAAAGGACAGCAAAGGATTGGAAAAAAAAAAAATCAGACATTTTGATCATCTCGGGCCATTCTCCATGGGTCATTTTTCCAACTCTCCCAGGTATTTGGGCTGTAATTTCGTGACAGAGCTTTTGCCAACCCTCGTGTCTATACAGCTGAGCTCAATCAAGTCTGACATCCAGACAAGAAAGCTTTTTTCTACTACCAACTAGTTCCCCAGCTATCTGGACAGTGCTCAAGAGGTCCAGCTCCACACACCAAAGAGCACAACTCAAGCCTGTGGTTGGGATAAAGGAGGATGAATCAAACTGGACAAGCAGCAGGAGCCAGACTTTCAGTGCTCAAGGGCCCAGAGAATTCTCTTCTCCTCCAGGGCAAGGAAAACATATTGCTGAGTATCAAAAGGTATTAGAAATGGACTTAAAAAAAACCCCAAACAAAACACAAGATTTCTGCTCTACAGCTCATAGCCGGTTAGGCAACAGTTAAACACACAGAAGTCTTACCCTCCTTGTGTTTTCCACAACTTTTTGATCTGGCTTTCCATAGTTTGGTGGGTTGGCATAGGGATCGTAGCCCAGCTTGGCCAGCATGGGGGCAATCACAGGCATGTCCTGCAGGACGTCAGCAGGGATCTTCCCAACCCACTTGGACAGTGCTTCCACGTTGACTGGCTTGATCACTTGGTCCGTAGATCTTTCAACCCTGTGGAGGGAGAAAGGAAGGTTATAAAATCTGCATTCCAACCAACACGTGCTGGTTCACCGTCAAGAAGACCTTCAGCTTGTTTTGTCTGGGGTGTTTTTTTCTTCTCCCCTTCCTCTTCTTTCTCTCTCAAGATTTCATGTTTCTACAGAGCTGATGGGAAGCGAAGTTTTAATCACAACACTTGCACGTGCTCCCTGGTTTAGGTTTTCACACAGAACATGCTGAAGCAAGTTCTTCACATAAAGGCAGCAGTGAAACCCAAAGAGCTGGTAAGTGAAAAGCACACACCTAACATATAAAGCTGTTTTCCCACTGGCATGTTCCCACATTTGCTGGTTAATTGTCTCAGATGCTCTTAAAAGCTGCATTCTAAATTAAAATACATGTGCCATTTCTTCCCATGCCCATCCTGTGACTTATCCTTCTTTTCTTCTTCCTTTGTTTAACAAAAGAGAGACCTGAGACTTGACAGAAAGCTGTGGGCCACAGTAGTATTTTTTACAACCATTCCTTGAACTGATTGTTTGGTCATCACACAGTTCTTAAAGGCAAGTGCACAATCACAGCAGTGTCACACAGAACAGCTGTCATTTAATCAACAGTCCTAATGCAATTTTTTCATTCTTGCTCCAGTTTTGTTGTGCCTTTTTTTCAAGGGAAGAAACCTGGCACTGCTTTGTTCTCACACGCTACTTGCTTCTTTCAGATTATAAGACAAACAACTTCTTTACTGTGTTTATTTCTGGAACAGGCCAGCAGGACTCGGAATAATTGAAAACTCTGAGGTTTTATTCTGAATAATTTAAAGGTTGGGGTTTTTTTTCCAGAACTCAGTGCACATGCAGTGTGGACATCATCTGTATATATAAAGTTGCCTAAAGAGATATTTGTACCTGCACTGCAATTAATATTTGTAGTTGCTCTGGATGGCTACACCTGCCTCACACCTGAGCACACCCATCCACTTGGGGCTACTGCCCTCCTTTAGATCATAAAGAATTTTGAGCTCAAAAAGCTCTACCGCTCAGAAAATGGAATTTTTATACCTGAAAGTAACAGTACAAAGTGTAACTCCAGTACCTCATCATCTATACAGGATAAAAAATGAGAACATTGAGATTCAAATTAATTCTCAAGCAGCTAATTCTTCAGATTTTCAGCAGGCAAAAGGTGAGAAAATAACCGAGAAAAATGAACAGCAAAACAAGGAGACACATCAAGTCTCAGCAAATCTGGTTACATGTGTCTATGGCAAACGCTGGCCAGTGATTCCAGGCTCCACTGAAAACCCCAGGAACAGTTTCAGCTTTGGAAGCAGCTGGTAGGACAGAACACAGGACTAACCCCAAGTAATTCTGCATCTGTACCAGAATCAAAGGAAAGGTATGTATTAAATATAGTATATTGTGAAGTAATTTTGCCTAGACAGCTCTTTCCATTATAAGCCCAATAAAAATTGCTATAAAAAGGGTTGACATTTCTCTGCATCAGTGGTCAGCACAGCTGCTTTCAGTTAGGAGGCAAATGCCAGAGCTCCATTAACAATACTAGTTACAGCTTGTAGCCCAGCCATAATACATTCCTTCAACGGCCACGCTGGCAATTACTTCAAACCACAGAAGGTTTCACACCCCTGCAAACGCTGTGCTGCTCATCTCTAGAACCCTTGCAGTGTTTCTCCTTGCAGCTGGATAAAAATCAAAATAAGGGCATGAATCCCAAGCACAATAGAACAACAGTGAGGGAAGGGCTGCATCAGCAACAGAAAAAGCAGGGACTACTAAACACTTGCAGAAGAGGAGAGGGAGGCAGCCAAAAGTTTCCTCAAATCAAGCAGCCAGGGGAACAAATGAAGTCAGAGTCTTAAATCCAGGCTGTTTGCTATCTCCTATTGCTGTTAACAGGCTAATGCCTAAGAGTTTGAGATTGCAAGCAGAGAAGAGTCAGCTCACTGCTGGAAGAATTCTGCAGTCCAGGGGCTGGCTCATCTCTGGAAAAGAAACAACCTGCATGCACAGTTTAATTCTGTACACAGCTGAATGGAAAACATCTTGTGGCCTACAGCCTCATTCCATCTGACACCGATTTCAATTGACAAGCATTAATTTTGGATTTCTAATGAGTGAAAAATATATTCTCAGACACTGACTTTCTGTTAGCAGCTAACAGCATCATCATCAAGATACTTTACTGATACTGGGATCTTTCTCAGAACGTTTTAAAATATTTCAAGACAAAAAACTCTTGACAGATTTCATTTCAAAAAAACCTTCAACAATTAAAAACACCTCCAGGCATCTCATGTTGGATCTGCATTGTGCCTCTGAAGTGGATGCTGAGCCTGTCTGAAAGACCTGCAAGTCTTAAAGGTGAGTGAAAGATGATTAAGGCAGATGTCTCTTTGCAGATTATAACAGTAGTTCATCCTCTGATTTCAGAGGTCTTCTACCCCATCTAATACCTTGCTAGCAACCAGGGAACTAATTTTATCAAGGTTTTCATATTGTTTCAGAGGCCAGGCCTACGTGGTGACATTTTTCAAATGAATATCCCATTTCAGCAGAGGGGATTTGATATTTGTGATCTCCTGTCAGTGAAAACTGCAATATAACTTGAGTGTTGAGAGTTGCCAAAGGCAACTGGAGAGAAGGAAAACTAACACAAGGTGTATTTTGTTCAGCTGTCAAGATGTGATAAGCTGTGGCAGACTCTCAGTAAACTACTTACCAAGCATCTCTTCAAAGAGCAATTCTCCTGGGCACTTACCCCCTGCTCTGGGCAAGGACCCCCAAACCAGCAGGTTTTAACTGGTCCAAGGACATCAAACTGGGCAATCTCAGGCTCCCCCTGCACAGTTTCAACTGGTATCAGAGAACTGCACAACACAGGCATCCAAGTTCAGGCCTTTCACACTCGCTGGTTTTCCTGCAGCCCTCAAAACACTGAGTCACTGAAATCATTATCAAATCATAAAGGTCTCTTGCAACTGAAAAACAAATCTCACCACCTACTGCAAGGGTGTTGGATTAGATAAAACCCACCACAGACATAACACTAATAACTCATTCTTTTCCCACTACTGCCAGAGCCTTCTGAAATAAGAAATTACTGTCATGTATCATCTCATGAGAGATAATAAAAGCATAAAGAATTCTGTGAACAGACTGAATTGAGGGTCACAAGAACACATTCGTTCTCATTTGTCTTAGGCTGGAAAGTTTTACTAAAAAATTAAACATCAAGCTACATTTTACTTTGAACAGCCCATTTTCTTAATATTTAGAAACATGAATAGGTTATTTCCCACTCCTCACATCCCATTCTAGCAGATTTAGCAGGAAATATGACTTGAGACTGTATGAATTCACCAAGGTTACTGAGTTTTATAGTATAAAGCTCCATTAATTTTTAAAAACACTAATCTGGAAGCTGTAAGGGAGTAATATTTTACTAGAGATGGCATTATGCGTAGTTATTTTTTACAGGACACTTAACAGAACTTGGCAACCACCCATTTACATCAGTCAAAGTAACATTATTCCCCCCTCAGCTGCCACTGTGAAGAAGCAACAAAAGACAGGTAACCACAGAGAATTCCCAAGCAGATCATCTTCCAGGGAGGTACAACAGTGCAGTGCTTCACGTTAGCATCTCCAGAAGTCTCCAACCCGCTACCAAACAAGCCTTGCCAAAAAAAAAGGGGTGAAATCCCTCCCTCATAGCTCTGGGAATGTGAAACCTCCAGACTTGTAGGTATATAACTATTACCTGAGTTTCAAGTTCTCATTGTAACCACTGACTAACAATTCCATCATCATAGGCTCCTACAACATACTAGAAAATCCACAGTCACGTTCCTAGGCATGAAATAAATAAATAAATCTCACTATTTTTATTTCATAAAACTGCAGTTTAAAAAAAAAAAATACAGCCACTCTGGAACAGTCTGAGATGTCTCTGCCCAGCACATCCTGCTTGCTGTGCAAGGTGCCTCTCCCTCAGAAACACTTGGCCACTTGAATATTGAGGAATATTCAAAACACAGAGGCCAAGGAATTTGATTGGACAGGCCTTGCTCCTGGAATAGGGTTGTTTAATCAAAGTTTTAGAAACTTAAACAAGACAACCTGGTAGATGCATCTGCCACAGCAAAAACAGGGAAGAGAATCAAACATTGATACCTTTCCCTCTCAGTGGAAAGAGGAGCCAGTATTTCAGTTGTTCAGCTGCAAACAGTGGCAAAGAAACGAGAGTAGTTTAACTAGAGAATTAAGAGATTTTCTTTTCACAGTGCCCATCTAGGTTTTCTAAGCAGAGCTGGACTGGTTTCTGAAAGCAGCTCGATCAGGTGCACAGATGGCTGGACAGAATAGAGAGAGATTTGCTTACAACAAGGTTAATTTTCATCAAAATGCTTGTCCTTTTAGGAGCACTTGCCAACAGAGAAGCAGGCCAGCTCTGCTTTCTATTCTGTTGGAACAGCTTCTCAAGTTTCCTGGAAGAGCCTGTTCTTGGCAAATAAAACTCAAAGGCCATTCGTGCATTGACAACAACATTGCTCCTGAAATCAAATGGGTGATCTTGCTGGGATGGATAACACCAGTTATCCATTTATATTATAAAACAGTTCAGGTTTATTTTGGGGCAGAGAAAAAAGCAAAGCTGATCCCAGACATCCAAATTCGAGTTAGACTTGACCATTAGAAGTTTGTTCCTATGCTCCATACACATGTTGATGGGACAGTTGTTCAGTGGAACCAATCAGATTGCAAATTGTTAGTTAATAATGACTCTTATTTTCCAGAGGCATCATAAATCAGCTTCCTGAGGCATCATCAGCTGTGTAAAAACTGAAACCAAGTCATGACTAGGACGATTTCAACTGCTGGAACAACCCAGGGTAAAGGAGGAACGTTCATACTCACTTGGAAAGAGAAACACCCCCTGCCTTTCCAATCATCTCCTCATGGTGCAGCACTGCTTGGTTCCATGGGATGCGGAGAAACTTAAGGAGAGTTCTCATCCACCTCTCAGGATGCAACACAAGCTGTTCATAGTGCACCAGCATACACCTTTCAAACCCAACCTCCATGCACTGGTTGTACATGGTTTCTATAGCACGGTTCCACTTGGTCAAGCAGTCCCTGTAGCTGTTCAGGTCAAAGCCAGCTATTGTGACTTTTCTGGATATCATGGAATGCACAGATGCGCGGCCGTCCCGTACCATTAGAAGAAATTTGGCATTGGGGAAAATCCTAGCAAGGTAAGTCAAGGATTTGAGAGCAAAAGGATCTTTGTTGCACAAGTAGGGCGCGGGCTCCCCGTGTTTCACGATGATTTCCAACAGGAACGCCTGCATGGCCGAGTCCAGAACCTCATCCGTGACTCCGGCTTCGTCCAGACGGATCTTCTCCTTGCTCGACCTGGCCCACATCTGCTTCACCGCCAGAATGCGCGGGATCACCCGGGTCTCCTCCCCGCAGCGGATGTCGGGGTGCGCGTCCAGCATGGCCCGCATGAGGGTCGTGCCGCTGCGAGGGACCCCCCCAATAAATATCAGAGGCATGTCCTTGTTGTAGGCCGAGGTTCTGTTGGCGTTCCCGCCGGGCGCCGTCCTCAGCGTGCTCCTCACGCTGCTCTCCGCCCTGCCGGGCTGGCTGCGCTCCTCGATCCGGTGGTGACACTCCATGGCGTGCTGGCCCAGGTAAAACACCGTCACCGAACTGATCACCAGGCACGCCAACAGCAAGTTCTGTTTGAGCTTTCCAACCATTTTGGTAAAGACTGTCAGCTTCAAAGTGAGGAGACCTTCTAGGCTGAATTATCTTCTAGTTCACGTGCCATGGGAATCCTCCGAAATAAATTAAGGTCTGTCAAAAGGGAGGGGGGAAAAAAAATAAATTAGAGCATTGTTAAGAACAACTACAATAAACGAACACAGAAATTATTTCTCCAAGCTGTAATGAGATGAGATTAAGGCTGAAACCCCAAGATATACAAAATAAACCCAAGGTTTTTCATTATTTATTTTTTTTCAGTTCAGCTTCTTAAAATTGCATTATTCAAAAGCAATTTTAATTTTTACAAATAAGAAAAAACCCCAGACTATATTAGACAATTTCTGGACGTGTATTAAGAGTCTGAATAAAACTTTTGATAGAAACAAAAGATTTAAATGTCTGTCTGCTGAATTCCAATGCAAACATTTACAAGAAGGATTAAGAACATGCCATGTCCTACAGTGAATACCAGGGGGTTACATCCAACACTGGCTTACATAAATCTGCTACTCTGCTGCCTGGATGATACGATCTGTTCTTGCCAACCTGTGCTGACTAGAAAAAAAATAATGTACAGTCATTTTACCTGTATTCTGCAGTTCAACTGCTTTGGATTTGCAGATAAGACAGGCTGAAAACTGACTCTTCCTCTCAGAACTCGAACAGAACTGGTGCTCTGATTGAATTTTTAAGTACGAGCTGGCTGCTCGGGGCTGGAGTGGCTCAGTGAACAGTGTGAATCACAGATGCTTTTAATTGTGTGAGGATCTCCAAGCACTGAGGTACCGCCAGCACTGTAAATGACTGGTTTCCTTAAAGCTTTTCCATCTCTGTCAGCGAGGCACAGCACATCCCTGAGTGAAGAACACCCTCGTGCCTTCTCTCTCCAAAGCATTATCCACTTAACCTTTTCCTCCACGCAAATCCAGTCGCTAACTCCGAGGTCAGGATTTGCGCCAGGCCCTGTCCCCCTGCCCTGCACAGCCCCCTTTTTGGGAGGCTGTGCAGCCACACGGAGCACACAGTTCCCACTCAGCAGCACAGCAGTGCAAGGGAAAAAAGGGAGGAATTCCTCACGCAGGCATCTGTCACAGCAGTAATTTTCCACCCAAGAGAGCCAGTCGCCAACCTGCACGAGATCGTCCTGCCCCTTCCCACTAACAGAGCTTACTCCAATCAACAGCTGTCACAATACTGCACCCAAAGTTCAGCTTCTAGTCTTTGTTACCAAAATTAAACTGGAAATATTGCTTGAAGATTAATTCACTTCTTTTTCTGTAAAGCAGCCAAGGAGCTCCCCACACTCTCTGGCCAGAAAATGGCTCTTATAAACAATTTATCTCTGTAACACGTTTCATTCTACTTACGTAGCTCTCCTTGCTGAAGAGCTGGCTTTAATTGTACTTTAAATATCTGAATATTAAAAAAACCCCACAAGTTCCCAGAAATTTAAGTGGAGGTCGTCTGACTAATGCTCAAAAAGAAAGAAAAATGTAGATCATGAGGTCAATCCTTCCACAGCACCAAAAATCAGGAAGTTTCTCTTGTGAAAGATTCAGCATGCACACCTAACTTATACTTAGGGAAAGTGAAACTGTTCTGCTTAAAACTAGCAAACAGTACACAGAACCTCTGTGAACTCTTTAGCGACAGTAACAATTCAGTTTAAAGTCAGTCCTCATTCAAGAGAAAAGTTGACACAACTGAAACTGTTTTACCACAGAGCACATAAGATCTGCAAATATTTACACTTCATACAATCCCTAGCATTATTCATTTTGAGTAAATCCCATAAAATTAATTTCCTCAGGAAAAGAAAGAAAAAAACCAAAAAACCAAAAAACCTTCCACGAAAATCTCCATCTTCCAAACTGAAAACCACTCCTTGAAATCACTGATGTTCTCCTGAAGTAACTGGTAACTTGATCACCAAAGAAAAACTTATCAAGACCGAGGGCATCCACCACTTTATTCTGATCATTTCTATCAGAATATCACTCCAAACCAGAACAAAACCAACTCCAGCTTTCACAACAAGCAGTATTGGAGGGAAGCCTGGAGACTGAAGGCTGAAATCCTCAACTCCCAAGTTGGGTAAAGAAGAGTGATGACTCAGGCTGGGCACAATTCCAGCTGGGAATGCAAATGAGCCTTGCAGCCCATCAGGGTTAAACTGCTGTACTGACCACTCACCTACACCAAAACCCCCCACATCAATCAACCACAAATACTGTCATTTGATGCAGTGACTTGTTTTGGGAAGTTCAAAGATGCCAAAGGTTGTGAGACCATAAAGGACCAATATTAAACTCTTCCAAAACCTTCTGTATTGGTTTTTGGCCTGGAAGCAATACCTGGAGCCATAAACTATGGCAAGATCAGGGCTTTGTACGTCAGGAAACCAAGAGAGGAGCGGTCAGAAACAGCTCCTCTCAGCAAATTAATCTGTTCTATGAGCCAGCAAACTCCCCTCGGGGCCTGAAGTTACCAGTAAGCTCTTTGGGATAAATATGACATATGGAAGTTACTGCCCTTCTAGCAGCCTGCAAACAAACCCCACCTTCCTCCTCCTCCCCATGAGTAAGTGCTCTGGAGCACATCTGTCAACCTGAAGGATTATAAAAGTTATTAATGCCCTGCTGTTAACAGGAAAACTAAACTGACAGCGTTCAACAAAAAAATCACAGCAAGGCAATCAGCAATCCCCCGTCAGCATTTAAGCAGGGCTTTGAAATATTGCTTTGACCAACTATGACCTAAGCAGAGCAACGTGCCGCTCACCCCTACAAGCACAGACAACTTGTTAATAAAAATAGCCCAAAACAAACCAAACAAAAACCAGAAATCACCCACCGAAACCAAACACAACCCCCTAACACACACACGCACAACACAGTGAGGAAGTTGCAGACCATTACAATGGTAGAGAGGCCTTTGGCAGCAAGTTTCAAATGGCAGACTAAAAAGAACTCCCAGAAAAATTTAAGTGTATCTCAAAAAAAAAAAAAATTAAGATTCACAAGTTTCATCACAAGAAAGTGCAGCCAAGCAGAATTGTATGTAACTGAGTTTTATGCCCAGAAAAGTCAGGCCTATGAGTCAGCCACAAGATGATGTTAGAAAAGCAAAACCGACCGCTTTGTTTCCTTCTGCTGCACACACTAATTCCCCTTCCCTCCCCCTGCATGCAGCAGGTCAAGACCTCTTCCCTTGAGTTCATCCAAAAAATGTTGAAGATTTTTAGCTTAGTCAAGAGGCAAATCATTCATTTGTATTTTATGTCAGAACAGTTTGGATCTTGTTGTTGTTTAAAGCATCCCCTGCCAGAGGGAAAAAAAAAAAGATGTTCCTTTACCACCCAGCCACAAGGAATCCTCTTGAGCTCTAGAGCTCAGCCTTTCACTTTGGAGGCTGGAAAGGGACCACCCCCCTTCTCCTGTTCGACCAGACAGCTTTTTCCAAGGCTAAAGTGAGAGCACAGCAACACTGGCATTATCCATCTCAAAAAACAAAAAAAATCCAACCCTACATACATACATATATATATATATAAAGCATTTTCCAAGGATTAGCTTGGCCTCTGCTTCCATGTCTTAAACTTCTGGCTCAGATTCTGACAACAGGATCATCTTCTAGGAAGGGCAAGTATGGTAGTACAGCTTAGATTTTTGTGGAGGGTGTCTTGTTCCTGCAGCTGCCCAAGTGCAGTGAACAACTTCCCTTTATAGGTCACCGTGTAAAATTAAATACCGGAAAGGCAGCAACGACTGAGAATTCCCAAGAATCATCTTTGATACAGCAGACATTTAAAAAACTGGAGACAAGGTGTCTCTTAGAGGAAGTTCTGTATTAAGCTGATCAAATAGTCTAAGTTGCACACAGTGTTAAGTCTGTCAGCATTCCTTAATGAGAGCTAAAGGAAGAAATTCCCTAAAACCTTTCCGTCAATGAACTGGTTTGTTTCTGGTTGTTTGTGCGTGTTGCCCACAAAGGAGATTTCATAGGAAAGCCAACAGTTACGTGATAATGGTATAGCACAACACCAGGGAACACAAGGGAAGTATTCCCACATCACCACTTCAAGGAGCCACCCAAACCACCACAGGCTCATTTCGAAGACTGCTCCAAAAATAATTTGGGACTTCAAAAAGCATTTTTTTTTTCCCTTCAAAGCAGCATTTGCACCATCACCTTAACGATTCCCCCAAAGACTGGATGTGTGCTACTACCAGTCACGGAACAGCACAAGGAAGCAAATCCCATGCAAAACACTCAAAGCCAAAAATAAAACCCGAGAAGCCTCGAGTAGCAAGTCCATCTTTAGCTGTTCAAGTCGTCATGGCTCTCAAGCCCTGCAGCTGCTTCCCCCAGATTTCCCCTCCCATTAGTCATACAGGAAAACACGATGATAAAAATCGAATGAGCAACTTTTGTTCACCTGCAGAAAGAAATAAGGAGTTCCACAAAGAACTAACCAGTGGCAGAAAAGCATCGGGGGTGAAAGACAGCAAACCTGACCTAGTGAAGCCAGACTTCAAGTGTAGTTTCACAGCTACAGTGATAGAACAAAGCTGGACAAGCTAAGGGAGTGCAGATGTGTGAACAACCTTCCCTTACAGTGCAAACTGTAGCAACTTTAGAAACATCGTTCACACATTTGCATTCCATTGAACCTACAAGGTTCAAGGTTGTCTTTTGTTAGTTTTTTTTTTTTTAAATCTAAAGCTCTGAAAAGTTTAAAAGGCCAGATTAACCTTCATGGTCGCACTCTATTGCTGAATCTAAAATTTCCATAATGGGTGAATAACACATACAACTATGTAATAATTCCACAATTTCTAGTATAATCACGTTACAAAGAGTAAAAAAAGGTGTGCTTATTATACATTATTATGCATTTCCATCCTATAATCAATAAGAGATAAAGAAAGCTGCATGTTTTCCTTTTACCAGTTATCCCCCCTCAAAAAAGACCCCGAAATCCATCTTTCTTCATCATCCTCCATTAGTCAAACAGATAACGCACATGAATAAATACACATGTGTGTGAAGAGAAATTCAGAAGTGTTCGTCCTTCCTCTGAATTTAGCAACATTCACAGGTTTCCTTAACAAGCACTAGAAAAAACATACCAAAACAGCCAATAAGGTTATCAAAGCACTCAAAATTCAACTAATTAAAATTCAGCTAATTAAAAAGCTCTGCTTCAGATTAAGGGAAATAACTCCATACGTTCTGCTCTCCTTACATATATGACATATACAGCGAATTATCTGTATTTGCACAGAGGACGGTCAAAAAAGAGTTACCAACACGCTCCCGGTTATGCAAGAATAAACAGTATTTGTTAAATTTTACAGTTACTGCTTGAGAACAATCCAACGACAAGAATTTTGCTGGCAACGCACTGAGGCTTCAAGCTCTTTCAAGTTATGTATAAAGGATAAAGAAAGGGGAAAAAAAGATGAAAAAAAGTCAGTGACACGCTAAAAGCAGACAAGCTACCCCCGCTGTGTGCACTTCCATACGTGCTGTGGCTCCGCAGAGGGGATTTCAGCACCCCGTTACGTGGTAAGGCACTGCGGAGAACCAAACTGAGCGCCACTGGAAAGACACAGAGCTGCAGAAACCTGCACAGGTAACGTCCCCAGCTACAAACGCGATCGGGGCTCGTTCCAGCAACGCCGGCAGCAAACCCGCCGCCAGCCGAGCCGCTCGTAAAAGCCCCCGGCCGCAAAGCCGTAAGTCTGACGGGGCGTGGAGCAACCCGGGCTGGTGGAAGGTGTCCCTGCCCGCGGAGCGGGGGCTGGAACGAGGGGAGCCTCCCGGTCCCTTCGGACCCAGCCCGTTCCGAGGCTCCCCCCGCCCGCCACACGCGGCATCTGCAGGTCCCGTCCCCGCGGTCCCCCCGCGGTCCCTCCGAGCCGCCCCGACGCCGCTCAGCCGCCGAACAAAGCGCCGGGACGCTCCTCCGAGAGAGTTCTCCCGCCCCGCGCGGAAACTTTGGGATTTACCCTGCAGGGCTCCGCGGGGAGCAGCGCCCCGGCCCCTCGGCGCATCCTGCGGGAGCGGCCGCACGGCCCGGCCCGAGCGCCGCGGACACCGACCCGCTCCCGCCGCCGCCTCAGGCCGCGGCCGGCACAGCCCGGCCGGGACCGACAACGGCATCGGCACGGGCGGGGCGGGCACGGGGAGCGGCGGCTGCCGGGCCCGCCCCGCCCGCCTCAGGTGCGGCCGCGCCCTCACCTGCGCTGCTGCTGCTGCTGCTGCTGCTGCCGCCGCCCCCGCGCAGATCGG
>JAWMRA010000048.1:5594418-5609020 GCA_035584735.1 Pseudotriccus pelzelni
ACCTGCGCTGCTGCTGCTGCTGCTGCTGCCGCCGCCCCCGCGCCGGGCTGGAGCCCCGCGGCAGCGGCGCCGCCGCCCCTCCTCCGCCGCGGCTCCGCTCGGCCACCATCGCAGCGGGCAGCGAGCGGGATCGCGACACGGACCGGGGTCGCGACAGGCACCGATCGGGACCGGCCGCGCCGCCACCGCCTGTCCGGGCGCCGCGCGGCCGCGGCTGCCATGGAAATCACAGCCACGCCCTGATTGGTCGCGGGCCTCGATGTGTCGCGGGCCGCGGTTGGGCCGGGGCGGATGATTGGCAGCTGAGGGGGCGGGGCCGCGGGAACATCTGGCGCGCACAGCTGGGCGCGCGCGGGCACATCTGGGCGGCGCCGCCGCCGCCGCCGCCACGTGAAGCGTCTGGAGGGGCCCACGTGCACGCACATCTGGCCGGCTGTGCCAGGCGGATGCTGCGAGAGGGAGCCCGGTCACAGCTCGCACCACCAAAACACCCCCTCACACACCCCCGCCCTCCCCGCGTTGCTAAAGGTGAAGGCCGGTTCTCACGCAGGGACACGTTACCGAGCGCTGCCGCTTCGTTTGGCCTTCGCGGGTGGGTCTTGCAGGTGAAATCATCCCAAACACACAGTCCCGCTGTCCCGGGCAGACTGTCTGAGTGCAGCGCTCCAGCTGCAGCCCTGTAAGCCGAGGAAAGTTCCGGCCAAGCATCTTAACAGGCTCGAGGCGCTGACAGCCCCACTCAGGGCTCAGGTGTCCCCTGGGGTCACACACCTGGCTTGCAGCAGAGGGGAAGCACGAGCCATGTGCCCACCATGTGTGCAACTGCGAAAACATCTGGAGCAGCACCAGGCTGGAGCACAAGGCAAGGCCGAGCCTGCGCCAGCTGCTGGCACATCTCCCAGCTCCTCTGACCCACAGCCCGGTGAGTTGGCCAGGCAAGGAGCGAGGATGACCTGCAGCAGCTCTTTGCCCCTGGAAGTGCAGCTCTAGGAGGAGACTCACATCTATAGATTAGCTCACCTCTAACAAAGACTGGCCCTAAGCCATCCTAACCACTTCCTGCTCGGTGCTCCATGCAGAGAGCCAGCTTTTGTTCCTCAAGAGCAGGAAAACAGGTTGAGTTGGACTCGTTAACATTAACATAGTGATATGTAAAAGCTAAATCAAACTGAAAACATATTTCTTCTTTACATACAGAAGCTCTGGCCCAACTGCTGTCACTGTTTGCAGACAAACATCCTGTGGAAATGCCAGTGCTGCTGCAGGGTCATATCAAGGGGAACAATCCCACAGGATATTCCCTAAATTTGTGTTGCTTGCCAAGTGGGGGGGTTGGAAAATGAGCCCAAGGGATTTAACATCCCAAAATTCAGCCTGGGGAAAGCTGTCTCTGCAACGAGCATTATAAAAGACACTCGTCCCTGCTCATCCACAACAGATGTTTGTGCCCTTTGCCCTCTGTGTCCCAAATCCTCCTGTGGCTGGAACATCCCCTCTGCCATCACTGCAGCAGGGCTGGCAGCTCACCAGAGCCACGGGACTCGACGGCTCGGGGCTGGGAGACAGCCCCAGCAGCAAGACCTTGGTCTAAAAAGGATGGAAACCACCTTGTGGGAAAACGTCCCCTTTTAATCCTGAAATCCCTCAAATCAGGTCTGACTCTCTGTCCTGTCTCCCGGAGGGATGGTACAAATCCCTCATGGCGGGGGCGACAACCAGCTGGGCTTTGCCACCATCAGACCTCATGGGACGGGGCCTGAGCTGACAGTGATACCATCAGGGTGGGGGGATTAATCACAGCCCATTACCTCATGTCTCAGGGCCCTTGCAAAGTGCCTGTTATAAAACTTTTACGAGCCTGTCAGGACGTGGTTTCCACCGACACTGAACTGCCCGGAGAGCTGACACGGACGAGCTCTTGTGCTGCTCCTGCCTCACCGAGGTGGTGGAAAAGCATCCCTGTTGAAAGGGGTGAACACAGTGTAGTTCATATGTGTTTTATTTGATAAGAAAATAGGTATTTTCCTAGCAAACAAATATTTTCCACGTGAGCAGATACCTGTGTGCGCCACAGTGACGAGTATTTTCACTGTGTGGAAAGCTCTGCCCTGTAAGGACTGAGTTTCCAGAGTACCCAACACCCTTAAGGCTTTTCAGCTCAGGGAGCTGCTGGGAGCACAGAAAAACCAACAGCTCCTTTCAGGTGGTAAAATCCCTCTCACATTTATTTCTCTTCCCTGACAGCTATTGATGAGGAATAAATGTTCTTTGCTCCCAAATGCAGCTGGATTTGAACTAACGATTTAAAGATGAAACAATCTGTATCCTGTTTCCAGTAAGTTTGCCTCAATCCATTAAACAGCACTTTTTCAGATGGCTTTATTGGTTTTTCTTTTATGGCTTTAACTGTGACTCACACAGATAGTCCCTTTTAAAGCCTTCAATCTGTGGCAATCAAACAGTGCCTCCAGGGGGGGTGGAAATGCTGTTCTCCAGGGGGAAGGGGGGAAAGCAGGATGCTGCTGTATGAAGCAGACAGAGCTACTGTGTGTAGTGGGTGCCCCATGCTGGGCCCTTTTTTAAATCAATGCTCACCTGGGAGCCACAGATCAAATAACCCATCAAATATTGCATCACACAGCTCTCAGTACAGACAGAGCTCAACTCCCGGCTGCTGCTGGTGGATAAACACCACGAGAAGTGATAGCACTTAATTGCTCATCTTTGACATTTGCACTGGCTCTTCCTTGCTGGCCTGTTCCCGTTTTGTTCCGTGGAAGAAATTCCTCCTCACCGCGGCCCAACCGCAGGCACAGGGATGAGGGATGAGCCCACCCCCCAAGGAGCAGCTCAGGGGGAGCAGAGCAGGGGCTGCAGGGCCACAGCTCTGGGTTTGCTGAGCTCCAGAAGGAGCAGAAGAGGGTCCTGGTGGCTCTGCCTGCTTTTTGCCCCGTTTTCCCTCAACAGAGACATGGCTTGTTCCCATGCTTTAAGTTCCAGCTCTGCATGTCTGGATTGCTGGTGGGAGGAGGAGGAAGAGGGAAGAGCATCCCTGAGTCCTGAAAGCTGGTGCTATTTAGGAGCCTGCATCAAGCCCTTTTCCCTATGTCATTTCCAAATATGAGCCATAACATAAACCAAACTTTTTCTCCACATCACTGCTGTGGCAGAGACCAAGTGGACATCATTGCGAAGTGCCTGCATCCGTGCTCCTTCCAGGCTCTGGCTCCAGGGCAGGCTGGAGGAGCCAGACACATCCTGCACAGCCTGTCACAGCTCCCAGCAGCACTGACAGATTTTGCCTCCTTACACCCATCCCAAGGCCTGCCTGGTGAGCAGCATCTTTCCTGCCACGTCACACAATTTGCTGGGCCAGCATGTGAGCAAGCACAGTCCCCAGCACTGCTGCCCTGACCTCTGCTAGCTGGAGGTCTGGCACATTCAGAGGCAAAAATCAGTCTCTTTTTTTCCCTCCCTGGACTTCCAATCCAATGCTCTTCCTGACACCAACTCCACTCCAACAGTATTTTCTTGAATTCAATTCCAGTGTGATATTTAAAAGCAAGACAAACTTTGCTACTCCAGATACCCCTGGCCCTCATCCAGGAGTATTTTACCTTAATTCCACCTTCCCAATCCTAAGAATGCAAAGAATTTCCCTCTGGCTCTGTCCAGCTTATTCCTCTTGCCCGGAGCAAGCAGAGCTGAGCTTGCTGGCTTAGGCCAGTTCTCATTGGAACTGTTAAATATTATCCTTTTTCCTCGAATACCTCAGCAACAATAGCAGAACCCAGTTTTCCCGGGCTGTCTCACACGAGGAGGATCTTTCCTTCACTGAGAGGCAGCTGGAGGAGCGTTGGTGCTTGTGGTTTTCATCCTCTAAGCTCAGTAAAGGCGGTTTGGAAAGCCAGGGAGGGGTGAGGGGCTCAGCTGCCACTTCAGCCTCAAAAACCCTCCCTGTTACCTCTGCTGTAGAAGGTTGTCAGATGGAGCCTTTACAGAAGGAATTGAGGGGACAGAGGGATTTGGAGGATACTGAAAGGATAAAGCACAAAGCAACGGGGTTGGATTTCCTCTTGTCCTGTGCGTCTGGGAAATTCATTTGGCCTTTGGGTAGAAGCAATTCAGAAATCCCAGCCCTGTGTGTTCCCTGTGCTGTCTCACAGCCCAGAGCACTGGCTGGGCATCCTTCCCTCCCCCAGCAACCCTGCTAAGTGCTTAGCTGGCTCTGTGTCAAAGATGTGCTTAAGTCAATCCTGTTATCTGTGCCTTTATGGGTATGAACAAACAGCCCTCTGACCACGGGGAAAAGGATGGACTTAGCACCTTACTGACAAAGTCGACTGCCAGCCATTAAATCAGCACAGATTTCAAGCCCTGGGCAGGTTCCTGGGGTGTCCCTCTCCACATCCCGACCTCTGAGATGCCCTAAATGGCTGAGGGTGATTCCAGACCCCTGAAGGAGGGGCAGGGAGCGGGAACAACCCACTCCTGTCTGCACATCACGGCAGGATGGGGAGCAATGGGGGCACCCAGCACCACAGTCTGTAAGTGCAGCCTGAGCCAGAAAAACAGCCTGGACATTCAGGGAAGAATCACAATTCCCAGAGGAGGAGAAAATCCAAGGACTGTGTTCACAAGCCTCTGAGTTTAGGGAAAACAGGCCCCATGAGACATTAAGCTGATAACATTTTCTGCATCCCCTCCCAGCAGGAGAATAAGATAATTCTGCACCCAGAATCCCACCTTGCACCTCCCACAGTCTGTCTTGGGAGCAGAGCAAACCTGTCAGCCGTGAACCCCGTGAGGACACTGCTTAATTTGGAAGGATGCTGAAGTTCTGTCTCTGCATTTCCCAGAGGAACACTCTTCTTTATTGCTTTTCTCTGCTTACTGGTATTTTTCTGGCCTGGCCGCCTGGTGTACTGATGACAGTGGCCATGCAAAGTTTGTCCTCGGCAGAGCAAGGTTTTCTCCAGGGGATGCTGGAGCAGACTTGGTGCCTGCACCCACGGCTGGGGCCCTGCTGGGCACTTTTGAGAGCCAAACAATCTGCGTTCCACGCCCAAAGCCACCCAAACCAAGCCGTGGGAATCACTGTGGGACCAGAAAGGTGCCATTCTGTTTGCCTGCAAAAGGCCTCAGCTGCCAGCACAGGGATCCACCTGAACTGCAGGCACAGCATCACCCTTGTGCAAACCTGAGAGCATCGCTCCTCCATCTCCAGCTTTGCCCTGGGCTCCCAGGCAGTGATCCCTGGGTCAGGCAGGGCTTGGACTTGTCCTGCTCTTCACCCATCCCAAGCTGCAGCTGCCCCTACCTGCCAGGAAGGGCACCAGCCTGAAAAAGGAACCGCTCAGCTCACTCCCCACTGCCCTGGGAGGGCAAAGCCTGACGTGGATCTGGTGGCACATGGGACACACTCTGCAGTGGCTCAGCCCACTGCTCCAAGGACAGGGCCTGTGTCTGGGCACATTTGTGAGTCAGACCCTCCCAGCTCAAACCACCTGGGTGCTGCAGCCCCCAGAAACTCACCTCCCCATCAGCCCCAGCTGTGACCCCTCATTTCCCCAATCCCAGCAGGGCTGGCTCCATCACCAAGCAGGGCTGGCTTTTCTGCTGCAAGCACCGTTTCAGGAGGATTTAAACTGAGGTTACTGAAGTCAGGAGAACATGGACTATTTTTTCTTTAGGTAGCTACAACCCAACCTTAACCCGCTTGTGGCTCAGAGAGGATCAAAGTGCTTTCTGCTCCAACCCCATAAAGCAGCATTTTGGGATAAATAGCTCCATAGTCCCCCACCTCTGATCTCGTGTCTGCTGCTTTCTAGATGTGACAGCTGAAAATTGATTTTGCCATGTGTCTGGAAGAATAATTACGGCCACAGGAATATCTCCATGCAGTTCTCATCCCTCTTACCGCAGGCGAGGTGTTTTAGGCATCAGATGGATTTATTTCACGAGGAGATATTTTCCCCCAGCTGCTGGAGCCCCTGGAGGTGCAGAGTCCTCAGGTTTTTCCAGCTGGTAGACAGTCCCAGCCATCCCATAAATACAGAAGTAGCTGTTTTTCCAGTCCCAGTGCAGGGGGAATGCTCTCCTCTTTTACAGTTGTCTTGCCGTGTCCTTGGCTCGCACACAGATGCTGATGTGGCACGACGGGTGTGTGCAGGCTGAGCACGGGGATCTCTGAAAACAAGCCACTGCCTAATTCCTTCCCCTTCTTTAAGTTTCCCACCCCCCAAAAAAAACCCAAAAACAACCTATTTTAAAAAAGCCAATATCACAGGGACTGGCTAAGCTGGAGCTTTTATAAAGTCTCAGGACCACACCGCTGAAGGCATTTGCTTCCAGCGATGTGTGCTGGTCTCAGCTGACCCTCGAGAGACTAGAGACAAGATATTTTTTGTGGCGCTTGTCCCGTGAAGATTAAATAGCTGGAAATCCCCAGGGGTTTGCAGGATCAAGTCCTGAGCTAGTAAAGCTTTACCACGTGTGGTGGCCACTTAGCGAGCTAAATATCCATCAGCTTATTTATAATGCCAGGGATACAAGAAATTATCTCATCTGTGTCTGGAAAACAGCACGAGGAGGTGAAAGAGCAGCTCGCAAACCCCACCATTAAAAAACAAGTAAAAGAAATCCAGCTGCCAAAGACACAGAGCTCTGCTTGCAGGGAATCAAAGGCTCCCAGACCCTGTGGTTGGGATGGTGGCAGTGAGACATCAGTGCCATCACCTCCTGCCCGGGCAGACGGCTCAGTCCGTGCAGAGTTTTTCTGGAAGAAGCTGGCCAGCTTGGCTGGTCTTGCAGGACTTGGCTCTTGCAACCACAGCAGTCCTGAAAACAAAACCACCCTGTCCTCTAAATCCACTGGCACCTCTCTCACGTGCAAGGCACGGGCGTTTGGAAGCAGCGACTGCGCGAGTGCCCGGAGGGTCCATCGCACATCCCTGCATTCCACGGGCAGGAACGAGGAGCTACAGAACTGTAAACCTTAAAATGACACAAAGCTCTGCAGGAACACCACTATTTCTGCTAGTTCTGCCCTTTTCTCTGGGTTTCCTGCAAGTGATGTTAAAATTCACACTATTAAAGGGGAGACACGGCAGAGTTTAAATCCCAGTCCCACCACGGCTCCTTGTTACAGATGTGGGTTATTTTTATCACCCTTGGCCTCCTGCGTGGCTGAGCTTGATTCTGTCAGCTGAAAGAAACTGAATTAAACCCGAATTCTCCCTCCACAGGGGCTGCCATGGACTCATCAGACTTGTTAAGAGTCGTGGGGGTGGTGGAATCCAAGGGGAGAACCTGAGGGTGTGAGGACATCTGAAATCTTCACCCACCAGAAAACAACTATAAATTCATGCAGACAAGCTATGAAATCCTCCTTGCTCCCTGTCCCTTGCTCTAATCACTGGATAACATCCCCCTCAACCATGAAACAGATGTTAAATTAAAAAAGCAGGACAGAGAAGAATAAAATGCACCAAAGAAATAATCTATTGAAGCTCTGTCCCCTTATGTGAAAAACGTGGGGCACAACAATGACAATCCTTTTTTTTTTTCCCTTAAGGAACGCAAAATTGCACCAGCAGAGGCAAATGATGAACTTATCCCCCAGCAATGGCACTTTTAAATCAGTAAGAGAGAGCAGCCATCAATACAGCAATTTTCCAGCTGTGATGGAGAGAGAGGGCACAGAAATGGCAAAAATCACTCGGCCCATCCTGGTTCCAAGACCCCCTGCACAGCTTTTCCATCATTTCTAAATACACACACACACACAAAAACAGATATTTACAGTTAATGCTCAATGCCCCTCCTCCTATTGCCATGGGAACCTCTCAAATTTGGTCGCTGTATTTCCCATTATTAACTTCTGCACATCCTCTCCCATTCAGTCTTAGAGCAATACTCTATTTCTTGTTTTCCTGAGGCAAAAAACGAGGCTTTCTCTGCCAGAATTGGCACAGAAAGGGCAGAACTCCCCAGCCAACACACTGCTTGTAAAACCAAGGAAGACACTTCCTTCACTCATGTGGCCAGCAAGAAGCTTTTGCCCTTCCATGAGGGCTTTTGGTTCCAAATATTTCTGGTTCCTTTGGGCGGAAATCCCTTCAGGCGGCCTCTGGCTAACCTGGGATGGATGGAAAGCAGTTGTTTCTAGTGTTTTGGTGGGGTTCTTTTTTGTGCGGATGCAATCGCAGCTCACGGCACAGGCTTGCTGAGAGCCAGCAAAGGTGACAACAGCAAACCATCGAGGGGCCGGGTCTGCAACGCGCCACCTCAAATCAGCCCCGGCCTGTTTATCTGCACCAAGTTCCCATGCAGGGACTGGAAGAGGCTCCCCAGAGAAGGGGTGACGTCACCAAGCCCAGCAGAGTTCAAGGAGCACTGGGATGATGCTCTTAGTAAGCATTTAGTTTTAAGCAGAGGTGAGGAGCAGGGAATTGGACTCAAAGATGCTTAGGGGTCCCTTTCAACTTGACTTATTCTATGATTCCATATCCTATTCTACAAAAGAACACACACATAAATATATATATGTATATGTATATATGAATTTCTGCCCCGGGCTGTGGTTTTGGTGGGGTGGCCTTGGCGCCCACCCAGCTGCTCTCAGTCCCCTCCTGAACAGGACAGGGAGGAATGTCATGATGAAAAACAAGCCCCTGGGTCAAGAGAAAGGCAGGAGACATCTCTCAGCCAGCAAACCAATTTCCCAAATTGTCCAACAAGCACCTTTTCCCAGCACAGCACCGATGCAAATGGCCAGGACGCAGCGAGGCTCCTGCAGTGAGTAAGAAAATGTGATCAACCCTCATGGATGTGTTTGGGGAACCCTGCCAGTGCCTGCATTTGATTTCTTGCCTAAACTCGGGCCAGCTTAATGCAACATCAGCTTGGAAGCCATAAAACATGAGACAAACAATGTAAACCCATGCAACCAGCAAAATTTAACAGGAAACAGGCTGTGCTCTTTATTTTCTGGATCAGAGAGCAGCTGGCCGGCACAGCAACAATTACATCCAAAACTCCTTGCACCCATTTTGCAAGCAGGAAAAAAGGGGGCTGAAAGCTGATTTCGTGTGGGGTTTGGTATAAATCATCTCCCTATGCCTTAAAACAGGACAAAAGGCAGAAAAGTCACCAAAAACAGACAGATAAAATGCTGTTAAACTTAAAAGCCTGGAGAAAGAGCAAGTAGCAGGATGAATGTGATGCCCCCGAGATGTTGGGATTTACTGTTTATTTAAGGACTGGCATTGCTGGGAGAATAAATGTCTGTACCCTGTAGCTGGAAACAGCTGCACTTAACACCTCGTTGGGGTATTTTAAGGCAGGCAAGAGGCTGGCAGGAATCTCCCGTGTCACTTCTCCCGCCAGCGAATATATTCTCCTCCCAGCCATGGTCAGTGCTGTGCTGGAAGGTCTCAGCTCTGCCCACCGGTGCCAACTGGCACATCAGTCCCGTGGGGCTGCAAAAAAACATCCGGGATAAAGCCAAAAGGTGCCGGTGGGAAGGCTGGGAGCCAAGGGATGAGTGTGCAGCAGGACGGAACCTGAGACAGGTGTCGGGGCAGCCTGGTTGATATAATCCCTCTCACAGGCAGATTAAAGCCCCCTAAAATCCATTCCCATTCATTCCCCACCCCTCTGTTCCCACTGCAAGGCTCCAGCAGCAGCGCCCGCTCGATGCTGCGTGTCCCACGGGATAACACCGGGAGAACGCTGCTGACACCAGCACAGCTCCAAGCGGGATTCCACCAACTCCAGCCCCTGCCACGGATTCAACCCACCCCACGAAGGGCATCGCCTCACCCCCGAGCAGAGCAACGCGGCCCCCGACTCACGGCACTGCCGGATTTCATCCTTTTAGACCCAAACAGGCGGTTCCCGTCCCCATGGGCAGCGCTGAGAGGCAGCCAGCGCCTGCTCTGGGCAGATCCCGTCCTTCCCACCGCGTCCACGGACAGGGGTCACCAACGTCTGGAGAAGGGCTCGGCCTGGAGCTGGACCCTGATTTGGGGCGGACGGGGAGGATCTCGGCACGGCCAGAGGCAGCTCAGGACACGCATCGGGTCTTTGGTGATCTCTTCCCACCAGCTGCTATTTCTTCCCCACCCGCTTTTATAGGAGCCTGATGGCTCCCATTGGCTCGGGACACACTTATTATAGCAACTACTATGACCCATTTAAATTGCATTAAATAATTTCTCAGTTCATTGTCCTGCAGAGATTAGTTACACATAAGCATATTTTAATGATTAACTATTGGGCTTTGCTGAGGCTCCAGCAGAAAAGGCCGAATCCTCAGGCTCCCTCCCCTCCTGCCAGCTCCCTGCTTCATCACTGCTCCCACAGTATTTATGGTTTTCCTTGGAGCCTCCGCTCCTGGCCTGATCCAACCAGTTCAGTTGGCACTGGAGCTGTGGAAAGGCTGGGGAAAAGACTGGGAAAAGCTCAAAATGCAGAGTCCAAAGAGGAAGAAACGGCATTTGGAGGCTGAATCGTGAAAGAAGCAGCATTCGAAGAGTCACTCGCAGGTTTTGGGGTGAACACTCTGACACTGCACGTCCCATCTCATCCCACCAAACCTGGTGGCTTCCAAGGTGGGGCAGCAATGGCCCTGCTGCAGGCACCTGGCACGGATGGGACAACCCCAGCACCAGGCAGGGATGAGTTACCTGCCCCCCATCAGCTTTTTGGAGAATGAGGAACATTTTAGGGCCATTTCCAGCACAACACCCACAGTGTCTGAGCCGCCTTCTCCGCTGGCTTCGACTGCTGGGGTCTCCCCTGGGGTGGTGACACACAGGCAGAGGGACCTGTCCCGCTCGGAGCAGCCCCACGGGGCTGGCAAAGAGGCAACTTCCTGCTGATCCCATGCCTGGGGGCAGGATGCTGCACAGGAAAAGGGGAAATGTTGTCATTGGCCTGAAGCTGCGTTTCCAACCCCCAGCCCGTTCCCGGATGTCGGGTGTGGGCAGGGGGAGCAGCAGCATTTGGGGAGGGTTCTGGGCTTTGCTGGGTGATGAAGGAGCAAACCTGCTGGGAGGAAGCAGTTGGTTCCCATTAGGTTCTGAGTGGGCGTTCTTGGAGCATCCTTTTCCCTCCCTCCTGCTGCACCCCAAGGGAGCGCTGCCAAGCCACGGCCTGGAGTAAGGAAATCCATGGACAACACTAACAGGGAAGAAAAAAAAGATCTTTGCAGATGAACTTGAGGAGTATAAAAAAAAGCAACTGTGTCTTGAAATGGTTCAGAGAGGATTGAAATGTGACACTGCAGCTGGTGAGGCTGGGAAGGGGCTGCTCCGGAGCCCCCCTGGGATGGGGAGCGGGGCTCGGCCAAGCCCTGGGAAGGTGAGTCCCACTGCGGTGGCACCAAACACTGTCCACACGGGATAAGGGCCACCAGGTGCCCAATGCATCAGGATGGGGACTGGGATGATGCTTTGAAGAGGCATCAAAGTGCTTTTCTCCCAAACCCCACCTGCTTTCTGTCCACCCACGACATTTCGGAGCTCACCACGTGTTGCTGTGTGTCATGTCCTGGGGCACTCAGCGAACTGAACACAAGGAATTAACAAAAAAAATTGCAATTTTAGAGCCCTCTCAGCCCAGAACAAGAGCAGACACTTGACACACAGCTGCCAGTAAAAGCCCCTGGGTTTCTCTCTGCTGATGCCCACCCTCCTTGACAAGCAGCACAGGGAGGAAAAGTCTTGAAGATCCTTTCAGATCTGGCAAAAATACCTCTGGTCCAACAGAGCACCATGTTTAAAGTCTTTAACACGTCTCCAGGGGTTAAATTTCACTACATATAAAAGCATATGCATAAATAAAGTGTGGGAAGAGCTGGGAGAGCCCCTCCACCCAGCCCTGCTCACTGCTGAGCTGGATCATTTCAACAACTCAGACTTTCTATTTTGGGATGATTATTTCTCGACAGTGTCTGGTCTGTAATAAAAGGGATTTGCTCCCCCAACCTGACATCCCATGACAGGGGAGCCCCAGGGAGCGACGTGGGGTGAGACGTGAGGGCAGGGAGAAGTTGTAAATGCCCTAAAATCCAAGAGCAGCAACTGATGGGTATTTTAATTTTGTGGTTTTAAAGAGAAAAAAAAAGCAGCCAGTGCATAAGGAGCAAACCCAGCCAGAGGAATGGCCCTGTGAAGAGACACAAACCTACCAGGTTCCCAACGCTGATGGGATCAGTGGGGGAGGCATCCAGTTACTTGTTTCCAGCTGGGACTGATGGTTTGAGCTCATCCCCACACCCCCTGCACTGATGTGCCAGGTTAAAGCCCTGCTCCATGCCCCAGCTCATGGCAGACATTGCCATCCTGGCTGGGAAGTGGTGGGGCAGCTGTGGGGTTTTGGGGTGAGAAGTGGAAGGGTTTTCAAGAAAAGAGATGAGTTCTTGGGGGGTTTTTTTTGGTTTTGTTTTTCTCCCCTCTTTTGCTAAATGAACAATGAAGCCCCATAAAGCAAAAGGCTGGGGGATCCTGCCAGCTCTCCTCTGGCAGCTGGAGCAGGAGCCCAGCTGGACCAGGCACCGACTGCCCCCAGAGGGCTGGGCAGCGAAGCTGCTCCTCAGGAGGAGGATCCATCCCCTCAAGGGGTGGCATTCACTCGCCAAGGCCTCCAAACACAGCACACAACAGGCCCTTGTGCTCAGGGCTGAAGCTTGTCAAGGTGACCAAAGGCTCCAGAGCCACTCCCACGCTCCTGTGCCCCGGCACAGTGGCTCCAGCACTGTGGGGGTGCTGCCAGGAAGCCTCACCCTGGATGTCAGAGGTGTTGGGAGAGCCCTTCAGAGGATGCTCTAGTCCTCAGGTACCAGCAGCACCAGTCACTCAGCCCTGCTGGGACTATTTGCAACCACCCTGAACCCCCCTGCAGGTCCCTTCCCAGCTTTCCCCTCTCTTTTCAGGTGTTCTCTCACCCCATTTGGCTGGTTCCAGGCTGGCTTTATTTTACATGTCTTTAAAGTTTAACAGCATCTCAGATGGTTGTTTTTATAAACATTAAAGTTAATAAAAATAAAGATCCTTAATGCAGAGGTAAATTAATTTAAGCGACGTGTGCAGGGAGACTCTTGCCCGTGGCAAGCAAAAGTTCTGGGGCTTAACAAATCTTTCCCAAGTGCTCTCTGCATTTCAGTTGTGCTTTGGCCACAGCTCCTCTTTTTTTTGCCTTTTTTTTTTTTTCCAGCACAAGCCTTTCTTTTTGCTCAATAAAAACTTTGCAGCAGGATTTCTTTCTGTGGGAACAGAAAATATTTTCTCTGTCAACGTCTCCATCAGCTCCAACCTAAACAACCCTGCCATCGACTCCCCCCAGGGAAGCTGGCTGGATCCCAATCCATGCCTCCAGAGCAGCCCTTTGGAAAGGGGGCTAACCTGAGCTTCCTCACTCTGGGAAGGTTATAAAATATCACTCGTGGTTTTAAAGGTACTTTGGGCTTCTTTAGAGAATTCCCTGGGCTCCTCTGGGGGTGTCTGTGGGAGTTGGATGGATCCAAGCTGCTGTTAAAATGTTTTAAAGAGCTTTAACACCCCCAGGACAATCAGTTCCCTGCCTTTCTTGATCCAACCCACCTCCCCTTTTACAGGATCTCACCTGGGAACAGGGATCCCATTCCTTGACCTCACAGAGGAGCATCAGCTGGTGGTGAAGGACCAGCATCCCCAGGGCAGGTTCTTGCTGCCCAGGTGAAGGTGTTGCTCTCTCAGGCAGGGAAGAGGCTCTTTGCTCATTTTGGAACTCACCACTCTTTCATCTCCTGGTGGCTTTCCAGCTGCCTGCTCCCTGCCCTGCCCTTCCCATGTCCCTGCCCACACCTCCAGTATCAGCAGCTCTACTGTGGCGTTCCCACAAATTGGGTCTTCCCTACCAACATCAACACCCTGCTGACGCAGAAAGGCCAGTTTTGGTGCTCCCAAGTTGCCCTTTGCAAACTCTCACTGGGGTAACACCGAGTGCTGCTCCTTTCCCGTTTTCCTTGAGTTACAGGATGCTGTGGCACATGTGACAGTCATGCCACTGAGGTCCAGAGAGCAACATCCACGTGCCCCAGCTCAGGGTCTGCTCCTACAACTGCAGTTTACACACAACAGAAACCTGTATAATTTTCCTGAAGAAACATGACCTTCTGTTCACCATTAAATAAATTAACTGCATTGCTGCTCTGGGGATCTTGGCTGTCCCCCAAAGGGGACGTGGCCATCAGCCCTGTGATGCCAGCGCTTGGCTACAAGGGAATGCTTTCCTTTGGCTCCCTGGCTCAGCCCCACCCTCAGACTTGATCCTGTGCCCAGCTCAGGAGCACAGATGTTTTCCTTAGGAAGTCATTCCATGACACAGGTCAGCTCCCCGTTACCTCTGCCACAAGCAGTGGGGACGCCGCGCGGCGCACGCAGGACGTGCCTTCATGGTGGGGTAATTCCTGAAATGTCTGGCAGCTCCCTGCCCTGAGAAATTCCAAACTCGAGTCCCTGTAATGAACAACCTCCAAGTGCCCTTCAGAGATGCAAGTATATGGACTGCAGAGATGGAAGCACATGGACTGCAGAGATGGAAGTACATGGACTGC
>JAWMRA010000048.1:5609030-5647544 GCA_035584735.1 Pseudotriccus pelzelni
GCCCCACCCTCAGACTTGATCCTGTGCCCAGCTCAGGAGCACAGATGTTTTCCTTTGGAAGTCATTCCATGACACAGGTCAAGTATATGGACTGCAGAGATGGAAGCACATGGACTGCAGAGATGGAAGTACATGGACTGCAGAGATGGAAGCACATGGACTGCAGAGATGGAAGTACATGGACTGCAGAGATGGAAGTATACATGGACTGCAGAGATGGAAGTACATGGACTGCTGAGATGGAAGTACATGGACTGCAGAGATGGAAGCACATGGACTGCAGAGATGGAAGTACATGGACTGCTGAGATGGAAGTACATGGACTGCAGAGATGGAAGTACATGGTCATGTCAGGGCTGCTGTGGAAGGGCCAGCCCTGCTGGGAGCAGAGCCCCGAGCACGACAGACACCCGCGTGTCCAGGACAGGATCACGGTCACAGCAGCACGTCATGGACACCCACACACTGCTCCCAAAGCACAGGGAGGCCCAGGGCTGCAGCCTCCTCCTCGGCTCCCAGCTGTCAGCACAAAAGGCTCTTTTATCCGTGGGGATGCACAAAAATGTTAAACAGGCCCTTGGGCAGCGCTCCAGGCATCAGCCTTGCTGGGAACCCACAGCCCATGGATCACCCTGAGGGCTCTGGGGGCTGTGAACCCCCAGCCCTGCAGTGCCCAGCCCATGGATCACCCCTGTCACCCCTGAGGGCTTTTGGCCGAAGAAGAAATCAAGGCAGGGAGAAGAGAAACAACCTCCCTGAGGCCCCAGGCTGGTGGCAGAGCTGGCTGATCCAGTCCAGCTCCGAAGGCAATCTGTAACCCTCCTTCTGCTGGATGGGTGGTGGAGACCCCACAGAAAGCTCTCGAGGTGGCAAACCCCAGCCCTGCAATCCAGACTGGAGGAGTCAGCTGAGACACTTCCATGAGTCCTTCTGAATTACCAGGAACATTTCATAACCACAGATGTCCTTAACAGGGAGGGATATTGGGACCAGACGCTGTTATTGAGGCCAACTGGTACAACTGCAAAAAAAAAAAAAAAACCTGACAGGTTTTTAGACACGAAACATCTTCTTCCTGTTCCTTCTGTTTGGAACAGCCTGGCATCCCCTTTGCTCTGGGAGCTGGGACAAGAACAGGCTGGAAAAGGCTGGTTATGGGTAGAAGTGAAAAAGCAAAGCAGGAAAAGCCTGATATTGGGCAGGCTGAGGTGCACACAGGCTCTCCTGACCCCCCTCTGCCAAGGCCTGAAGTGTTTCATAAGTCACTCAAACAACAGTAGCTCCCAGTTGAGACCGATGCTTCCAAAGCCTGTGTCCCAAGGCAAGGGAAGTGGATGTCATGCCAAAGGAAGCAAGGCAGTTTCTGGGATTCAGAACGTGCTGTTTGCGCGTTGCCAAGCGTGGCAGAACTGCCACCCCAGGGAGGCAGAGGCAATAAAAAGTTTCATCGTAGAAAATGCAACAACACCGGATAAAAACGTGTGTATTTAAAAACCGGGATCGAGAATGATCCCAGTTTGGGCTGGGATAATTCACCCATGACTCGATCCAGAGGGGCCCAGCACAGCCAGAGTGCAGGAGTTCTGTGCTTTGGGCCAAATTTAAGGCAGGGGAGAGGCACTGCTGATTCATTTGGCCCACGGAGCAAATTTCAAGAGAAAATCTTGCTTCAATTAAGTAAAATCCAAGAGAAAACTGCAACACCACCTTATCTCAGCAGCATCCTGGGACACATCCTTCACACCAGAGGAGCCTCTTTTGGAACAGACTCAGCTGCTCACATGGAGCAACTCCATAAACCCCCATTTCAAGGCCTCAAGCAACTGATAAACCCAGAGCCACAACACGACATCCCGCTGCAATCCCTCAAGTCTGCCCTGTTCTCTTTGCTCATATCCCAGAAATGAAGCATTTGCACTTTGTCAGAGCCTGAAACTCCCATCTGCAAAGGGGCCACACTGAACCAGGCATGGATGAGAAGGGGGACAAGGGAGGAACTCACAGTCTGCTGCACCCCAGCCCTTAATGAGAGCCTGAGTTCAAGTGGGAGGAAGGGAAAACGGACTGACAGGAATGCTGAGGTTGGATGGGAGCTCTGGAGATCACCCAGTCCAACCTTCCACCTCAGACAGGGTCAACCAAGTCTTCCCCCTTCAACCACCAACTGGAAAAAACACGTATTTCCAATGGGATGAAGAGCAAAGTACGACTTGAGTACTCATGTGTGGACACCATTTCAATGCACAACTTCAGTGCTGTTTGAAGACCTGCTGCAGGAGAAAACCAGAACTCCAGATTTCGTGGGTTTGCTTTTCCTAACTAGGCCTGCACTCTTTTAGCTAATGAATACGACACACACAGACAAACCACACGCATTTTGCTCCCTGCCTGTCAAATTCTGCATTTCAGTGGTGGGCACAGCCTCATACACAGCCCTGCCATGACCTGACCTCCACCTAAGCTGCTCAGCATATCAGGAGGGATTTCCTGCATCTTCCACAAAATTCCCTGAACATCTGTTTCCAGTATCTCTACTTCCCTTGCCCAGCACCAGAGCACGGCCAGGTGGGAGCAGCAGCTCCTCCTCCTCCTCCCATAAAATAAAGATTCTTCTAATAAAGCTTCTCCAGCCAAAGAGATCTGGGCTTCTCAGGCTTGAATTTATGAAAAGAGAAACCCCAGGTGTTTCAAAGTATCTCACCAGCAAAGGAATTCTGGCAGCTCATTCCCCCCTTTCTCCCACTAAGAGCACAAGAGCTGCCCTGGGCAAAGAAGTTCATCTGCCAAAACCCAACCACACAGCAGAGAATAAAAGTGAGGAGGAGAAAAGAAATGAGGAGAGTAAAAATAATATAAATTTCTTAAACATTCAAAAGGTGCTGAGGACTCTGTTCACAAAAAGTAGGGACTGAGCCTGACACACACGTTCCTTTCTTGCACCCCCAGAGCATCAGCCACTCTTGGTGCTGCCTCCTCTCCTCCACCAGAACTGTCAGGGTCCATCTATTGTGGACTATCTGGTTACTTAAGGAAACAAAAAGCATTCCAAAAACCATTCCCGCTGGCTAAGGACACTTATGATCCTGTTCCATCTGCTTTATATAAGTTTAGAACATACTTCAATAACTTGCTTTTAGAAAGGGGCAAATAAAAATGTAAACACTTGCGGCCCAAGGCCACAGCATGTCAAACAACATCAGTGACCGCTGTGAATAAAAATGCTAATTTTAAAATTAATTGCATGCCATTCTGTGATAAGATCCACTTATCTTCCTTGTTTTCTCGCACATTTAGAGAGAAAAATACATATGGATGTATTCACAAAACCACCAAGGCCTTTCCCCCTCTTATGCTACTCTTACCCAGTCAAAATGTACCTTTAGTCCCCAGCCTTGGAAAGCATTTAATATAAGACAAATTATCTTTAAGAGGCAACAAATACATTTTCCAATAATTTCCTTTCCTCTCCAAACATCAAAGAAGCTTAAATACCATGGAAACACATACCACAAATCCCCCAGACACCGGACTTTATCAGTCCCTTTCACATACAGCACAAGTAAAGCTCAGAAAGCGTAAATTCTTTGCATAAAAACACAAAATAAAACCATGACAGAACCTGTGAGGGGGGTGGGGGAAAGTCAGATATCTGATTTGAGGTCTTGTATTTCGCCTACAATTCACAAAATTCCCAGGATGTACTTAAAATTTTACTTCCATTTCCAGAACCTTATGACAATTATAAAAGAATGGTCTGCAGCCATAACATAAAGCAGTGCCATGGTAGTTCCTGGCTTTGTGTGTGCATATACACACACACACAAATGATTTATTATAATCATCAAGGCTTTCAACATTAAATCCTTGATCCTGAAATCCTTAACCAGACAAAAGCTCAGTAAACAGAAAGTTCTGCCTCATCCAGGGCAGACTCTCATTCTCCTAAACCGGATCAGGACCTCGGTGTTGACTCATTTATTCCACAACCAACAGCTTGTTCACAGGACTGACTGGCCTGTGTATAAATACTGGAATTAATGCTCAAAGGGCAAACGCACACCTCACCCCTCAATAGTCTGCTGTTTGTTAGGCAGAGCTTTAAGATTTGAGTCCGGAGCCTCTCTGCTGTAAACTGGCCCAACTCCCTGGTGTTGGAGGCAATTTGCTGAGTTAGCTGGTGGTCTGGATCTCCCTGTTATTGAGGAGGGACTGTCACACACCCCTGAGAACAGATCCTTTCACTTCTACGATGCCAGAAGCCTCCTTGGAAGTGCCCGGCCAGACCCCAAGCAGCTCTTGTACCTCTCTCTGTTTTGCTCACCAAACAGCCCCAAAAGCCGGCTTTGCATTGCAGCCCCTGTTCTGAAAGGCAGTTGGGCAATTCAAAAGCTTCTGAAAGCAATCATCATTACAGCACTGCTGTGATAATTAAAACATTGCCAGCTGTAACATAGGCCTATTCAAATGTACAGCTGTTACATGGGTAATGAAAAATTACAAAAGCTTCAGATCCTGTGCCCCATGCCTGCTCAGGCTCGGTTACTGCCATGCCTGTTGATGACAAAACACCAAAACAATAGTGTCCTTTTCTGTGCTTTCTTGCAAACAATTGGTTCCCTCACCACCTCCAAGTAATAAAAATGGTAATATATTTTACAATTATGTCCAGTACAGGATTAAACCGGTATCAAGTTAAAAACAGACAAATATTAGCTGATTCTCTTCTGAAAGTGCTGCCAGCTTTGGTCTAGAAGCCTCCTATGCTTGGTCACCTTTGTCTTCCACAGCCATTGCCGAGTCTCTCTGTTGTTCTTCTGGGTCCCCTGGAAGAATACTGGTGACTGTCTGGAGAAGTGACTCGATCTGCTCCTCTGTGAGCCTTTCCTCGCTTTCTTCTACCATCTGCAGGTCAGAAAAATATCCACCGTCATCATTAAATCCTCAGTGGGAAATACTTTGTCAATGGATGCAAGACACAGTCTGAGCTCATCAGAAAAGCATTTTACAAAGCAGAACTCTTGCAATATTAAAAAAAAAAAAAAAGGAAGAAGAGCTCCATTGTTAAACCACCACAGTTGGCACTCTGGAAGGAGATCCTGCTCTCCTTACAACAAGGAACACACCACACTCGGAACAGCCTTTCCTCCCTGGTTTTCTCTCTCAGCCTCCACATCCACATCTTGAGCCGGGCTTTTCATTTAGCTCATGTTCAGACCCACCTTCCAGACCTGTTTTCCCAAGTTTCTGTGCTTTCATGGAAGAACTGAAATGAGAGCAGTTCCCTGAACCTTGGCACCTGGACAGGAAGTAACCAGGCCTTAAAAGAAACCACCTAATCCTGCAGCAGCTACACTTCACTGGAATTTGCTTAGACTGGAGATTCCTGAGTATAAAGGCATTTAAAAAGCTCTGAGCAACACAAAATATGCTGTCACGAAATCAACTATATGATTCCATGAGATTAATTGGAGACCTACTCCCACTGTGGAGCTGTGGGAACTCTTATATCACTGCCACCAGTGAAACAACTGCCCTAATTTATAGGCAGCTGTTAAAAGGGAAAAAAGCTTGTCAGAGGACTGGAAAAGCAAGTCAGAAGAACTCTTCAAACGCAAATGAAACCAATTAGGATTGTGGGGTTTGAGTTTTCTTTTTTATACCAAGTCCTTTAAAATGTCCTTTGAAGAGCGGTGATTTATATTAATTATGGTTCCAAGTCAATGCAGGTTTAATCAGCTCCAGCTACAAGCTGTCAGCTACTCAGATGCATCTTGCCTTCTGAAAAGCTGAGTGGTACATTCAATTAACTTGTTTTTCTCCTTCAGATTCCTACGAGCCCTCTTTGCTCAATCTGATCATCGTTCATCGGTGTTATCCACAGATCCTGCGCGAGGGGAACTGCACACAGCTCAAATCCACTCACGTAGCAAAAGGCAGACACCAAATATCCATTTGCAAACGACTGTTTCTGGGGACTATCCCCGATCAAAGGATGATCACTCCCTGTCACTCCCTGTGAAGTGACTTTCCAAGTACTGTTAGTTCAAGAACTACTGTAAGGACACTGCCTTGAACAACAGTCCTGGCTCTTGTTCCAGCCAGCTGCTACACTGTACTCCATGTGCTAAAACACACTCAAATACACTAAAAACACAGTAAAAATCCTCCTTCTCTGTGAGAACTGCTGCAGCTACTGCAGGGGGGTCAGGTAATTGCTGCTGGGCTGCATCCAGAGGGGATCGTCCCAGCACCTTGACCAGCACACCTTGGAGCATCAACACCATACCATGAAATGTGGAAGTGGAAGGTGTCCTTCTCCACGGCAGGCAGGCAGGAACTAGATGTCCCTTCAGGTTTGTTCCCAATCCAAACCACTCTGGGATTCCATGATAAAGTAAAATATGTTACACCCACTCCTTGGTGCCAATCCTGCTGACTCTGCATTACAGATGCTCTATGCTATTAAGTTTCTTAGAGGATTACCAGCCTGGTTTTCAGACTGGATTATAGTGTTATTAATTACTGTTACACTGAATTTCAAAGGTGACAGCCCCATAGCAGCAGGAAAACACAAAGAACCAGCCCACTTGCTTTGGACAGGTAATATCACTCCGGGCAGGATGACTGATCTCTTAGTGGCCAACGTCCCCCACATCCCCCTGCTCTCTGATCTTCAGAAAAATGGCACTTTGCCTAGTTTAGACCTGATTTATTGGATGACACGAAGTCCAGCATTTTAATTTTATCCCTCCCTATTTATATCTCTCCTCCGAACACTCTGTCCTTCAGGTGCTCGCTTCAGGGAGACAGAGTTAACCATAAGGACGGAATCAGAACTCAAACACAAAGCAGGGGGTTCTAGATCAGCATCAACTCTTATTTTAAAGCAGAATACACTTATGTGAGAACCCAATCACTGTTTCCTTGCTTGTTCCTCAGTGAGCACATCACCCCGAATGAGTAATGCCCCAGCTCCCAGGACGAACAACCCCGCTGATGTCATTTGTACCGGCCGAGCACGAGCCCTGCCCGGCTGACAAACTGCAGACACGACTTGGACAGTGACAGATGAGCCCCGGTGACTGCCCTGGCAGCCTCAGGAATCGCTTTAGCACAAAGCTGATGAGCGAAAACAGTCTCTGGCGTTTCAGATGCTCCGGTGCCATAACTGACATGGCTCAGGAAAGCCTTGAGGAGAGCATCTTTAAAGCAAGATGCCAGACACCGCTCTGAGAAGGGGGGATGCAGCTCCAGATTCCCTCCTGCTGAGCTGTAGCCTCTGCCAGAGGGAAGTGGTAATTCCTTAAACTACTGCATGGGGCTCACCAAGTGCTCACCCCTCTTGGTGCCTCTGCACCAGCTCCCAGGAACCACCAACAGGCACGAATTTGGCAGGATGGACAGACAGCTGATTATTCAGGTTGACGTTCCAGTGTTATTCTGCTGTGATACCACTCGAGAGTTCAAAGGATCAAAAGCATAAACTATAAAAATCGATTTTTTTCACTCTTTAGGGAAGTGAAAAAAAACCCAGCCTGAGCCTGACTTATGAAAACATAAGCAGTAAGCAGTGAGGAAGCAGCAAAGCAGCAGGCCAAAAGGCAGAATTCAAAAATTAGGCACAGACAGCATGTAGATGAAGAGACAAATGTCCTGAAGGAAAACAGATCTCAAGGGGAACAGAAGGTCACCCAGAGGCTTTTTCTACGTTCAACAGATGTTCTCACAGCCTTCTGATTTACAACTGTAAGACAAAATGCTACCCACAGTACTCGAAAAGATGGTGCTGAGAAGAGAAATTATGTGTAAGAGAAAGCCTAAGAGGTAAAATGAAATTACTTTATGCAAGTATCTACTTTTCTAACACAAATTTTACCAATCTATGGAAAAATATCCAACAAAAAGCCTTGCTAACCTCGAACTTGCACTTGGCTGAAACTGCTCAAGCAACAGACTCAAACCATAAGCAGTCAGGAATGCAAAGTTTATACGAAGGAAAACAAAAATGCAAATGTTTGAAATAAGTGTATGACCTAAGATGTTGATGTTGGCAGTGCCACACACCCCAAATGGAACCAGCTCACCCTCACAGACCGTGCCATGGGCCAAGTTTAGGGTATCACCAACCGAAGTGCTGCTGACCCACCTATTTTCAATATCCAGTGATTTGGGCAAGTAACAGAACTGGGCAGTGCTACAGAAACACAATTTATAGATAAAAAGCACCCTGATGTGCAGCAAGACAAGCATGTCCCTTTCCCAGGGCTGAGAGAGGGGTTTTGGAAACGAACACAGGGAAGGGCAGCGAGCCATGTCAGCTCTGTGGCTTCCCTAATAAATAATTCCCAAGTCACGGCAATTCAAGTCTAAACCATCCCAAAATAACTACAGGGTTTTGGTAGCAAATGCTGCAGCGCATCAGTGTCACTTGTACGTACACAAAGGATGAATTATCTATGAAATGCAACTCCGTGGTCGAGATAATTCAGTCAAGCCAGGCCTCACTAACAACTTCTGTTTCACCCAAACTCGTAACAGTTAGTTATTAAATTCCCATTGCAATATACTCATACAGGAAGCAATTTTCACATTTCAGTTCCCCAATGCTCTGAACAATATAGAGCTAACGCTCTACACAACACAATCTACAAAACAACCAAAGGAGGAATCGAGGAAGGAAGCTGGGAAACTTTATTTGGTGGCTCAAAACTGGCATAAAATCCCTACAGCTAAAAATAAAAGGGGCACGTTCCCTCTGCAGCTCATATTTGCTTTTCATGCCTGGGCACCCAGAACTGCTCCTTCCTTTACTGATAATGTGTTGGTAAAAACAGCCAGATTTTCAGAACTGTGCAATATATACAAGTATTCAGAGGGCAGCTGAAGCCACAGTTCTGCTCACCTTTGAGAGCAATGCCACTTTTATTTAGAAATCCAATAAGCAATTTTTCACTTGCTTAAGCACCTTGTGCACACAACTGTTAAGCCAGAGCTTATGTTTGGACTTAATTTCAAGTAATTAAGAGCTCCAACCAACTTAACCGGACTTGAAGCTTAAAATGAGGCAAATGTTTACTAAATAGAGAATAGCTCAAGAAATTGATACCAATTTTCCTCTTCATCTCCAGATAAACCTGTGCATGGGCTTTCTAACCCTGGAAAATGAAACAGGCATCTGATACCCACCCCTGAATCTTGCTGTAAGAGAATGCAAAGGCAAATCCCTCTCCAAGGGCAGCACGAAGCCCCGGCAGATGCCTCGTTCCGTAACGGAACCACTACTGGGAACCAGAGCTGTGCTCACGAAACAAATGTGGACGTGGGATATTTTACTGCCTCCACACAGCCCTTCCCAGCTGCACATTTTAACAGTAGCTTTTTTAATTTATTTTTTTTTAATTGAGCACCACGTCTGAACTTCTCAAAGCAACAAAACAGCCGTAATTACCAAATCAGAACGCAATCGCAGAGTTACGTGAAGCGCCGAGTCACGTCAAGACCTGCTGGTGAATTCCCAGGGCAGAAAGTCCTTTTCAGAAGCTTTTAAAGATCTGGGTTGTGGAGGAGGGAAATCGGAGAGTAGCAGCCAGCGTATTAAGATAATTTCAAAGATTAAAGTGTCTGTTCATAAATTAAATGTGCAAATCTGTATTTTCACAGTGTATTTGCACAGTACAAATGTAAGCACAAAATATGAGCACAGACATAAACACACATAATTGTCTAGGGTTTGTGTTTTTTTTTAAGTTGGTGAAACAAGGACAAACGCTTTGGAACATGCTTTTCCTAATTAAAACCATACCTATTCTGCTTGCCCAAATAAAAGCCAAGTATAAGAAACTCCGTCATCCTTGTTGTGCTTCTTTCAGGCTTTCAGTGTTAATGTTTATTTGATTTAGTCTCCCGAGACAGGACAATACAGTTCACAATACAGCAAATGTTGAAGAATAAATAAAGCCACACTGAAGAACCTCAAAGAGGTCTGAAAGAGCTCAGAAACTTTCTGAAGGACAAGTAGTATTTGGTGGGGAACAAACCTCAGCATCCCAGAGCAGAACAACCTGTGGGCCAAAAGCTGTTGTTTATTTGAATAATAAGCCAAGAGTTCTATTTAAAAAATAAACAGTAAACTACAGTAATAAAGGAAATAGGGGTTCTGATCACTTCCAAAGCAATCAAGCACATAATTTAACTCCAGTGTAGGAGGTAGATGTTTGATGAGAAAATGACTGTTATTTCCTCCTTTGAGCAGTAATTTGAAATTGTTCAGCACCAACACACTAATAGGAAAAAAACACATAAAAAAAGAAATAAAGCAAAAGACTGAATGATTGGATTAATGTCCCTCAGAGATAATTAACCAAGTGGAAAGCAGAATATATTGTTGAGAAAATAAAATGTTCAAATCCTCTAAGATCTTCCATTTTCCAGAAGAATACTCTACATTATTATTTTCTAGTGAGGAATAAAAGAGAACCTGCCAGCCTGCTTGTGCACAGGTACAAGGTTGTCCGAGATGGAAATCTGGTTTTAAAAAGCCCAAAACGAAAATCTAGTTTTCCATTCAGAGAGAAGAACACGGAGCAATTTGTTCATCAGAAAAGATGATGCTTAATCTTCAACCCCCACCGCAGTTCAGCACTGAGCAAAAGCTGAACCACTGTCATGGTTAGATGAACATCAGGGTCTTTTTTTTCTTCCTCCTTTGTGAATCACTGAGCCAGGAACGACATATGTTAAAGATTAAAACAGGAGGTCAAGATAGCTGCAGTGTGTACAGTGTTTTACCCCGTGGGGTAGGAATTAGAATTTCATGCTCCTTTTGTTGCTATTGTTGTTTGAAAATAAATCCCGGCACACAGTCTGGAACAGACAAATATGGGCAGTGGCACCAATTTATGCCTAAAGACTTACAGAAGACCTTGGGATCAAAAGATCACAACACAAATGTGGGGGTTTAGCTTAAATGTAATTTTATCAATATTGATTTATTATTTGCATACAACTAAACCCAGGGAATTTACTAGAGGGAGAGTAAAAAACTAAAAAGCTGGGAAGGCGAAAAAGCAACAATAAATCTAACTATCCTCTCACATGAGCGATTAAAAGCCTGTCAGGTAAATCTGACTGCATTCCTTGGACAGGCAACATGGAGTTGAGACATCAAGTTTGAGACAGCAAAACTCTCTGAGCAAGTGAGAGATAAATATTTAGCATTGGGTTTAAAGCTTTTTTAAAAAGACTGATGCGCCTGCATTATATGAACTGGTCAGAAGTTTTGTTCATCATTTCTTTCTGATTCAACTCCAGAAGCAACTCCAAGCTTTTAAGAGGCAGGGGGAAGTTCAATGGAAAGAGAATCAAGGCAATTTTAGACCCTAATATTCACTTCTCAGTAGGTTGTGTCCCATCCATCAGCTGCAGTGAATTGATTGCCTGCATGAAATCTGTGCATGGATAATCTTCTCCCCACGGACATCAAAGGAAAACAGAGCAGCCTCCCCTGCTCTGCATTATTTTACACTCAGAGAAGACAGAGGTTTTGTGTGTTCAGCGCCTGCTACAAACTCCTTCCCCTGTCCTCACCAAAACCCCAAATGGTTCGAGACAGCAACTGAACAGCAAAATCATTTCCTTGCTGAGGCTCCCAGGCTCTGGATTTCACTTAAATAAACCACTCTGCAGTTTCTCAGCAGTTATGGAGCTCAAAAGACTTTGATGTACTTTGATGAAAGAATAAATGTCCTGCAATTTCGGGGAGGCTTCATCTAACACAGTGTTAACAACCCAGCCAACTCAGATCACTGTCACGCTCGTTTTGGAGAAACCAGCCCTGGGAATTACAGGGGAATTGCTATTAAACAGGAGTGAGTGCATCCCCAGCACTTCCATGACAATAGAAATTCAGGCTAAACCCCAAATGTACGAATATCACATTTTTCACAAGTTGCTTTTGACCATTAGGGAAAGGTTCTGGATAAATAATGAACTGACGCCGAACCCAAATCTCTGTGTTTCTGTAAGTTTTAGCAGTGAGTTTTATTTAACTTGGACATTCCAAACCTTGGAATATCCGAAGTACAACACTCTACAGAAACCCGACTTCTAATATAAGGACCCAAATTTCTTATATTTACCTCCTGGATTCCAAACATGACACAGAAGCAAACTATTTCCAATATTTTATGGGTAGGTAAGACCATGAGGAACTAAGGAAGATTAACAAGGAGAGGAGGGAAGAGACAGACAAAACCACACAGTCACCTGAAAGCAGCAAAAGATTATTGCACTTAAAGAAGGGAAAAAGAGACTGTCTATGGCAATAAAATAAATCTGTGTCTAAGCACATGAGGCTAACAAAGGCACGAGACAGGCTCCACATCAGGGCTTAGGACTAAGTGCCTAAGCAGAGCTCATGAAGCATTAATGCTCTTGGTTGGGTTGATGATTGACACTGATCTCCTCAATCACAAAACACAGCATTAATTCCTCAGCTAGAAACATTCTTCCAAGAGACGCCTTCAGCATTATAATCCCTATTCTGTGGCTACAGAAGAAAAATAGTCCTACTGGTACCTCTTTAATCCTTCCCCCTTTTTTTGCGGCAAAATATGATCCTGTTACTCCTCGCTTTGGTTTCAGGTTAAGATGGCAAACAGATGTTCTTAATGCAAGAGATCTTCATTGAAATAATATCCCGATTATAACAAGCTCTTTATTACCACGGGGTTTGAGATTCCTAAGGAGATCCTTCCGGGTATATAATCATCTCTTTCTATTTAGTGACAATCCCCCTTTACATCAGAATTATGCTTAACAGATTGGCAATGGCTACTTTCCACGGGGGAGTTTGTTTATATCCATATCTCATTCTGCACCACTGCTCACAGCTCTGTATCAGTCATTAATTTCTTTTTAGCATGTTTGCTTTTGGTGTAAGACAGAACTCTGCCACCAAAAAAGAACCACGTCATGGCAGCTGTCAAAAAGGTGAATTACACGACTACAGAGCTGCAGCAGCAAAAAGACCCAGCTTAAATATAATCTGAGTTGCAACACTCCAGTAACTAACCTCTAATGACTGCATGGAGCATTTCAAACATGTGACACTGAAGCAAACAAGAGGTGGAGGATCTGTCTGAGAGAAAGATGGGCAAGTCTCTACGGAGGTCCCGGACAGGAAGCTGAGTGGATTTGAAACAGTGGATGTAAAGATGTGCATAAAGGGACATATTCAATCACTGGCCATGAGAAAGTAATTATTCAATTGATCTTCAAGGTTAAAGCTGCTTCCATTTAAGCTTTGAACAGTCAGAGGCATTGTTACTCACCAGCTGGATTTCAACCGCCGTCACAGGCCTGTGGTTCAGCAGCTGGAGCTTTTCTGCCCTGGTTAAAAGCAAAGGGTAAGACAATCCACATTACTGTGTAATTTGAGGATCCCCTCAACTGACTGGTGTGATGCAAATACATTCCTGATAACTTAGGCACGAAATGCCACTGCCAGGAATAATTCTGACTGCGTTTGCAGTGTGGTTTAATCGACATCATTTGGGTGTTTTAAACACAGTATTTCCCTGGCTCTTTAGACAGGCTGCTGTTGCCACCTCTAGTCCAAGGTGGCAAGCAGAGACATTTAGACCGTTACTGTACAAGCATCAATTAACATGCACTCTTACTTTGTTAAGGCTGTGCAGAAATGCTAAACAGCTCCTCAGAGATCAGAGACTCTTCTCTTATGAACACACACCCACAAGAACAACGATCATACCTAAGAAGTTACAATCCATCAGCCACACGGCAGTAACTTGCTTGTTCTTTTAGCCCATCACAAACACAAGCTAAACACAAACAGTTAGTAAACTACAATTTTGAAGAGCTACATCTTGGCATTTATTACTATTTGAAGGGCATCTTTGATGGAGGTTGAGACCGATTCTGTGTCTGGAGATGCCTCAGAGGCACCATCTCATTTCAAATGGCCTCTGACAGCGTCTGCCCCTGAAATCCAACACCCTGCCCAGGCACTCCAGCCCTCAGTCATTCATGGTGCACGTCCAAAGCCCCAGGGGCTCAGAAGAAGCCTGTGAGGAGCAAGGCCGTGCTCTGGTTGTACATTCACACAGTCCAGAGACTGAATTCAGCACTTCAGCAGCACCCAGAGAACAGGGCCCTTCATTTACCCACTGAACACACAGAGTGAGCAGCACTGGCATCACATTTTCCTGGCCGATGTCTCCTGAAGGAAAAATCCCGTATTGCCACAGACTGGATGATCCAACAGACCCTCTTCAGCTAAAATGCCCGTAACTGCAAGTGACTTGGTGATGGGAGCAAGAGAAGAGAGGGGACTGGGGCTCAGCAAAGACAACTGCTCTGCTGACAGCAAACTTTGTTACACCAGGGGGTTTTGTGATGTGTAATCCCAGCCCTTAAAGAACAGAAAACAGCTCCAAAGAGATGACACGCTGACTGTCGGTTTTAGATCCAACCTGCTGGCAGCAAACCCAAAATCCTTTAAAAAAAAAAGGGAAAAAAAGAGAAGTTTTTAATTGACCCACCTAATCCCTGCCACCATTTTTTATACGTGCTGGAAAATTGTTTTAATTACGACTTTCAGCTTCAAAAGAAAAGCTTGTGATTTTTAGATGAACTACAGAAAGCTCAAAGAAACCCTCCTATTTATTTATTATTAGTTTGCTTTGCTTTTGGGCAACCAAGGATGAAAGCCAAATATGTTTCCACTGGTGGGGAGCAGTGAATACACCGCCTTTTTTTTTTTTCCCCCCACGCTAATCACTTAGATCTATTTGGCAGCTTGATGTTTACAGCATGAGACTGTGGAGAGCATGGCAGGATTTAAGTCTGAGCTGAGAGCACCACTCTTGGCTGCTTTACTGTCAAAGAGATGAGGTATTTATAACTGCTGCCATCTACTACTGTCACAACTAATGAAAAGACAGAAATAAAACCTGAATAACGACAGAAGACAAGCACTGAAATCCTTGAAAACTGAAAGCAGGTCGTTTAAGGAGTCAGTGAGGAAAAACCCATCCGTGTAGAAGTGAACAGAGCTGGGTAAAGATATTAAATACCATCTTCACTGAAGAAAATCTGGCCAATTCAGCTGAATGTAGGAAAGATTTAGTGCTTTTTCCTCAAGAGCCGGGGAAGTGGCAGGTTCGGTGCCTGGAGCACTTGGAGGTGCAGAGGCTGGTGCTCCGGTCCCGGCTTTCAGTGTTATTTGCTTTTTAGTCCCTGGCCGGGCCTGTGTTTGTGCCTCAGTTTCCAGGCCTCTGAAACAGAGACAAGTTTCTCTGAGGACACCTATTTGTAAGAGACTTCCCCCTCCTCCCAGAGCCCTACTTACAAAGACAGGCTGTGGGATGAATTCATACTTTAGACAACTTTCTCACTGCACTGCACTCACATGCCACTTCTGAGATCAGAGCCTTTTCAAACAAGTCTTTCTTCTCTTTTGCAGCAAAACATATCCCAGTCCAACCCTGCAGCTCCACCACAGCTACAGACAAAGTGCATTATTTGAATCTTACAGAAGAGCACATAAAATAAATTTTCACATCTTCTTCTTTTCCAAAGCAGCACCTTTGAAATTTCTTGCCAACAAAACTTCAGAGCCAAATAAACAGCATCAAATAGCCAAAGCCATTTCATTCCTGAGCTAAAGAAGGCAAACCTGACTTATCCGGAGGTATTTTAAAGCAGGTAGAGCTCCATCATGTTTGTCACAGGAAGATCACTGGCAGAGCAGGAAGCAGAAATAAATTAAAACCAATTACACATCGTGACTAAAACAATCAATTAGTGAAATTGTTCACGTTTCCTGAAGACAAGAAATATGGGACACAAGAAGAAAGGTCATTTCTCAAAGACCTTTTGCTTATAAGCATTAACATCACTAACAACTCACAATTGATCACAATTGATCTAAGTTTTACAGGAGGGCCAAAGGGATCTCCAACGCATCATTTCAGCAAAGGTGGCACCATTCAGGCTATCTGCACTTTTAAAAATGTGTACAGAAGAAGGAGAGACAACCTGCAAATCATTAAAATATGTTACCTAAAGGATTTCATGCCTGATTTTCATCAGCAAAGCTCCCTACTGGAAAAAAACTGAGGCAGAACATCACAAAGGAATAAACAGCAGGGTGCAAAAAACCCCAAAAGCTACATAAATGAAGGTACTTGTGCAGCTGAACACTAATTAGCACTAAAACATAACAACCTTTAGCCACGTTCACATATAATTTTCCACATTTCCACAGAGATTGAATCCAAAGGCACGGAGAAATAACCAACTATTCAGTAACTGCCATCTGGAAGTTGGTACCAGGCCAGTTACTTGCTGCTCAACCTAAACACTGTTCTGATAACGAGGACACAAAGTTGTTTTATTTTGGCAAAATACTGCAAGATTGCAAAGGGAGAACTGACTGCAGCTGAAGGTGTGGACAAACATGTCGATCCACACGTGGCTACACCACATGTTTGGGCAAATAATGTCCAGCAAATATCCAGCTCCCGGGATTATTTAAGGAACACCAAGCCTGTGTGTGCAGCACAAAGGGCCACCTCTGCTTAACTGAGGAGTTCCACGTGAGCAGCAATTCCTGCTGTTCGCCCAGAACACAGACATGGACACCAAGACCAGCCCAGGGGACGCTCTGGATGGTTTGATCCCAGCTCTTCTCCTCCCCTGTGCCATTTCTGACCTTCCAGCTTATCACAAACGGGAGTGACCAGAAGGCTTCAAATCTTGATATCCCCTTGAAACAAACACTCCAAAAATGTCTCTAAATTTCTTCGGTGTGACAGAAAACTGGATGACTGAGCCCTCAACACCTCAAAGCAGTGTAAGTGGTGTGAGCTGGAGCTCATCAACTGCGCTGATGAGCACTTATCTTTGTAACACTGACACCAAAAATTGACTGCCAGGATCAGGGTCTCTGCGTACCTGGAATTTCTTGACAGCACAGGCACAAATTTGAACCTGAATAACCCCAATTCCATCACAAATAAACTTTAAGGAAGGCAAACTGCAAGCCTGAACATGCATCAGGATCAGTCCTGACTGCAGTATTTGCCATGAGCGCAGACATAAGCCTGAATTTGGTTCATGCTCCATTAAACCTAAAAAATAAAATTAACTTTTTTCAACTCCTATGAATTCATCTTTACACTTTCTATGGAATGCCTGTTACACTGACACTCATTAAACAAAAAGGGTAACTGTCCCATTCATCTAAACAGAAGGTGAAGAATATTTTCAGCTTAATTGCCCCCAAACACACGTATTTGTATTTCCTCTGGACTGGATTTTAGTAACACTGTTTGGAACATGAAAGCTGCTCTTTCGAGAGAAGAACACATACAAAAGATGAGTGACAGCTGAAAGTAATTTTCTCACATAAAAGCAAGATTCCACTAATCAGAGTTAATGGTCCGTGTTACAGACTTGCACAGGACCTGCCTGGTGAGAAATCTCAAAATGGCAATTACTGCTGTGGGGCTGAGCAGAGCCAAGATCAGCATTTCCAGCTGAGGGCAAAATGCTGTGGAGTGGGCCTGGGGGAAACACAAAGCTCAGGCTGCAGGAGGCAGAAATGTGTGCAGTTAACGGCAAAGAAAATGGGTCTGAGGTCTGTGTGTGAGGGTGGAGGGTTACAGGAGTGTAACCCTAAAAAACAGTTCTAAAAGAGGAAAAAACCCCCAACACTGTCACGTGTTTAACATCACTGACAGCACAGACAGCGCATTGCTACAGTACATCAATTCTGGAAAAAAAGAATAAAAATAGTTACATTTCTGTTGTGGAAATCAAAGACAAAGTGTATCATGTGCCATCAGCAGCGAGCAAATTCTTGCAGCATTTATATTTTAACCAAAACCTCCTATTAGGTGTCTTGGTATTGCCCATTTTTTTATCCACTGGGCTCCTGGATTGTACATAAATATAAAAGCAAGCACGTGCTGCTCTTCTAGTAAGAGATCTACAGGCCTGGGTGAGAACAGTGTCAGTGCCAAGACACAGCACACAGTGCTAAAAAAACCACCCCTTTAAAACATCTGTGACTGTGCAGAGGCAAATTTATCCCCAGGAATGTATGTTTTATAGTTGCTAGGAAAACCATAAAGTAACAGCTGTATACATAACCAAGGATTTTATCAGTGCTGAAAATACTTCAGAGTCAAATCCCAACGGGCTTGAGCCGACCAGTTCAGGGCGTAACATCTGAACCCCGATCACAGGAGCCCCCAAAATGTGAAAATTACAGTGATCTCTGCAATTCCAAGGCAGGACATTTCTCCAAGATGAAATCTGAGGGCTGACAATGGTTACCTGAATGCAAAAAAGAAATAAAATAAAATAATGGAGCCATGCTGCTCCAGATCAAAGGGTTAATTCCCAATCAATCCAGAGGGAAACACAATAGCCTTTGTGAAGTCTATTAAATGACACCATTGTTAACCTAGCACCATCCTGCCTTGCTGTTGAATATTCATTTTGAAAGCTCTGAAGGAGACAAAAATTACCATGTAAATCGTTCAGCCTTTAATACTGTAGAGGTTGTAGTTTTTGGCAGGAATGAGGGAAAATACTTTCTAAAAGTACCACAGATTTTCAGCTCAGCACTTCCCTGACTGTGTTGATTTAAAGACAAAAAGGGCAATGTTTCTGTCCAGTTCTTTTTTTTTTTTAAATTATAGTAATATGCAGTCATTGGAAATGTGGCTATTCCAAAATTAGATCCAAGATAGGCTATCAGTAACAGGAAGAAGCCCAAGTAGAGCCAGTTTTCATTTAACCGTAATTACAGAGCTCGAGCTTAATAAACGTTCTTTTCATGCAACAGCACTCCCCCTACCTTACAAAATATGAAGCCATTCCAGGGACTAAAACTGGAAAATCAGCTGCTAGTGGCACACTGTATTTCCAAATACAACATGGCTTACTGTACTGCAGTGTTAGCCAAAGCTTGAGGCCTCAACAAGGTAATAATAAAATTCACTATGTCAGTTCAGAGGTTTTCATTTAAAAAAAAAAAAATCTCAGTTCTACAGTTTCAATTTTACCAAAATAACTGATGAAACAGATAAAGAAAACTGTGGAGAAAACTGTGCTTTACCAAACCTTACTGGAAATATCTGTTTAGAGGTCTTTGAATTTGTTCCATTTAGCGAGGCAGCTCTCTGAAATGACTGTGAAAGGTTTAAGTTGTTTTCATATGTTAGTATTTATATTTAAAATTAGCTTTTTAGGTGTTGGGGTTTTTTTTCCTGCCTGTAACGCTAACGAGAAAAATCCATCACAAAATGGATGCTGGTCTGTTAACCCGGTATTTTGAGCAGCAAATATCAGCAATAACCGATGACCTGAGGTGATTTCACAGGAGCTGCACATTGGCCAGCACAGCGCTGTCAGCTCTCCCCTGTGCCACCTGGCACGCACCCTGCACGGTTAGTCCCGCAGGCTTTGGGGAAGGAGGGCTGGAAAAATAAGGATTCCCTTGATTAAAAAGCTCTGTCGTGCCTCAATTGCTGCCGTTTCTCCCTTCCCCTCCCTCGGAATTCTCCCATACACGAGCACAGCCTAGTGCCGAGGGCTGTCAGCGCAGGCTGAGCAGGGAAAGCAGCTCATCCCACTGCCTGCCCCCAGCAGGTTTTTAGGTAGGGCTGCAAATCCCCCTCTTACCTTCCAAGTCCCTGTATTAGAAAAGAAGTTTCTGAGCCTAATTACCAGCACAAAGACGCCGTTTAATTGTTTCCTTCTTCGTTAAAGGCAGAGGAATTTAAAACAGAGGAAGCAGCCTGAGAGGATGGGGTGTTTCTTTAACCAGATTGATTTGTCTGAGGACAGACACCAACCAACACATATCTCTGTATCTTAAATCATATCAGGTACCTGCAGAGAGCTGTTACCAGCACAGAGAGCGCCCATCTGGGAGAGCCTTACCCAGAAAGGAAGCAGCAGAGACAGACTCTGGAATTCATTACTCTTCGTGGGAGGAAAGGTCATTCCAGAGATCATGCAAGGAAGGTCCTGGAGAGCGAGCACTGCAGGTTCTTTCCTCTCAGAGGGAAGAAAGATCTCTACCAGAGAGCTGGAATGAAATCCCTAGTGAAGTCTTTTATACAGACACCACCTCCATCCCACGGAATGGAAATGATCAAAGAGCCCTTAGTTCTTCGTTTATTTAACAAGAGAGCAGTGTTGAAATGACCTTGGTTACGAACCAAAGGGTAGTTCAAAATTTCCTTGGAGGCATTACTATTTTAAGTGGTTCTAGCACAAAGTGCATTATAGAGTAGTTGCACACCATATGCTTTCTGTGTCTTGGCGTGAAGGGGCTGCCAGATGGGCTCTGACACTTCTAAACTGAAGTGTCTGAATGGAAAAGATTAGAAGACGGAAAAAGTGTCAGGATCACACTAAACAGTTCTGTTCCTTATTTTGTAAAGTACGTGGCAAATGCAGAGTTGGCAAGTTCTCTACCAGATCACAAAGGTATTAACAAAGTAGAACCTGTACAGGATGCTCACAAAACCAAGGTATCAGCACCCAATGTGAGCTCTGATAAGCCATAATCAGAGTAAATTTGCCACATAAAATAGTGGTTGGCTCTTCCCTCTCATCCTTCTGCCATTATGCACAAGGAAATGCCTTGGGAATAATTCTCTGGCTTAGCTTACAGAGAAAAAGGACAGAGAGGATGATACCTAACCCAAAGGCACCTCCTAAGCATCCATTAAAAAATTAAAAAGCTCATTTAAAGCTTGTAACTATTTCAAGCTTTGCAGCAGTGCTGTATTCCAGCTCACCGAACAAGCAGGAGAGGAAAGTTAAATATTTGGGTAGGTCTTCTACAAAATATCCCAGCGCTATGGAGTCAGAAGTTTCTCGTTATGATTCAAATTGTTTAGTACTTCCCTCTTGCAGGTCCCATGCAGGGGAGCAGCTGCAGTCAAGGTATCTAATGTGGTAACAGAACTCTCCTGACTTTTTGTAAGGGTTAACCTTGAGGTTCTGGTCAAATTCTACCTGAAAGAAGTTTAAAAATGAGCTTTAAACAAAAATAAACCCTTTGACTTTTATACCCAACAAGTGGGACTTCTATACCTACATCATTCAGTTACTTTTTCTCTGAGAAATCCCACTCTGCCTTTCTGACTCCTGGTGCCTTTCCCCCGTGATAGATTGTTCTGCTGGTACCTTCCTAAACCGCTGCCCTGCACAGACAGAACAAGCCAATTTCACTTCAAACAGGACTCTTCCACATTACCAGAAATTAAGGATGCTCACTATTTAACTCAAAAAGTAGTTTGCTCCCAATTTTAAGACACTTTCACTGCCATACCACCAGCTCTTTACAGTAAGCAGTATTTTTATAACAGACTATTTTCTCCATGCTTCAATACCTCTGTGCCAGAAAAGAATTAGGACACCTTCCCCACTACACAAATTGCTATATAAAATGAGGACTGAACACTGACATACTGACCTGGCAGCTTTAGCTCTACCAAAGCAAGCACTACCAGCCCAGTTCCAATATCCATGACCAAGCTTCCGAGTACCAGCACTCCTATGTCTGCAATTCCAGCAGTCCCAGGGCTGCTGATATCCTGGATGTGAGCAATTGTTTGTAGAGAGGGGGCACTGAAAGTCAACAAAATAGCTGACAATCTGCTTTCTACTCAGCTCCCTCTGCTTTGGACCGGGTAAAAACTTGCCTTGTGGCACGGCACCCTCCAGACGCTCTCACTGCGTGTTTGTTTGTGCAACACAACCACATCAATAAAAGCCACATTCCCGAGGGATAAACTCCTTGGGGGCCCTTCCAGCAGGGAAGAAAAACGCAGTCAGTGTCTGAAGTGAAGGAGGAGTCATTTAGAAGCAGCTAAATGTTAGTTCTTTGTGCTTTAAAAAAATCAGAAGAGCGATCAGAGCTCTCCGAGCAAGTGGCCGAGTGATCCCGTTCCTTTGGCTCTGACTATTTACAACAGGCTTCACTCACCCTCTGCACAGAGGGCCAAGAAGATTATGTGTTTCAAGCACTGTGAACAGCCACTCACACCACTGCCAAAGAGGAAAAACGCCCTTTAAAATGAGTCTTCTTCTAACTGTGAAGGAAATCTTTTTCTTTTTTTTTAAATGCAGAAATTCCCCAAAATAAGAACGAACTGTATGTTCAGCCTCATTAGTAACTGCAGAGGGAAGGCTGATTGACCCAATATTTTGGTAACTGAAAATGTACATAAATACAGATGTTATACAAATACGAGTGGACAAACAGCACATAAAGAAAAGACAAACATCTTACTTTCCTAAACTCAAGGGGAGAGCCCAACCCTGAGAAACGATCTGCAGCAGTTGAGGGTTCACAGATTCACGTAAAAATTAAGAGTAACATTTTTTCCCATACTTCTATACTTTTACTTACTCATTCCTTCCCAGGATTTTATTTGCTTATTGCTTTTTTTTTTCTTTTGCCTTTTAGGAATTAACATATTTTTGCTTAAGGACATTAATGAAAATAAGATAATAACAAACCAGGGACGAGTTTTCTCTTACTGTGTTCAAAACTCTTTTACAACTTCCAACTTCTTCCACAGAAAACACTTATGAACTCTCTGTGCTTGGATCATGTGAAATCATGCTAAAATCAACATATTGACAGGAACCTGGTTAAGAAATACATTGATAAACAGAAGCCCACTGAAGAAAATTCTCATCCTTGTGGGCATGAACGACTGAGGGAAAAGATGTTCAGCTGAGTATTTAAATAATGGCAGAAAACACATGAATTAAACCCAGATTATCACACTGCACATGGGGATCAGTGTTTCTACACTGCCAGGAGTTTATACTTCTGTTCCAAGGCACCTCTGTACTTACTTGGTCAGCTTATGGCCTTTCATGGCAACGAGGAATTCTCTCACAGTCTCTGGGCTCTGGTACCTGCAGGGTGTTTTCGAAATGTACTTCAGTGTCTGCAAAAAGGACAGAAAGAAAGAACATTTCATTTCACAGTTGCTCTTTGGCTCATCACCTGTGTACCAAACAAGCAGATCTTGAAAAGCCTCCTCAGTGCTACTGAGAAAAACTGGGAAAGTCAGTTTAAGTTTTGGGGGTCGCCTCTGTACTTTTTTTAACAGTGGGAAGTGCTGTCAGAGGTGAGACAGGTCACTCATATTGTTCTGTCTCCAGTAAGAATACGCCGAAATTTGAAAGGCAGTAAGAAACAGGCACGATCTAACTACAACTTCATGTAGCTGAAACTGCATTAACACTTATCCACCAACCCAGCCAGCTCCCCACACACCCAGGGGAGGAACACAGCCCTGGCTATTCCATTCCCTCTGTGGCTCTGGACCAACACTTACCTGACCTGTCCAAAGCCCAAAGTTCCACGTGGAAGGGCACAGGAAAGGAGGGAGTTTTATCTCTGTCTACTAAAAACCCACCTGCTGTTTTGTGCAACGACATTTGCTCTCTTGGTTTGAAATAATCTCAGGTGTGCTGAGTATCACTTATTAAACAGTATCACTTATTTACTCTTCCTTTTCAAACCAATAAATATTTACAGATCCACAGCTATTTTAAAAAGAACCAAAATATGAGGTCTGGGGTTTTACTGTGGTGGGGGGTTTTTTTATTGTTTCAGTTTTGGGTTTTTTTAAAAGCACTTAGGAAAGTTGAATTCCTATTCACCCTTAAACCCATGTTCCCTTCTGCCAAGTTTTCCTGTGCTCAGTGCCAGGGATACTCTCACTGCCAACCCATAAATCACTCTTTAAGCTCTCTAATCTATGGTTGTTTTCACCCTTTATCTGCATATTTGGCAATGCTTTCTTGAAGTTCACAGAAGCAGATCAGGTGGGTTGCCATGAAATCTGAAAGGATACTGGACTATTAGAAATGTTTATCTGACTTGAAACAATTTCTCTTTGCTCCATTTTTTTTTACATGTAACACCCACTAACCTCAGCTAACGTTTGCAGATGTTACATTAGTTTGCTTTATTTAAAACAACACAATATCCAACAGATGGACTAGACTGTAATTTGACCAGAGTAAAAAAACCAATTTGTTGATAAAAAACTCCACACAAATTCCAGTTCACAGCTGCCTTTTCACTGGAAGTAGCTTAGAGCCTTTCTGCACTGCAAATGCAGACACACGCGTGGCAGGATATCCCATGCACAGATTATCAATAATAATAATAATAATAAAAACCCCATAATGCTCTGAGTTTCTTTCTCAGAAAATCCTTAAACTGAATATTTGTATTTGAAAAGTCAGAGGCCAAAAAAAAGCTGAATTGCGTTCACAGAGCAGAAAACAACAGACACTGGAGAAAATGAGCTGCAAGAAAACACGTAAATGTATGTTCAGTGTCTTTCCATTAAAATCTGCTCTCATTTAAAAATGCTTGGTAAGGGAAAACAGGCTTCAACAGCACATGATAATTCATCCTGCTCAACAGAGAGGGAGTTGGTGAAACATAAGTTTCAGGACCAGTTTCACTGGACTACTGAGAAATACATTTAAAAGCATAATAAGGTGTTGGATAAACCTCCTTTCTGTAAGCCCTGCCTGACCTTTTCAGAGGAGATGAAGTTGTTATTCACCAGTAACGACTGAAATGAAATCATCATCATATTGTCACGTAACAGAATTAGTTAAGAGCAGTAATTTCTTTTCCAGTTTTGTTGTTTCTTGGTAATTTCAAACCATGAAAAATGACAAATATGCAGCAAAACAAAGTTCCCTTCATCTCGTTATTTCAGCACCAAGGGATACAAGTCTGCACAGAGCTCGTGAAGACACATCTGTAAAATCAAATTCTGGTTTCTGCTTAAAGGCATAAAACTTTGTCTCTAAGCAGTTTCTATCGGCCTGTTTTTGGGCATCACCTTTCAGGCAAATATAAAGAAAACAGACACTGAGTTTACACCACACACAAAACCAAGCATCCTATGGGTATTTAACATATAGAAATACAACAAGGCAATTAAAGCTTTAAGGTGCATCCTGATCAAATTTACTTACGGGATCTTTCTCAGTTGTTTCAGAGAGGTACAGGGAGAGACTGTCAGTCTCCATGAAGGTTTAATTTAGATTTTTTGGTAAGCCCCTATTCTGTTGAACACGAGGCTCAGGAATTACAACTCTATACCTTTTCAAACAAAGCCAGAACTAAAACAAAACCAGAGCCTAGGCCAAATCTTATTCACATGAGCAGTTTCACTGCTCAACGGAATCACTCATGCAAGCAAGGCAAAGTGCTGTCAGCTCACTGCCAGTCACGGTGCTGCTCATGCAATTCTCCAGCACAGACACAAAGGGTCACACTGCAAGTCTGTACCAAGTTGCTAATTTGAGGTATTTAAAAAGTTAATGTTCCTGTTATGTGATTTGGCATCCAGCTGATGTTATCTGTACACGTGGTTTTGCTTTTCTTTCGACCAAAAAACAATATATAAAATAATCTGGTTTAGCTGGAAATTATTAGTTTATTTCTGTTAATAAAGGAATACCGCATGTGATCTGTCTGATCAGATCTGAAATCACGATTACATGGTATCATCAATTCCTTACATGACTGCAAGTTCTGCCCCGTGTATTAAAAAGATAGAACATTTGGAATTAAAAAAAAAACCCAAACATAAAACTAAATAGTTCAAACCCAAATTCTTTTTGTGGAAGATTTTAATAACAAGAGCTGCATGCCTCTGCCCTGAGAGCACATTTACCCTGCAACCTGAATGAACTGACCACAGAAAAGTGGTCAAAACCAAAATGTTCCACTGTGATTCTTAACAGGGGAAATTTGATACTGGATTATTAATATGCAGACCTAAGGATGTGAATTTCTCCAGCTTGGGCTAATTTGGTAAGGATTTTGACAGTGCTCCTCACCTCATACATGATTGTGTTCAGATTCTGCTGGCCAGAGCTCTGCTTGTTTTTCCCACTCTCTTTGCGCTGCTGCTTGAGATCAGTGAGTAACTGGAACACCTGAGGGGGAAAAATAAAGTGTTTTACACCACTTGAGAGTATTTTACCTAAGAATGTTATAATAGGAAGACATAAACGATCAACAAAAAAAGCCCATCAACCAAACAGCAAAACAAGTGTGGCTGTTTTGGTGGTTCCACCACCAACTGAAATGACAGATGTTTTGGCCCCAGAGTGATGAATAGGTATGTAAACTGTTTTTTAACAAACGTCACTATTTCAAACAGATTTTCAGCACTTGCTCAATGTTACCCAAGAGCCCCAAAGGAGGAGTTGCCAGGATGGATGTGACTTGTTTATCTCCTGTCCTGACCAGAGCTGGGTCATGCCCTGCTGTGCTGCCACCGAGCTCCCACTGACACGAGCGATGCTTGAAGCAACATCTCACAGCAGGTTATGGCTCCACTGGATTTGTTTTGACAGAGGCACCTACAACATTAAAATGGATACATGTCCTGCCTCACAGAGATGCATTTTCACCTTGTCTGCAAACCAAAAGTAAACTCTACACCTGTCACGCTGCCAGGAACCCACTAACCCAAGGCCTGACCTACAGATGCTCCTGGGATTAACGATCCCATCACAAATTCCAGTGGAGTTATTCACAGACGTTACAGGGACCAGCATGGTGTTGTGGTGTGTTAAACCCCAAAGATGAAATTAGCTCCCTATTTCACCACGAGGTAATACAAGCAGACATTCTTGAAAAGCATGTCACGAAGTTGTCTTCACATCTGTGATGCAACCAATATCAACGCTGGATTCATCATCCCTAACATGCAGCAAAGCATGCAGGCAGCATCACAATTACGCTTTTATTCCTGTATTAAACCACATTAAAATGAAATCTCTTCAAATGTTTTGCTTCTGGTTTTACAGTATATCCAGAGTCAACACCCCCAGCAAAGTAACAGACCACTTCCTACTATTTATCCCCTCATTTTTAGCCAGCTTAATTCAAGATCCAGATCCAATGGCATTCCAAACTCACAGGGCCACAGAAATGAGAAAATAAACATTTCTAGACAGTGAGAAATATGAACATAATCAGCTACAAACCCAGCAATTACTTTACACTGCATCTTCCATGAAAAAGGAACCCCTGCCAATCCTGGCCTGAAACCCAGAACTCGAGCTGTGAACTTTCACCCAATAAAGAGCTGGAGAAAATGCAGCCAGTGGCAACAAAACACACAATGACAACTCCAAACTCAGAGAAGAACTGTGGGCATGGAACACACGTGCCAGTCCTGAATACTCCCGTCAAACACCACTCCCTGTGCAAAGGATCACCTCAGTTTAGAGAATGTTGGCTGTGCCTGTCAAATTGCAACTGGAAGGAGGAGCCAGTGGAAAGGTGCTGGTAGTTTTAAGGGAATCAGCACTTTGAGGAGCACTGAAAAGCCATACTTAATATTATCTTTACTACAATAGTTTGTTTTTAACAGACAGGTACTTAATACTGGTTTGGCTGACATAGTATCATCTATTTCTTAGGCAAGAGTTCTTTCCAAGTACCTCATTAAAGCCCTTCTAACAGATGGTTGCTCTGCTGTTCACAAGCAGATAAAACCAAGATATATTTCAGAACAGAATGAAACAGCTGTGCAATAAAAAAGCATCTTCAGCAATAAAATAATATAAACAAAGCACCTGGGTTATTAAAACTGTTCCAAAAATTACATTAATAAACAAAGCACTGAAACCGTTGCATTACCTGGCTGAAGTCAAACCAACAAGAACACGACATTTCTTTCCACCTCACTAAAAAAAACTTTACTGAGAGAAAAATCATTTTCTGCTACAGGTAAGTTCTGAATAAGATTATTTTTTGTTACAGGAGTGCCAATATTCACTGTTTGCTGTGACAGGGCACTACAGCCTCCTCTTGACTCCAGGCAAGGGTACATCACTGCCTTCTAGGAGTGTTTATCCTGAATAACATACTAATACAGTACCCATTACCAGCAAAACCACCCCCAAAACTTCTTTAAAAAGCTTGTTTTCTTAAAAACAAATCAAATGCAGGGGGGTGTAAGTCACCTACAGGTCCTGCTGATTGTCACGGCCAACCTTCAGCTCCCCAAGATTATACAAGGGACTGGTGACAGCTTTAAACTGCTGGTTTAAAACCAGGATGCAGATAAACTTACCTCAAAGTTACTCAGCAGGGCAGCATTTGCATCTTTTCTAAAAGGAAAGATGAAAACAATTAATTACGTTGCGAATCAAACTGTTTAAAGTGTTTCTTAGCTGAGTCCCGCAGCACAAAGAACAGACACTGTTTCGATTAAGTTTTTTTAAGAAGAAAAGACCCCAAGAAACCTGTTTTTGGTGATTCTACATTACCAAGTTGTTGCCATCTTATTTTTCCACATTGTTAGCAGAATTATGGCATAAATATAGACTATATCTTGCACAAGTTACCTCATAAATCATAACTTACTGTACAACACACTCCTTTTACTCAGCCACCCTATTTTATTCCCTTACCCAATTTCACACACTAAACCCAAGTTGCTTTGCCTCTTCCTTACAAAACAGGCCTCTAGTTTTATTTCAATAAAGACTGCTGGGAAAAATAATTCAGATTACACACCCTACTTCTTTGTAAGTCAAGAGCACGGAGAAAGAAAATGCAATGAGTATTTTAGTACATTGTACCTATGTGTGTGTATAGACACAGACAGGGCACTAATTTACATGGGTGAATTAATTTCTCAATTTTTTTACCGAGTAAAAAAATTTACTGTATTTGCTCTTTATTTTTTGCATTTTTATGTGCCTATTTCTTTACCGGGAGGGCAAGCTTCCCATTTTCCACCAAGCAAACACTTCCCCACTAATTCAGTCCCAATTAAGCAAGAATCCTTATCCACCACCGGCAGGGCGACTGCAGAGCCAAGCACATATTTAGACTAATCACGCTCTCTATTACTACTGGATATTGTAATTTTACATTTTTAAACCGGGGGGAAAAAAAAAAGGATGAAAAACTGACAGGGAACATCCTATATTCCCCGAACAGCACGTTCTGCTGAGCCGTCAGCAGCCACAACAACAGAAAGTTTCCATACAAAAGGAGAAAAAAGGCCTTTCTCAGGTCTGCGCGGCAGCTTATGGAGGAAAAAAAACAACAAACCAAACCAAACCAAAAAAAAAAGAACAAAAAAGGTACAATGTGTTGTTAAGCACCGCCAACCGTTTGAATAGAACTGTCACGTTCATCACTTTCAGGCGAGCTAAATGAGTCCACAAACTTCCACAGGTTCTATCATTGTTTTTAAATGAAAAGGACCCTCTAAAATACGCTGAGATGAACTTCAACTTCCATTTGCTGACGGGGGTGAAACTTCAGCAAGCGAGCTCAGGCACGCATTAGCTGCCATTGATGCTTTTACAAACCATATAGCTTTCGTTGTTAGGTAAATGCAATTCTTCGGGACGTTTGCATTCAGGCCAGGGCCGCAGAAATCCCCGCGGATCAAAGACGTTCTTTGTTGGAAATAACAATAACGCTGTAGGAGAATGACGCGTGGGCCGGTTCAGCTGAAGTAAGTGAAGGGGTCATATGGAGTAAATACCCTGCTATGCAAATGAGCCCGTGGAATCAATCTGAAGTTTAATTATTTCAGGCGACTACTTCCTTTTTTTTTTTTTTTTTCATTCCAAATCCACTCTGCTCGTTCGGAAAAATGCTTGATTTTTTCTTCTAGCAATGGGCAGACAATGAGTCAGTCTCAGACCTTCAATAAAAAAAGGCCCCCTAGTTTTATTTGAATTAAGACTGATGGGAAAAATAATTCAGATTACACCCCCTATTTCTTAATAAGAGCATGGAGAACGCAAATACAAGTACTATTTTTGTACTGTTTCAGCACAATTTCTGTTGTGCAATAGCGAAATTATAAACTGATAAACCTTTGCAGAACTTATAAAGTAGAAGCAAAATTTTCTCCAGTCCTCGCTCTCATGAAACAACTATCCATTTCACATTCAGGAAACAAGGAATTTTACATAATAAACTCTAAATAATGAATTCTACACTTTAAAAAGTCAACTGAACAGTGTGCTTAATTTTTACGAGATTAAGACTTAAGCAGAAAGGAATTTTCATAGTAATGCTAGAAGTATAAACACTTTATAGAATCTTTAAATTGGTAATATTTGCCCAAATTTTAGTCCAGACTAAGATATTCTTGAGGCCTTCTGCATATATCAAAAAATACCTTACTATATGGCCTCACACCTCTATAAATATCACTGACACTTCACATTTTTAAGTCTACTGCTTCAAATATGTTGCATATTTTAAAAACAACGTTTTCTGGAGGGTTCTTTTCTCTAATAACAGTTCTGGCAGGGTGAATCCTGGAGCAGTTTTCCTAGCTGCAAAACTTCCCTCTATGAAAGCCATCAGGCAGGAGGTAACAGACGAGGAAGATTCAATGCCTACAGTAATTTAAGTGCAAAATGGATTAAATTGTTCCACTCCAATTCAAGCTCAGGATTTCAGCCCCCAGATCTTCTACTTCTGAGGCACCTCCTTTTTGGCACTAAAAGAGGCAGCACCACTAAAATATACGGGGCTACTCCAGGTAATAAAACCAAGTGGATGTATAAGGAGCATCACAGATTTACTACTACTGGTATCAAAAGCACCCTTCTCAGTGTACAACAGCAGGATCAGCTCCTTTTCCTGCAGGATGCCACTCACGTTAAGACTTGTGTCATACACAACAGATGTTTCTTATCCACTTCTGAATGTTATGTCTAGACGATCTAATAATAATAGCATAGAAGACTTAATAATAATAAAGCGGCCACAGATTACGTGACCTGCAGTAGCTCAGCTGACTTCAGGGGATGCTGATACACCCCACGGGACGTGCACCCTCCACTCCCCCCTCCTTAAGAGACCAGCACCGTGCAGATATAAATAAACACGAAGTTTCAGGAGCTCCGCAGAACTCAGGAGCTTCCAAACTTCAAAATCGGTCGGATCCCATCGTTCTGTGCCCAGGTTACACTCCCTCCTCACACGGGAACCGGCAGCGCTGCCGGCGCAGGAAGGCGACCCGCGCCGCCCGGTGTCACCGCCCCGAAACCCCGGCCACAATCCCCTCGCGTTCGAAACGCTGGCACAGGCTCCGGGCTTTGTCCCTCTCCCGTGGGGTCACCCTCCCGATGCTGCCGGGAATAACCCCGGCCCAGAAGCTGCCAGAGGGTTCCCGCTCCACCTCTGCCGGGGCGCGGAGCGAGCGGGCGGGCTCGGGGAGGCGGGAGCAGAGCGAGACCCTTGGGCCAACCGGCTGCCCCCAGAGCAGGATGGTTAAAGCAAATAAAACCCCTCCGTTTCTTACCAGAACGCCTGAACCCGCTGCTGGGTAGGGGGCTAAAGGCGCACTACACCCCTCGTACACCGCCTGTACCCGCAGGCCCACATGGATGCACCCCCCGCACACAGACACCCCACAGGCCCGTACGGATGTACCCCCCGCACCCACACGCATGTAGCCCCGGCCCCGCAGCCCCCCGCTGTCCCCACAGCAGTCCGCGTCCCCGGTTTGTCCCCGGTTCGTCCCCGGTTCCTCCCCGCCCGCCCCCTTCCTTACACCTCCATCTTGTCCGCCCCGGCGCGGCCTCCCCGAGGCTCCTCCCGCTCCGCTCCGGCACCCGCAGCCCGGCGGGACACGGAGGGGGAAGAGCGGGGTAAAGCGGGAGGCTGAGCCGGGGGAGGATTTGGCGGCCGCGACGGAAGCGGAAAGGGAAGGAGAAATAAGGAAGAAGAAAAAAAAAAAAAAAAAGAAAGAAAGGAAGAGGAAAAAAAAGATCAACTGCATTGGCCGGGAATCGAACCCGGGCCTCCCGCGTGGCAGGCGAGAATTCTACCACTGAACCACCAATGCCGGTGATAGCGAGGGTGTTCCTGCCCCTCGCTTTCTACGTACTGTAAACAAAAAGGGTATATAAAATCGTCCCGAAAGTTCACCCAGATCGACAATTAGCCGCTATTAAATGTGACGAAGCCAAAGCGGTGTCGCGAAGGTCCTTCCCAATCTAATCTCTAGCCACGTGCCGCGAGGCTGAAGAACTTGTATAACGCTCCTGTTGTCTTCCGAAGCACCCGCCCGCTCGTCAGCGCCGCGTGTGTTTTCCAGCCGCCACCGTGATGCTTTCCCATTCAATCTATGCGCTATTAAATGCTGCAAGAACCCTTTTCATGCTCGGTAAATCTGAAGACACTTCACTGAGAGCAAATAGCTGAAAATCCCATTGGCAACAGCAAGGAAAACTGTCTGGCTCAGGGACTGAGAGCCCACGAAGCATTAATTCCTTCATGGAATTTTTAATGTCCTCAGTGCCAGGACAGCCCTGGCAGCTCCCAGCTCTCCAGGAACCTTCATCGCCAGATACAGAAGTGCTGGGCAAAGGTTTTTTAGCCCTTTTCAGTTAAAACCCCCCATAAACGTTTCGGTGGACATGCAAAGCACGTCACACACGGACTGTAGTACAGACAGAAATTCATTTATCCTCCAGAATCATTTATTGTGGAGTCCTGTGGAAAAAGAGCCAGGAGAAAGGTCTCCCAATGCAGACTGAGAGCTGTTGGTCTGACTCAGTGGACAGGATGCAATGGATGCTGCCCTTTTTCATGTCAGGATTAACTGGCCTTGTAAGTTGGCCAAAACTGGCACGGCAAATGCTCTGTAACTTCTCTGCCATGTTTCCAACCCTGCACATGAAACTGCCTGTACACCAGCTCCTGGCCAGGCTAAAGGGAAGGAAGGAAGAGAAAGGATGTCAGCTTTCCTGTGAAAACACAGTATTTCAGAGTTTTGTTCCACAAATCTACTAATCCTTGTCTGCCTCTCATCCCTGTCTTCAGATAAGGGTTCAGAATCTTCAGCATATTAATTTAATTTCTCCTTTGCATTTCTTTATATCTCTCTCCCAGCACCAAATTATCACCTTTATTTCCACTGTTTCTCCAAAAGTTTCCCTCCAGACCTTTGCTGGTACACTTTTTCAGTCAATGATGCTTTTTACAATCCGTGATGATGATGATGCAGCTGGGATGAATGAGCATAATACAAATGCCTCTCTCAACAGCTCTCAAATCTTTTTCTAATAGAGATACTATTCCTAAATATATTTCCAGGGGACACATATGCCCTGTTAGGGTGTAAATCCATGCATAGGTCAGCTACAGGTCCACTGGCATCATGCAGTGGAGAAGGGGAATATCTAAGAGAGCTCATTGCCCTCACAACTGTTCAGGAGGTTGAGGTGATTAGGTCAGTTCACTGGTTTCAACTGCTGCCCTTTAGGTGTTAGACAGTTATGCTACACCATCCATAGGGAATGCAGACATAGGTTTTTCTAAATGTGCTTAGCATGTCAACATTTTAAGCATTGGCTTGTGATTGTTACCACTAAGGCTTGGGGAGAGAGGGGCCTCGGTATTAACTATTGAAAGCAGGGGGCCTAGGACTTGCTATTGAAAGCAGATCTGCGGGGTATTTGTATTCTTTGTCATGAAAGATGTTTACTGTATTCAGCATTTCGCTGATCACCGTACAGTGTCTTTCTTTTTTTGCCTTTTACATTCAAAATTCATTAAACAAAGTTGGGGTTTTTTTTAACAAAAAATGCCAGCAGGGCTTCACATCAGCCTAGCTGACGGTGCGTTTGACCAGCACTTTCAGCCCATGGAGCGATTTTCTTGTTCTAAACCAAAATGACGGTCAAAAAAAGATGTTTTTAAAGAAGCCGTCCCTTTTCTTTGCCAGACTCAGTTATGAAAATCAGTCCTATTGTGAAAAGTGTATTTCTAGAACCACTAAAGCTCCTTCAGAGCATTGTGCTCTTCCAACAAAACAGAAGGGAACTGTAAGGCCGTGACTGATGAAAAAAGTAAGTAAAAATAAAGTTCAGATCTTTGAGTACATTAAAATGTATTTAATTAAACTTCTCCATGCTGCAAAATTGGCAATTTACTGTCTAGCACTACCTCACTGTACCTTAATGAATGATTTGCCATCCACTGTGCCAGAAAGGAAACTAAGTGAAAGACCTTTTCCTCAGACCTTTCTTGATATTAATTATGGTGTGAGGATTTTGGGGGATTAATCTTTCCATTTCACGAAGCAAATAAAATACTGAAAGATGATGATGGGAAGTGGAGAGCCATCCAAACCAGAACAAATAGAGAAGATAGTAATGAGAATGCACTTCATTGTGCACTAGAAAATCTACTTTGCAGTGCTATTTTACCATTTTCCCCTCAAAAAAAAAAAAGTCCAACTCTGCAGCTCCAGCATATTTAAGAAATTGTGTTTCTTCAATGTTCATTTTTGTATTTAGTTTCACTTCCATTTTTATTATAAAAATATTACTCTATATTCTACATTATTATACAGAAAGGGTAGTTATTGTCTATTTCATCTAAAAACAGGAGAGAGAATTAATAATTCCCTATATATGAACTGGGGCAAGAGTTGAGCCGCGTACTACGAGCCAACTAATCCCTGTGAAGTTTGCTAAACACACAGTGACGCTGCTGACAGATCCCATGTGGAAGCACATGTCCCTGCCACACAGGTTAATAAGATCTTACTGACATACATTCCCTCCGGTTACAAATTCACTGCTTACTGTTTCCCCAACACATCAGCAATCTCCTATCAAAGCCCAGAGTACGGAAAAGGACACTTCTGAAGGGCAAAGAAGACAAGAAAAGCGGTAAAAATGAGAGATTTCACAGTAGGGAAGAACATGATTGAAAAAGGATCAAGCACTGTTTCCTAGTGTAAGTGTCCTAGAAGAAAAAGGGAAAGGAGAGACTTCGTAGAACTGAGAGAACAGTAAAAAAAAAAAAAAAAAAGAAAAAGAAAAAGAGGATCAGTTACAGAGAAAAAACCAACCCAACAAAATGTGGATGAGAGGGCTGGAATATGTTCCCTGAGCTCTGTGAAAGGCTTGGAAAAATATTACACTTCAGAGGCTCACTCAGTAAAGACAAAGCAGCAAATATTCAGCTTTCTGGGAAGTGGCTGCAGAAAATTCTCTGTCTTAGGAGTTAATGAGAAAGTAGTGCCGAGCCGAAGCTTCGCTGCTCCCAAAGCTCTCTTGTATTTCCAATCAGTTCTTTAATCCCGTGATATTTCGGGTGTGATGAGTTTAAGACACGGGCTATTGCCTCACACCCCGCAGCCACAGCTCACAGGAGCCTCTCGGCAAGTGACCCCCTGGAACTGGTGGCAGCAGGGAAGTCCCAAAGCTGGGGCTGCAGCGTCCCTACGAGCGGGGAGAAAAGTCTCATCCACGCAGAAATGAGAAAGAGCAACTGGCTCCCATCTGGTTTGTTCCGGTGGGTTCGCCGGGGTGGCAATGGGGACAGAGCACCTTATCAGTTACGTTCATGTCAAAGACCGCTCATTAAGGGGGTGTGAAACGGAGTGATGCGGCTCCTTCAGTACAAGGATATCCCCAGGGAAGGAGCTGCTCTGTCCGCACACGAGACCCTCAGGCAGTGCGGGAACTTCGCTACGAAGCCACACGAGAGCATCCCTCTCAACTCTCCTCCTCGCAGCGAACCTCTCCCCAAAAGACACTTCCCTCCCCGACCACGCGCTGGGCGAGCCGGGGCCGGAGGCAGCGGAGGGGTGTGAAGGGAGCAGGGGGCTGCGGGGGGGACCGCAGCGGGGCCGGCCCCGGGGACACCCCGCCCCGGCGGGGCGGGACGAGCCGCCTGCCCCGCACCGAGGCGTGTAAAAGCGGGGCGGCGGGGCCGGGGAGCAGCGAGCGAGCGGCCGGGGCTGCGGGACGAGCAGGTGAGCGGGGCCCGGAGGGACCGGGAGGGCACCGGGACCGCGGCGAAGCCCGGGGCAGGGCTAAGCATCACCCGCGCTGTCCCGCAGGTTGCACCAGTTGCCAGGATCGCTGCACAAACGAGCAAAACGTCGTCCGAAATGGCAGCCGAGGTGAGGGGGAACTTTGCTTTCCCGGCGGGGTGGTCTCCGGGTGCTCTGGCAACCGCGAGCTTCGGGTCTTTCCCTACTTCTTTTGGAAAAGGCTCCCCGGGGGTGTGGTGGAATCAGCAACCCCGGGAGGGTTCAAAAAACGTGTAGATGTGGTCCTCAGGAACATGGGCTAGTGGTGAACCCGGCAGTATTAGACTAATGGTTGGACTAGATGATACTGGAGATCTTTCACAACCTTAGTGATTCTACGATTCGTTTTTCCGGGTTTTAAAGGGAGGTAGGGACAGCAAATATCTTTGCTGCAATAGTGAAACGCCCCACTCTCTGGTGCTGGGTATAGCCCACAGCAGCGAAGACGTACCTGGACACCTCTTGTCCGTCCCAGTCCTTACCTCCCATCACCCACTTTTCCCTCCCGATCCCATCTGCCATCACCCCCGGGGCACGGGATTCCCAGCGAGGAGCTGCAAAACTTTGGCTTTTTCAACTCCCATTTCCCTCCCCGCTCCAACAGCTTGTGCTGACAAACCTGCTTCCCACCCAGAGCTCCAGCACCCCGAGCCTGCCCCCCGGCTCCGCAGGCTCCCTCCTGCCCTTCCCTCGACAGTAATTTGGGGAAAGGGCTGCTCCGGTCCCCGGCCCGGTCCAGCGGCCGCCCGCTGTCCATGGTAGCTCGGCCGCCCGCCCGGCGCCGCGCATTTTCCGAGCCCTTCCGGGGGTACTTTGGGCTTTTTTTCTCTGCCTTTTTTCACTTTGCGCTAACATTTGTAACACTGAAAGGCACCCAGACCTCCCTTTCTGCAACCTGCACCTTATCTCAATTTTATGCCAAAACTTGCAAGAACGTCGTGGACTCTGGAGATGCTTCAAACGGTAACTTCACACACTTGGTAGTTACAGGAGTGTTTCACAGGATGTGGCTTGTGCTGGCCCACAGCTCTTTGTCAGCTCAATATTTTCGTACAGCCTCCCTAAAAGAGTGGGATTTTTTTAACATTTCAAGCAATAGGAGATACCAGCTTTCAGTATATCTCACTGACTTTTTTTCCCCCTGTCAGGAGACTCCCAAAGGGCCAGTGATCAGCAGCTGCCTTAAAAGAGAGTTCCATGCTGGTCTTGCACCACATGCCCTGATACTTATTTTCACAGATGGGACATACTCCCTGCAGAGTCCTGCAGGAGTAAAAGGTCTGGAGGATTCCCAAGCCAGACCTGTAACCTCAAGGGCTAAATTCTAGTGACAGCGACATGCACTCCACCTCTACAACTGCTTGCCAAAGGCATTAAAGTCTAGGGAGTTTCTGGTCAATGATATAGGCTGGAAAAAACCTCCATTCCCGAGATTGTCCTCAGTTGGTTTGATAAGCAGTGGGATGGACATTAACTGATTTTTAGGGAATATATCCATAAATCTTTCGAACATGCCTCTCAACTTCATTACTTGCAGGGGGATAAAATGATGGCGGGAAGGTTTGTTGGAAGCACAGATCCAATCATGGAGTTGCTCAGCGCTTCCATTACCGTTGACCAGAGACTGTCTGAAGTTGATATCCAGGGGAGCATGGCTTATGCCAAAGCCTTGGAGAAGGCTGGAATCCTGTCTAAAACTGAGCTGGAGAAGATCTTGAGTGGCCTGGAAAAGGTATGTCTGTGCTTCACAAGCTGTCATGTGTGCTGGAATGAATGGCTCCTTACCTGACAGCGTCTCAGTTGCTGTTCTAAAGAGCGTCTTTAAATGTCCTCGTGTCCCATCCTCTTCAGACCTAACATTCCCTAGGAATCCTTTCAGTGTGAAATAAGAACATTCTTTTCCTGCTGGCACGTGGGATCCTTGTGAGTGTGGCTGCCCTCTGGCAGGAGGCAATGTGTAGGGGGGAAGAGGAGTCAGCAGCGAAACGCTTTTTCAAAAATATCCATTGTTGTTGCTCACCCACCATGGACAACGGTGAGTCTGTTCAATGTTTTATAGGAGAACCTTCGTGGAAAATGCTAAAGCAATCCCTGATGTTTTGGCTGACTTCTTCCTTGCAATGCTTAAATCCTCCTATAGCCATAAAACTGCAGGATTGTCATGGGAAGAGAGATGAACCCCAGTAGTCCAGAATATCAGGATACAGCAAGCAGGCAGCCTTGGCATGAATAGCAGAGCTCACATGAGACTTAACGCTTTGGGGTTAAGTTTTCATGGGCATGGCAAGAGTTGGTATTTGCTGAGGACCCTTAGAGCCCCCGCACGGCAGGGTAACTGTTGTAGCTGACTGGTGTTTCTGCTGGTGTTTGTAGATCTCTGAGGAATGGTCCAAGGGAGTCTTTGGTGTGATCCAAACTGATGAGGATATCCACACTGCCAACGAACGCAGACTAAAGGTTTGGCTTCTCCATCTTCTTGTTCTTGTTCCTCTGTAGCCGGATCTGCCTGATGTTAAGGGCATGTGCCTCTGTTCCCTCTGTGAAATTCCTCTGGACCCCAAGTGCACAGTCCAGT
>JAWMRA010000048.1:5661490-5697782 GCA_035584735.1 Pseudotriccus pelzelni
GGAGTATCCCTGGCTGGAATCGAACCCAGGCCTCGGCGGTGAAGGTCCTGCGATCTAACCACTAGGCCACCAGGGGCAATGCATAACCCCCCCCCCAAAGTAACAAAACAATAAATAAATAGATGGATAAATCAACGGGTAAATAAATAAATAAAGGAAAGACGCACTCCGCCCGAGGAAATCCCCCAGTCCGGGACACAGCCTAACGCCTGCAAGCTGCTTCACGCCGGGATACCGGCGGCTTCTCCCGCGGGTGACCCGTGGGATGGCAGCAGCCCGCATCCCTGCGGGGCGGGACCGGGATGGGGCTCGGGATGGGGCTCGGGATGGGGACCGGGATGGTGCCCAGCTCCGCCCCCGGCCGGGCACTGCCCACAGCCAAGATGGCGCTGGCGGCGCCGGGCGGGAGCTCGGCCGGGCTGTGCCCGCTGCTGCTCCTGCTGCTCCTGCTCCTGCTCCCGCTGCTCCCGGCGGCGCTGCCCGGGATGCTGCCCCCCCGGGACACCCCCTCCCGAGAGCGCAAGGAGCTCGGCGGCCTCTGGAGCTTCCGCGCCGACCTGTCCCCCGGCAGGGACGCCGGGTTCGCGCAGCGCTGGTACCGGCAGCCGCTCCGGCAGGTACCGGGGGGCGGCGGGGCGGGGAGGGGTGAGGGAACCCTCCCAACCGGGCTGCATCCCGCCCCGAGAGCACCGTTTCTCCCTTTCCTTCCTCTCTCCCTTCTTTTCCCCACTTCCTTCCGCCGCCGGGCTTGCGGAGCCGCTGCCCTTCGCCCCCTGCCCTGCGCTGGGTTAGGGCCGTGCAGAGGTTATTCCTAAGGCAGTTCCTAATTAGCAGCAGCCTCTGCTGATCCTTCTGATGATCCAGCAGCTGCTCTGGGGCCAGGAACCGTTTGAATGAACTACAGCCACCTTCAGCTGCCCGGAGCTGCAGGAGCCAGGCTGGCCTTGCACAGCATTGACTTGCCCGTCAGCAGCTCACAATAAACAGCAACATGCCTGGAAAAGGCACTGGAATTATTTATTTGAAGTTGCAGAGTGCTGATAAGCACAGTTTTAGTGTAACTGAAATCTGTCAGGAAATTAAGACCATTACCTAAAAGAAAGAAGTTATGTATTCTATGCATAAAGCGTATAAGTTATTCCTAATCCTTACTTTTAGTCCTTTGGCTAAATTTTTGGCCAAATTGTGGAAGGGGAGAAGAGCTGAAAGACACTGTGCTGCTGGAAGTTACTGCAAAAAGTGCCAGCCAGTGGAGAGGAATCCTGAACTATTCCCCCACAAAGGGAGGCTTAGACATGTACACTTAACCTGCTTTAAACATCAGAGAATCTCCCAGAAGGAGACACATGTTCTGGCCATCCCAGTCAAAGGATGTCCTGCATCAAATACTGGAAAATCCGCTTCACCATCCAAGGATTTTCCCACTGGGATTTTCTCGTGTCTGATAAGGGCACCAAGTTCTCTGCAGTGCTGGTGCTGAGTCAGCCGCGCACATGATGCTCACCCTGGGCATTCGGACCTTCCTTGTTCCCCTCTCCTTGGAAAGGCTTCCTCAGGAAAGGGGAAGCTGCTGCAGCTCTTGTTTGTGCAACATCACGAGCTCAGCAGGTGCTAAAAATGAGCAGCTCGGTTTGGCAACAGCACCTCGACGTTCAGTGTATTGTGACGCTGCCACCCTCCAACCCTTACCTTAAAATAAGCAAGTGAAGTGATTCAGTTGTAACCCCCAAGGAATCTCTGTTGCTTTCAGGGGCTGAGAAAGGCTGAACTCATTCCAAACAGTCTCCACGAACCTTCCCTGAGGAATCTGTCCCAAAATATCCATTAGCCTTGCCACCATTTTACTACAGCTCTTAGCCTGACAAGCGGCACCCCAACAACCCCCGCATTGCTCACCCAACAGCTGGAGCTGTGCAGGAAAAAAATCCAGGCTGTGGGAAGCCCTGGGCTAAACCAACAACCTGGGTTGTTTTTTTCCCCCCCCTCACCTCTCTGATTCCATGACACCAGAGCCATTAACGAAAGCACTTCATTGTACATCAGGAGGGGAAAAGATATGAGCAGCTGTTTCCTGCAGGAACAGGCACATTCCCGTGCCTGCTGCTAATCAGGACTTGTGTAGGACCTGTGACAGACCACACCAGTTTCTAAACAGGTTTTCCTAAATTATTTCCCCCTTGGCAAAGGGGTTGGAAGGGGACACCTCCAGCAGTTACATTTCTCTTTTTAAACGATCTGTTCCTTCCCCTTCCATGAAATTCCCGCCAGACCGGCCCTGTGATTGACATGCCAGTGCCCGCCAGCTTCAACGACATCACCCAGGACCCCAGCCTGGAGAACTACATCGGCTGGGTCTGGTATGAGAAGGAGGTGCTGCTCCCTCCTCGCTGGCTGCAGGACTCCCCCAACACCAGGGTGGTGCTGCGTTTTGGGAGTGCCCATTACTACTCCATCGTGGTGAGTGAGATTGTCCACGCGCTTCCAAAATTGTGCTGCACTTAGAACTGGGCTCGTGGCTTGCTCAGCAAAGACATCTCTGCCCAGATTTTGCTGTTTTCTTCACTCTTGCCTGTTTTTCCCCAGCCAAGAACTTGGCCGTGATTTCCAGTTTCTCTTTGATGCTCCACTATCAGGACTAGTTCCTAAATCTTTCCTCGCTGCTGGGTCTGCCCAAAACTGTGTCTCTCAGTGACATTTGTAGGTAAACCAGACCTACCTCCTGGCAAAGGAAGGGCTTTTGGATTAATCCTTTGAGGATCAAGAGCCCAGAAAAAGGTTCAGTGTTGCTGGGAATCCAAACTGCCCTTCACTGGGCTCCTTCCTTCCTCTGTGCTTTGCTTGTCACAAAACCCCCAATAAGTCCATTTTTTTTGTGTGTCTTCTCTTGCAGTGGGTCAACGGGGTGCAAGTGGTGGAGCATGAAGGGGGACACCTCCCTTTTGAAGCTGATATAAGCAGCGTCATCCAGGGCAGCCCAGGGACCCTCTGCCGCATCACTGTCGCGCTCAACAACACCCTGACACCCCACACTCTGCCCCCAGGGTCCATCCAGTACATGACTGACAAAACAAGGTGAGTTGCCAAGGTGCTGTACTGCTGGGCTAATCCCAGGGATGGGGGAGTGGGAATTTATTCAGCTGCTGGTGCATGAAACCCTCCAAGGAACTCACAAAAGCATATTTATGCTGAAATTCAGCAGTCGAGCAGCAGGGTGGAGTCTAAGCTCTGGTGCTACAAGAAATCATCACTGACTTATTGCATCTCTTTTATACACAGGGAGCTGAGATTAAGTGATTTGTCAAGCTGAATCAATGGCAGATTTGAGAAGCTTGAATTCAGCTGGAAACTGAAGGATCAAACTCTTTGGGCTCCAGATGTTTGTTAGCTGGCAGAATCCTTTAGTGTAGCAGCAGCAGCACCACTGAAAGACAGATCCACCCTGTTGTAAAGACTATTTTACCAGCCAGCAGCTGTGATTACTTGACTATTTTGCATTGCCAGCATCCATATGCTGCCTTCAGTTCTTGTGCAGTGAAGCATAATGTAGCCATTTCTCCTTGTCTTGCTCACTCAGGTATCCCAAGAACTACTTTGTGCAGAACATCAAGTTTGATTTCTTTAATTACGCTGGAATCCATCGCCCGGTTGTGCTTTACACCACTCCTTCCGCCTACATAGATGACATTACTGTGACAACCACTTCGTCAGAGCATGTTGGTAAGTCCAGGACAATTCCAGCAGCTACCTCAGACTCCAAATGGAGATGACAAGGGCAGCAGAGAAAATATCCTGCAAAGCCTGACTGAATTTGTTTGCTCGTGGCTTTCTCCCGAACCTGAGCAGGTCCATTGCACAGCTCAGCAGCTGCAAGAATGTGGTGAAGCGTTCAGAAACAGTAACAAAACCAAGAAGTTGTTGCAAGAGACTTTTGTTAAAGTCAGGGGATGATCAGGTGTTTCTCAAAGTAGAATTTTTCAGTAGGAGCAGTGTTCCTGCCACTTAGAGCAGGATTATCTCCAAGTGAGAGTTGTGTGATACACAAATCTTGCTGGGAATTTCTGGACCACAAGACAGACAGGTCCTGCTTCTTACACTCAATTCATGCCACTGTTGTTGTTCTACATCTCCCTCATTTTTAATCCTGGTGTATGTGAAACCCCCCCAACATGTGATACAAGGATTTTCCCTGCTGTGTCAGTCTCTGATTCTCTTCTGTTTCCTTTGAACCAGCAATGGTGCAGTACGAGGTGTCAGTTGTTGGCAGCACAGCCTATTCCTTGTCCCTGAGTTTACGTGACCAGGAGGGGAAAGTGGTTGCTACGGGAGATGGGCCAAAGGGAGAGCTCAAAGTCCTGAACCCAAATCTTTGGTGGCCTTACCTGATGCACGAGAACCCTGGATATCTCTACTCCTTAGAGGTAAAGTGGCATTTCTTCCTTTCTGTGTGTTCTCTCTTTCTAATTAGGTTAAGGAACTGCCATATGGCCCATCTTCTCTTCTCTCAGGGGTCCTGTTCGTGTGACCAGCGTGGCATTGCTAATTAGGCAGTAACCAAATCGAGCTTTGGCAGCTCCCTGGGTGCTGAACTGAAAGGTCTGGCAGTGAGAAGGGCATGCCTGGAGTGTGCTCTGAGGTGCTTCCCCTTCACCTTTAGGGCCCGGACCATCCCACTGGAGACCATACAGGGGAGCAGGTGCCCTGCAAGTTGAGAGCAGAGTCTCTGAGGAGCAGGCTGCCAACCTCTTCCACAGGCTTTGCCGTGCAGTCAGCTTCCTTCCCGCTCTCCAAGACAACAGCTCAGCTTTAATAGCTGGAGCCTTGGAGGACTCTCTGTGAGTTAAGGAACAGTAGTGATGTTTCGATGCAGAAATCAGGGCAGATGAACTGCTGTGAGTGTTCAGGGTCTCAGGTTTGTATCTCTTAGGAGGAGGTGACATGTCAGTCACTGCCTGGTGCAGGGCAGAGAAGCCTGGGGAGGATGAAATGGGCCAGACAAGTATGGGGGAAAGACACTGCAGCTCTCGGAGCAAGCCCCAGAAGGGTCATCCAGGGGCTCATTCTTCATCCTATAGCTTCCCCAGCCCGAATTTCTATTTTCTGTTTAGTCAGACCTTGCTCCTACCCTGAGGACAAGAGGTGAAGCAGCAGTGAGGAGCAGGCTGTGCGCCAAGGCAGGGCTGGGAAGCGGACGGGAGGTCAAAATAGCCCTCACAGACAGAGGGGAGGGAGCACAGGGCATCTCTGTGAACCCCAGCAGGTCACTTACCTTCCTCCTTGGCGATCCAGGTGAAAATGCAGGCGCAGGTGGCCGAGGCGTTGCTGGAGGACGTGTACACGCTCCCGGTCGGCATCCGCACCGTCCATGTCACCAGCACCCAGTTCCTCATCAACGGCAGGCCCTTCTACTTCCACGGCGTCAACAAGCACGAGGATGCTGATGTGAGTGCGAGCACCCACGGGCCCCTCACCTCCCCTGCCTGCCTCCCCTCCTCTCCACGGGGCTGTCTCCTCACACCCGGGCTGGGAGCTGCCAGGGGTGAATTTCTACCGGCACTAAGGGGATGCCATGCCCAGTCCTGCCACAGTCCTAACGTCCCTCAGGGTGCATGGGTGGGCCTGGGGTGTGCTGGTGGAGGTGCTGAGCCATCTCCAGCCATGGCTTCCAGTCAGACATGCTGACATACAGTCGGTCAGCAGCGGGGGTGGTGGGGCACTGGAGCAGGTCACTGTGAGGGCGAGGAGGCCCTGGCACAGGTTGCCCAGAGAAGCTGTGGCTGCCCCATCCCTGGAAGTGTTTAAGGCCAGGTTGGACAGGGCTTGGAGCAACCTGACCTAGTGGGAGGTGTCCTTGCCCATGGCAGGGGTGTTGAACTGGATGATCTTTAAGGTTCCTTCCTACCCAAACCCCTCTGACTGCGATAGCTGCTCTCGGATTCCCTGCCCCTGGCAGTGGTGGAGGTGGATCCAGCTGGAAAGCCGTGGTGCTTGTCTAACGCACGGGGAGAAGCCCCAGCCCCGCAGTGGGACAGGGGGTGATCTCTCTCTCTCCCCAGATCCGTGGCAAAGGCCTTGACTGGGCCCTGATTATGAAGGACTTCAACCTGCTGCGCTGGCTGGGGGCGAACTCGTTCCGCACCAGCCACTACCCCTACGCCGAGGAGATCATGGACCTGTGCGACGCCTACGGCATTGTGGTCATCGATGAGTGCCCAGGAGTGGGCATCAAACTGCCGTAAGGAACCGCTCAGCACACCCTTCCCTGTTCCACCCCAAAACTGTCCCCTGGAGTTGTCCCGATAACGGGAGTACTTTGCTCTATTTAGAAATCGCCCGGTTGCGCCACGTGTGCCTGGAGGGGTTGGGCAACCCGAGGGCATTTTGCCACATGGCCCAACTAATGAGCCCAAACCACAGCCCTGAACTGTGCGGAGAGCTTTGGGGAAGTAGGGCAGGAGCCATACTCAGTGTCAAGGCCCAGCAGGGCTTGTGCACCCCAGAGTTTTCACAGGGAAAGGCGAAGGGGGGATTGGATTTTAAACCCTCACCTCTTGTCTTTCAGCGAGAGCTTTGGGAACAAGTCCTTGCAGCACCACCTGGCTGTGATGGAGGAGCTGATCCGCAGGGATAAGAACAGGCCCTCGGTTGTGATGTGGTCAGTGGCCAACGAGCCAGCCTCGGAGCTGCCCCCAGCAGGCTTCTACTTTAAGTAAGTGCATCTCCTTGTACGGAGCTGAGGCTTGGATGTTGGCAGATGATGCATCTTCTTCCTTTGGGATGGCACAGAGAAGCAGTAAAGAGAGGGCAGGCATTTTCTGGGAACCCTGAAACCATACCTGCAGATGCGAACTGGAAGTGTAACTGCTGCACGTATGGAACTGATGCTCAACTGTCCCAGTCTGTTGGTTTTGAACCAGTAAGGTTCTGCAAAATTACCAGCAATCCATGTGGTCTGAGCATCTCTTCTTGAGCTAAGGATAAAGCAAAATCAGACCTGATGGCAACAGAATATTCCTTGTTACCACTGGAAGGGCTAAATTCTTTGAGACTTACAGCAAAGCTGTAAAATAATTGGCCTTTCATTCTGAAGACAAAGTTTCTTCAGCTAGTGGCAGTTACTTGTTCTGCAGGAGATTGTGACACCCCACTTCAAAGCCACTGCTTTGAGTCCCTCCTGACCCCTTGGTTTTATTTTTAAAGAGATTTAAGCTTTGGATAGCCAAGAGGCAGTGGGGTAGCAGACTGTCCCTAGTAGCTGTAGGTGCATTAAGAGCTAACTGTGAAATTTAATTCATCAGCATGATCCTCCACCCTCCTGCCACGCTGGGGTTGCAGCAGGGCTTGACCCTCCCCTTCTGTCTCATCTCCCTCCACTCAGGGTTTCCTCAAAAGCAGCCAACCTGTGCCTGCTCTGGCACAGGGACAGGGCCTCGTGCTTCTGCAGGAACACATCCCAGGAGTTGTTGACAAATTTCCCATTACCTTTTTTACAGTTTTGTCCTCAAACTCACTGTCCCTTCTCCAACTCTTAAGCTACTGGCACCAACAGACAAATTCAGGTGCCTGTGCTTGTTGTGCTTCCACTCTGCTCTTCGTCAGGTGGGACAGCAACCCATTTGTGACAGATAAGCTCTTTATTTAATTAAAAATACCAGCTGCTAAATCAAAAACCAGCTCGAGGAGGGGGGTTGGAAGGACGGAGAGCCTGGGGAAACGGGGCTGTGCTTCTCCATGCTGTTGTTGAACTCTGTTTTACTGTTTGCAAACAGGACAGTGATAGCTTACACTAAAGCTCTCGATCCCTCCAGACCAGTAACTTTTGTGACAGATGCTAATTACGCCCTTGATCGTGGTGTAAGTTTGCTTTATTTTCTAGCTTTTTTTTTTTTTTTTTTAATTCATACATTAAATTTCCTCTTCTTGTCCCTTGTTTTACAGTCCTTTCCCCCCATCTTCCCAAATTTACTGGAGATATTTAACAGGGAAAGGCAGAAGAAAATTTACGGGTTTGTTTCTAGGACAAAGCACCTTGTCCTGTAGTTGTAGTCCAGCTGAAAAAAAAAGCGTCTGTAAGAGAAAACAGTTCTTTGTGTGTAGGATTATACCCCTGGATTCCATTAATATTGTCATGCTTTGCTGTTCCATTGATTGTGTTTACAAATGCTCAGGATTTTCACTTGCAATTAAGCCAAAGCTTAAACCTCTTTAAAACACTAACAACCCTCGTGGAAGTCTAAAGGAAGGAAGCTTTGCTTTAATTCCTGCTTTAAACTGCTCTAGATCTTCTTTGGCAGATGTCTATTTGTGTTGAATAATCTAAAAAGCTCCTCCAGCTTCATAATTAAAGCCCTAGAGCTGGATAAATAGCCAAGGGGTGTTTTTTTTGGGATGTCTGTGCCTTTGGCCACAGTGTGAACCAAGGAATTTAAACACATACATTTGTTTCCAGGGTAGTTCCTGTGTGATTTTTAATTTTTCAAGGTGGCTTTATAATGTTTGTCACTACTGTACAATAAACACTTGGAGCAGGTGAGTTTGGAGGTACCTGGTACTACCACCTGTCTGTGCTACAGGTTACACTTTGTGTTTCTTCTAAGCTGTCCTACAGTTACCAGTCTGTAACTCCAAGGTTTGTTCCTCCCCACCCCAGGAAAAAAAAAAAAACCAACACCTGATGGCCTGAGTTTTGAAGGAGCCCAGCAGGAATCTGCTCTTGGATACTGCTGTTGGATCAGGCACTTGCACACCAGCTCCAATATCCAATCCCTGTGAGATGCTCTGACCACCCTGAGCACAGGAAAACAAAGCCAAAGAACAGATCTCGTACACTGATGTGATATTAGAACTTTTTTTTCTTTTATTACAAAACATGTTAAGAGAACATTGAACAAGTTACATACAACACCACTTTATCTTTAGTGGGCTTTTGTGCCCCTTTTTTCATACTGTCCATGTGGTAGAAATGGCATAGAACTTGCAGAATGCTCAGTCTTAGTATTGCACCATCGATGCACAAATTTAGTTGCTTTTCAAAATATTTGACCGCTAACTTGGTAATCACAGTCCAATATTCAAAAAGTACATCTAAATGTACCTGCAAGCCACAGACACCTTGGGAACAAAAGCTTCTAACAAACCTGAGATGAAATGGGCTGATCTTGTCTAACTTCTTGCTGTGACTTCCTAAGTCTGTAAGAAAAATGCCAAATTAATATGCTATCAGCTTATTAAATTTATCCTGTTGGTTTGGGTTTTTTTTCTGAGAAAGATATGTTGGGAGGGCCTGAGTGATGGGGGGAAAGACTTCATTCTACATGTAACAAAATTTCCATTAAATGAACCCAAAGGAGGATTTAGCTTTACGAGAGAAGGTTGTCTACGTTGAGCTCTGTGACAAAACACTTTCACCTTGTTGTTTTGCAGGCTCCCTACGTGGATGTGATTTGTGTAAACAGCTACTTCTCCTGGTACCACGACCCAGGCCATCTGGAAGTGATTCCACTACAACTCACAGCACAGTTTGAGAACTGGTATAAAACCTACCAAAAGCCCATTATCCAGAGTGAATACGGAGCGGACTCAGTTCCTGGACTCCACAGTGTAAGTGGTGCAGATGTCCCAGATGGAAACAGCTCTGCTGCTCTTACAGGGCAGCACAATTTAACTGGCAGAGATGGGCCCTGAGCCTGCCTTTGTTTTGAGATGCATTAGCTGTGAGTTGCCTGGAAGACTCCAGGATTGTAATCCTGCTCCACCAAAATCAATGAGCTTTGCCACTAGCAAAGGTTAGCGCCTGCCTAGGGAGGAGTTCTCAGCTTTGACTGAGAGCACTGAGCGCTCTGAAACCTGTGCTTTGGCAGTTGTAGAAAATGCTGAACTGGAAGATGCAGCACTAGATGGTGATGTCGTGGTGCTGTCACACACAGAAGGGGGTGGCACTGCTGTCCCTGCCATGACAAAGACCAACACAGCCTTTCCCTGGAATTGTTTGTAGGTTATGCGTGTGGCCCCTTGCACTGTCAGTGGTTGCCAGTTGTCACTCACAGCCACTGTTAATGCAGCCTGCAATGAAAAGACAAACCAACCACCAAGTTTGTCTTCAGGAAGCAAGTCCCCAGTAATGGGAAGTGCCTTTGCTGGGATTAACTGTCACCTCCACTCTTTTCCCTGGCTGTAGGATCCACCTCTCATGTTCAGTGAGGAGTACCAGAAAGCCATGCTAAAGGAGTACCACTCTGTTTTTGACAAGAAGAGGAAGGAGTATGTGATTGGGGAGCTCATATGGAATTTTGCTGATTTCATGACTAATCAAGGTAAGCTTCTATTTGTGCTCCAAACAACTCTCCATCCTCCCTGCAAGTTTAAATTCATGTATGCCACACAAACAATATTGGGCTGCAGGGCAGGACAAAGGGCCCTCTGTTTACCAAGACAGGGCACTGCTGGTTCCTGTGACAAAATCCAGCATGACCAGAGCCAGGAGGGAAGAGGGAAGGTCCTGCCTGTACTTAATGCAGCCTCTCTCCAGCCCGAGCTCCTGCACATCCCACCTGCAGAGATGATCCCCAGCACACCAGACAGTGCACTAGGGCAGAGCAAGGGAAGCTTGTGAGCACACCCACATTGCTCCTGTTTCTTGGCCACCCTCAATTCAGAGCTCATTCAGCTGTCAGAATGTGCCTCTCTTGCTTCCTATTTCATCTACAGCTGCCCTTAGCAACAGAGCATCCTAAATAAATGCATCATTAACTTGGTAGAGGTTTAGCAACAGAGGAGCAGATGCCACATTGGCAGACAACTCTCTATCATGACACTCCATCCACCATTAATAAGTAAGTGCAGTCACAAAGTACTGGGCATTCCTTAATCTACACTGCAGTCACACAGAAATTAAACAATTACAGCTCAGGGCACCTGGGAAGGAACCACTTCTGCTTGTGCCACCTGCAGGGAGCTCAGGGGTGAACAGTCAGAGTCAACTGCAGGCAGAGAAAACCCCTAAGAATAATCCAGAGAGCACCAATACAGGCAGCAGAAAGCTCAGTCCGTGCAGTGCAGGGGTCAGAAAAGTTGTATCAGCTTCAAACAAGAGGATGGAGAAAATGCAGACAAGTTCACATACACAGGTGCAGTTCCAGTCTCTCTCTGTGCTGCAATCCTCTTTTCTACTTTCCTATGAGAACTAAAATAGGCTAAAAGGACAGACACCACTACAGGACAGTACAGATAGTCATCAACATTTTCCAACCATCAAATTTCAAGGTGGAACCAGTGGCAGGAATATCTAGTGTAAATATAATACTGCTCAGGTTAATAGGCACACCCAAATCAAGTGCCATTGACTTACCAGCTGTAAATACACTGAATTGCAGCTGTATTGCTCTGTGACATCAGTTAATTGTGCCAAGGTGACACAAGTTACATCAGCCAAGTTCCCTGTTGTACCTTGACTGTGTGGAGAAGAAAGTGCACAGGTCTCTTCCTCCTAACCTGATTTAGCACATACACTGCAACAGTTCAAGTAGGGCATGTAAGAGCCTGTTATGTAGACTTGCTGTATTTTATAACCTCTACAGGGACCACCCGTGTTTTGGGGAACAAGAAAGGAATATTCACCCGCCAGCGACAGCCCAAAGCAGCTGCATTTGTTCTTAGAGAAAGATACTGGAAGATTGCAAATGAGTCAAGCTGCCTTCCCCCTGTAATAACATCACATTCCCTCTTTTTAAAATGAAATCAAAGGGTACTATGCTGAACTTGTTAGTAAATTTCTGTTTAAATAACTTCTGTGCCTGACTCAAGTCTTGCAAGTCTAATGCGATTTCTTAACCACCTGAAGTAGTTGCTATGATGTGAAGCAGATCAGAAACACTGGTTTCCTCTGCTTAGCCATGTCTGGAGGCTTCCTGTTTCCAGAGAGTGAAACAAATATTCAGAGTTTCAAGGAGCTGAAGTTAGAGATCCTGACTGAGGTATCTGTTGATGGCAAAAAAAACCCAACACAAATATTACAAGACACAAATCAACACTGAAGACTTAAAAAAAATTAAATCTAAGTTACTCTAAATGAACACCACATCCCCCTAATGCAAATGAGGTTTTCCAGTTATACTCCCCTAACAGTTACACTACTCAGATCACAGCAAATTGTCCAAAGAGGAGCAGAGTTTATGCAGCTTCTCCTGCCTGACAGGATGCGTGTGTGAGAACTCCTGAGCATTCACAGCGTTCAGGAAGGGCAAGAACCACTATGAGGACACCCAACATACTCCCAACACAGTATGGAATTCATACTACAGCAGCAAGGTGGAATATGTTAGATAGGCAGGTACTACATCAACTGAACTTGAATACAACTATTTATTTTACTCACAGTACCAAAACTGCCACTGTTCGATGCAGTTTTACCTTCCAGCGTGGAAGGGCTTCCTTCACTTCAAACTGTCACCACCGACTACAGTAACAGCAGTCTAAGAGGGCAAGTTTGCTCTAAACCTTTCTGGGAGTGGCCTGAAGCAGTCTGGGGTAGGGCCACGTGTAAATTTTTTTTTTTTATGTGCTGCTTCAGGCAGCACAACGGTGTAATAACCTCCCTTTCGGGCTGCACACTGGGCGCAGGGGACTCTGAAGGCCTGGCTTTAGGCTGTCATAAATCACAGCAACACTCACAGAAGAGCTCAGAACACTTAAGTCTGCAAACACCTTACAGCAACATCCCAGGGTTGTCCCAAGAGCAGCATCGCAGAGAGCAGAATGACAAAACTGGAGGCTGCCCAGTGGATTTGGGAAGTTGGTACAATTAGGTAGTTTTAATGATTCACAGATTCTGTGTGAAACTGTTGCTGTGCCTCCTTTTTCTAACACTTTCCCTTGTTAGTGGCTCAGGAAAGCAACCAAAATCTGCCAACATAAAGAAAATATTTGCTCTTATGTTTTGTGTTGGCCAAATCTCCTTTAGAGGTGGTACCTTAGGGATCAGCCCCACCTTCCACCCTGCCACACGCACAGTGAGGGCACAGATGTTTGCTGCAGACTTCAGAACAATCAGGAAGTTTTCAAGGGAGAAGAAACAACATACTGTCAACATTCCTCACACCATATTAGGTCTAGATCTTCTATATAACTAAACCCCCAAAATATAAAAGTCTATGCACAGTAAAAAGACATTTGTCCAAACGTACCATGGTAGAAGCAACTACCATATTTAAGCCCACTACCAGTGTTTGAAGAGTCATTTCAACTTCTCCATCTCCAGACATCATTATTTAAAAATGATTCCCCATTTCACCAGACAGGACGTACCAGAATACAGAGAAGGATCTGATACTGTTCACTCATTACAAACCAGGGCTCAGATCCCTGTGGTAACACGGGGCTTGCAGCTGCAGAAGAGGAAGTTTTAACTTCATTCAGTCCAACACAACAGAGGCAGAGTTCAATACCCATATGTATGAAAAGCACACATTTGAGCTCAGTTCCTGCTTGTTCTGACCAGCTCAGTGCAATCACAAACCCAAGCTGCCCTATCCAACCCTTCCCTCAGCCCCCCCAAATCCAGGAACACACACACACTGCATTTTCCAGGTTTTGTGATCTTGGGGGAGCGGGTTCAAGCAGACCCACAGAACCAATAAAGCGGGAAGTGATAAAGATCACACACTGAACGTTGCACGTTGTTTAAAGAACTGTAAACAATTAAAGCCTCAAGTCAACGCTGCTCAGCCTTTACACATCCAGTGCACACAACGTGATGAAGCTGCAGGAATTCTACAAACTGGGATCTGTGGGGAAATCAAGTGCTTTAAACTACTGCTAACACGCACAATGTCTTGGAAAAAAACCCACAACTTAGTACATTTCTAGAAACAGAATTACAGTACTGACGTTAAAAACATTTTCTAAGGCTCAGACTGAGTCCAAAAAGGCCTCTGATTGGGTTCATTCAAGCTCTTATGTTTGGACTGCATGAATGCAGCATAAGAATGATTGCAGCAAGACGTCCACAGGTAATTTCTACATTTATTTTTTTTTTTCTTTTTATACCAAAAAAGTTATGTGCAACAAATAGAATTCGTACATATTTACATTGTTTTACCTGTTAGCAAAATTGTATCCTAAACCTCCGATAGAGAATCTCTCAGCCTGTATCGATGAAAGGAACATCTGCCCAATGACTCCATTTCAATGGGTGTTTAATCTGGAGTTTAAAGCACTAGGAATAAATAGTGGATGGAACATACTATACAGAACAAACACCTAATATTTAGGCCATGCTTAATACAGTTTTATGGTAACAGAATACTTCATCTTTTCTGGACCAGTTTTGTCTAGTTCACGTTTAAAACAACATTGGCAGAACCAAAGCCATTCAATCTCTGACTTCAGCCCACATAAATTAGGAGCATCAAGTGCTGCCTGAAGCACCTCACCAACCTCCTGGAACAACTGAGAGACTCTGTACAGCAGCAGACAAACACTACAGAATGCAGAAACCTCCTCACAAGAGATCTGTTGTCACTTCGGACATCAAAGGTGGTCAGGAATGTTTCATTGGCCCCAGCATCGTGAACACTTTTTACAGTGAGAAACTTCCAAGAACACTCATTTCCTCAACGAGACTCAAATGCTTTGTTGGCCTTTAAGAGTAGCAAGTACCTTACAGTAAGAGGATTTCAGGAATGTTTAATTCCTAAGCAGGTTTTGGGATGAGGTTCTTTCGTCTTTCCAATCTACCCCTCTCTGAGGAACTTCCAACTCAGAATTATTCGGTGACTCTGAGAGCCAAAGAGTGGGAGGAAGGACCCAAATTCAGAACCACTGTTTGGATATTGTGATTTTTTTCCCCTCTGTTCTCATGGGTGTTGAAATCACAACGAGGCTCTGTGTAACATCCCCCTGTCCCTTGCCAGCCCAGGTATTATTTACCTGTGTTTTCCTGTATCCTCAAGATTTCTCAGAATTTACCTTCAGAAGGGTGAAATCAGAATCAACCACACATTTCCCACCACATTTGTTCTGGCTGGGGCAGGCAGGGGGGCATTCCCCTGATTTCCATCACATCACCACCTGAGCCATTTTACTGGAAGAAAGATGCTGTTTCTATCATTGGAAACAACAAGGAGAGCCAAAGAACTGGAAGCAAAAAGGTCCAAATTTCTACTGCTAAGATTATTTTGCCCTTTATTCAGGCCAACTGCATTTCTGAAGCAAGAGAGGGAAATAGAAGAGTAAGGGCCGTTTCTAGCAAATCACTTCCAGTAAAAAGTAACTGCAAGAAAAGCACACAAGACAAAAGAGTTCACAATTAAGGATCAGATTTGCAAGTCTGTGCACAAAGTGTAGCTGCAAATTCTTCCAGAGACCAAACTCCAGTTCCATTTGATCCCTGTGTGCACACAAACAAGGACTGCAGACACGACTGCTGGAAATCCGGCCCTAAACATTTTTACTAAACAAACTGAATTAACAGACTATGCCCACACAAACAAGCACAAGACACAGTGAAGTTAAGTCAACACCAATACTTTCAGCTGATGGGGATTTTTTTTTTCCTTTTTTTTCCCAGAAATTGGACCAAGTACTCATTGATTATACTTGTCTCCATGGCTGCTTGTTCTGAGATATGAGCACTGCCACTGACCATTTCAGGCAGCACGTGTTCACCTCTTCCTTGGATGAAAAAAAAGATGCCTCAGTGTAGATCACAGGAATGCATCAAAATAAATCTATACCACATATCAAACAGTGATACTGCCTCAAGGCTTGTGAGAGAACAAAGCCAAGCCTTGAGGGACCAGTTTAACATCATTCATTCCCCTCTTATCAAAGTTCAAGGCATTTGAGAGACAGAACTAAACATCAAGACAAGCTTTAACTATACTCTGGTCAATACAAAACGCATTTAATGAATTGTTGTCTAAAACTGTCAGATAAGAGGGACAAGTAATTTAGTGTTACATGCAACAGATGTTACTCATACCACAGAACTCTATACATAAAAGCAGTTTCCACCTACATCCTTGATACAAACCAGAAAATGACTTCAGTAGTAATTTAAATACTATTTTGTGAATTCAACCTAAAAATTCTATTTGCTCTACGGAAACACTGCATGTTTCACAGTCAAGTTTATCCTCAGCAACTTAGTGTTTATAATCCACTTATTCGTAAAACGGAAGTGTCTCTCTGACATTCATGTTTGAGGAAAAAAAAAATAATCCAAAAAGTAGTTAAATTAATTCTTTAAATAAATGGTATACAGTTGGAATTCTTCATATTTAGAAGCTGACAAGGGCAAAAAGCAGCACAGCACCAATTACAGAAAGTAACTGAACCTACACATTTTGGTGTCACAAGAGTCCGAAACACAAATATTTTACTCTTCCAAATCACCATCAACCTTTTTTAATTAAACAAACAATACTGCTACCACTTCTCAGTCTAAAAACTAAACCATATCTCTTAATACTCCTCTATCCCCAGCAAGTTTGCCGGGAATTTTGTTTGTTTGTTTGTTCATTTTTAAAGCAAGGACACTTCTGCCTGCCAAGTTCAACGCAAAGTATTTGGTTTAAGATTTTAAGACAGAAGGCACTTTTAACATTCAGCCTTAGAATACTGAGTGCAGAAACAACATGTACAATTTTGTTCCTTTGTTTAAATCCGCAGTTTAATATTCCCCCCTCCCCCCCAATTAGTTATTAGAAAGAGCAATGATAGCACTATATCACATTTCATTTTCAGGAGCACATTTACTTACTTATCCCATTAAACAGCTTGCCCTTCCAAGGGATCTTGTGTGTGTGTGTGTGTGTCAGGCCTAAAGTTCATTTCCCAATATAGCACAAACCAAGGATCCTGACGAAGATCAATTAAGTAACTGCTTTTTTCAGTGCACGACTCGGTTATCCCGCTCGGTCAGTGGTTTCCACTGCAATTGCAATCCTACACTGCAGCATTCATAGAACATCAAACATCAGTAACACTGGCTGGCTGACCACAGCTTAAAAATGAAACAGCTCGGCATGGACACTGAGTCCTTCCAAAGAACACTTTGATACACCGACCCCCAACCTGCACAGAATATCCTGGTGGTGGCTTTCCATCGACCACACGAAGCTATTTTCACTCGGTACAGAATTAACGAGGTTGTGGTTTAATGAACACACTTCAGGTTTCAGCTTTAATTCCATTTTTCGGTACTGGAGACAAAAAGAAAGAAAGAAGGAGGGAAAAAAAAAATGGAACCAACCCCAAGCATCATTCTTGGGACAGCACGAGCAGTGAGTGCAGCAACTCCGTGTTCTCTTTAGAGGTTACTTCTTCCATCGTTCAGTCGACTGTGAGCTGAACCCTCTGACAGCTCCTAACAAAACCCATTTGTACAGTGAGTTCTCCAGGGATGAAACCAATAGTTCTAATTTTATTTACAGTGTAAGTCCTAGTCAAATCTAAGTCCATCAGCTAAAAAAAAAAAAAAAAAAAAAAAAAGTAATACACATACTGTAAACATGGCAACATTAAATATGGTGATGCTAGTCTAGAATATTTAATGTCATGATCACATCTTGTTATACCTGAATTTATATACAGGATATTTTATAGCAAGTGTTACCCACTTCACAAGTGGAGGGGGAAGAGAGAGTCTAGGTTTTGCTGTGGCTAAAACTCCTTCAAAGTAAAGTTAAAGCTTGTCTTTGATTGTATTAGAGCTTTCTTTCACAACCACATTTAAACTGAAGATTAGCACAGAAAAATTATCGGGGGAGCCCCTTCAAATTTATAATTAAAAATTCAGTTATGATTCTCGGGGAAAGTGTCTGATATGGAGAATAAAAAATTACTGCAAAATAAACTTAATGGAAGTTGGGTCTTCAGACTGTCAGTCAAGAGTTCAAACAGGGGTTATTCCTGTTTGGGTTGGAGTTGCCGTTTCCAGGCCTCGTTCAAATAAACTAGTCGTTTGTAGTTGATGATAAAGAGAATGAAGTTCAGCAAATATGTGATGACGCAGACAATGCAAAATTCCTTCAGCACGAAGTACAGAATGTATGCCAAGTACAATGACCCTACTACAGACACTATGGAGGATGTCATGAGGATTAGAGCTGCTACTGCACTTGCTGTCATACCTGCAACAAGAGAGAGAGAGTTACTAGGGCTGCTCTCGGCCCCCCTCCACACACAGCACAAAGCCTAAGCACTGCCTGAGTCTGAGGGCTCCTCAGCAAGTCTGTGTTACAGCAAAGCCTGGCTAAAACACCACCAGTTCAAGACAAATCACCCTTTGGAGGGGAGCATCTAAGTTCTGCCTGACAGTCCTGTATTCCTGAGTTACGGGAAAGTTACAGGCTGATCGAGTTATTTCTATCAAAATTAACAGCTTTATAGCAGACCACATAGTTACCAAGATGTATACATTTCATGCACTTTTTTGCCTGTTACTCCTGCAAAACTTGTAAATCCCATTTTTATTTCCTCTCTTTTCATGCAATCCGATGCTAAATATACTGAAGTGAAAATACCAGCACAGAAACTGTCTTGACACCTATATTATTAATAGCATAGCAGAGGAAAATGCAATTACTCTTGTTATCAGTCGGGTTTTTAAGCCCTTTGGACAGATGTATCATTAGGCTGGTGCTAAAAAAAAAAAAAAAGAGATATAAAAATCACAAGCAATTATCTGGTTTCTTGCAGATTTTGCAATCTCTACTGCACTCCTCCTTCAACACCACAGACCTGCCACATGCTTTAGGCTTTGAGCAGAATTAATACTTACCAAGTAGCATTTGTAGTATATAAAACACGAGTCCAAAAACACTGTTTGACTGATTTATTGCACTGTCCTTTCCAAAGATGGAACCCAACAGACCGAATCCTCGACCCCATCTGTAAAACAGTGAAACCAATTAACTCCTGTTTGGGCACCTATTGCTTTTACATCAGTATTTTCAGTTCATCTCTGCTGGGAAAAGAAAAGGAGATGCATATATTCTGACACGACCACTGGAGTCCTACGGGAAGTTATCCTGGAAAACCAAGCAGCTTGCAACAGGGGGAGCACTTTATCCACAGGTACAGCTTTATCCCACACCTGGCGGATTATAAACTTCACACACACCAGAAACTACGAGTTCACGCAGCTGCAGCTTCACCAAACGCCACGTTTGCTTCTGTTTGAAGCTGTTCTGTCGAGTACCCAACAGCTTTAGCAGTTCCCTCCACCACAGCAAGTTGGACGTTTGGTCACTAAACAGGGACGATGGTACAAGTGGTAGGGATTTGTTCCCAGCTCTGCTGGCGTCAGAGCAAGCAAACCAGGACATATGTTTGCACCTCAGCTGCTCCTGAGCAGTCTCCCACCTCAGGAGGAACCCCAATCTGTCAAGCAGACAAGCTGGGGATGGCACCAGAACAAGATCCTCAGACCTCGTTTGTCAGAGCACAGTGTGACACTTTGAACCAACACCTGAAATCCCCACAGAGTGACTTTCAACTTTCTAGTGATAAGACTGAAAGCAGCACAAGCCCTACAAAACTGCTGCTGCAATGAGGATAAAAGAGGAAATTACCAAATGTATTTGTGCTAGAAACCAGGAATTTGATGCCCCAAGGCAGATCGTGCCACTATTTGTAAAAGCAAAGTGAGGACCTTATTTGTTAATGTCACTTGAAAATACAAAGTTAACGCTATTCCAACAGGGAACTTAACTCACTTACAAGGGAACATCAGGATATCTGCCAGCATGATTTTGGAGCATCAAGCCAAGCACTACACGTGGCTTGGTTCCCATTATCAGGTTAACTGCCACAGAACTATGTAAAAAAGCAACATTCCTCAGTCCTGTCGCAGCAGAAAATGCCAGTGTGCTACATTTATGCCAAGAAAAGTGCAGTTTCTGGATCATTTCTTGTACTAGAGGCAATGCCCTGCTAAACCAGACACAGCACAGGTTTGCAGGAACATTGCTGATATAACTCACCACACATCTGGGACCAGTGACAGGCCACCAACACATGACAAGCAGTTTCCTCACAGAAAAAGGGATCACAGCAAGTACAATTCAATACCATCTCCAAAACACTTCACAATCTCACAGCCATCTGTGCATGAGTTGCAAAACATATTCAAATTAATAATTTTAATTGCAGACAGTTACTAAATTTGAATTAACTATTGTAGGCAAGTCTTGTGCTCTTCTCCTCAAGAAATCCAACAGAAAATTGGATTCCAATTTCAAAAAAGCACATTTACTGCATAAAGAGTACAAAAAACCAAACAGACCTTCAACTAGTTTGGTCTGAAATCTTGTAAATGACTGAAGTGAAACTTTTGTGCCAATATAAAGCTTCAAGCAACGCTGCTTTACCAGGGGACAGTGGCTCAGCATTCCCGAGGCTGCCAAGGCTCACGCAGACAGGGAGTTGTGGGAGGAGCAGTGCAGAGCTGCCTGGCTCCCTGCACTCATCCCAGGGCACGTCTGAGGCTATGGGAAATGTGGGGGACACGGCTGACTGCACCCCCTCTCTGCAGCACATGAAGGCAAACAGCCCCGCTGTCCAGCCTGTGGGCAAAGCAGCGGGGATGGATCCCAGCACTCACAGCAAAGGGAGCCACACTCCCCAGAGAGGGATTTTAAAAAAAAGACCAAGCACCATGGAAAAACAGATCAGCAAACATTACAAAGAAATACTGCCAATTCCAAGGAATCTCCGCTATGACGAGATTTTCCTCCCACATGCTGAATGTTATCTGGATTTTAAGTGAGAACTGTTTATTTTTTAGCCTTCCTTTGCTAGGATATCACAGCACATGTAACAATTGTCTCATGTTGTCCAGCTGCCAAAGGCAGTATTAAAGAGCCAGGCAAATACAGTAAAGGTACCATCCGTTTGCATTCCCTAGTCGATTTTTATTTTTCTCTATGACTACATTTACAGATACTTCAGCTTCCTATCCACAGGTGAAATGCATTATTCCAGTCTCCAAGTAAGATTCTTTGCAGGGTGACTGTGTTTGAACACTTTCCTCACCAAGACACTGCACAGCACAACTCCCAGCGTGCAAAGCCTGTGGTGCTCAATCCCTCCCACCTCTGACTCTCATCAGATCCCGTGGTGTTTGAAGGCAAACTCAAGCTTAAAACATCAGAAACTTTCTTCTACACAACCTGACCCCGCAGTTACTCTGCAACAGAATAAAATGTTGCCGGTGGAAGGATAACGAGTTCCAGCCCTTCCCGACGTCCACACCCGCAGCGATCTGTTCAGAGCTGCAAGGTCAGAGCACGGTGAGTGCTTTTTCCACGTGCAATAGTTCATTAAGGATCTTGTTGGCCTTGTAGCAGCTTTAAGGACATAAAGTATTAAATTTCAGTCCATGGAGTACAGCTCTAATCTCACATCTTATTCCACACACTTGAAGGCAGCTAAGCAGGGTTTAACATGAAGGCCTTTTCCCAGCCTTACAAGGTTGGAACTGTGAGCAAGTTGTCTCCATCAAAATGAAGAGAATTAAGACTTTGTATATTTTTATTTGAATCTAATTTTTCTACTGAAGAGGCTAAATCAGCTCACAGTTTTATTGAGGAAGTTCCTAAAACCCACTAAAACGCACAACGAACCAAGAACTTCAGCAAGCAATTGGAGGAAGGACAAAAACTGAGCAGGATGATCTTCCTTCCCACACCAAAATCAGGCAAAACACACCTGAGTTATGATAATTTAGAAGTCTTAAAAAAAATACAGCAAACAAATAGCAAGAAGAAAGTCCAAATAAAAGGATAAGCTCCAAGAAATAAAACATCAGAAGTTCTTCACAGAACCTTTCTTACAAAGAACATAACTTAGAATAACTGTTAATAACTTGTACCAAGTTTTTTTTGGATACAGAATACTAAGTAAAATGAACTTGCACTTTTTCCTGGTCCTGACTTGTGGCTCCCATCCCTGAAGTGCCAAGAATTCCAGAGTGAGACCTGCAGTCACCTGGGGTGACTCAGAGCACGGTGACAAACACGGGAGCCAAGCCCACTTTCACCACACCCGAGTTTCACTCCTATTAAAAATAAAAAGCCATCTGAACTAACTACAAGGAAGATTTCAAACAAACCATTAAGACATCTGTGTGCATGTTTCAAGTAACTCAGTTTCCCTCTCTGTTCAAGACCACAGCCCTGCTCCACTCCCCCGATCTGCACATACAACTCTGAATGCTTTTTAAAAAGTTAAACAGTGATTCAAGAAATCCAAGATAAAGTGGTGAGAACTGGTTATGCGGTTTCCCAACATCTCAAATTGAACATTACAGTGATTTCCAGTCCAACGTGCACTAAGTCTTGAAAGTTATTATCGACCCTTTAAACAGTGTCCCCTTTGGTCTGAGGTACTTAAAGCTCAGCACTGTTGCATTTTTACAAGTTTAGAGAAGTATTTGTGTTCACCTGCCACTTCTTAACAGGCAAACTGGAACTGAGGTCACTGTGATCCACAAGTGACACACCTCCAATAAAATCTTACGCTGTTCTATCATTACCTCTTTTGCACAATTATGAACATCCCCCCTGTTCCAGAACAGCATATTATGGGATGCACTTTAAACATTTGACCATAATTTAGCATAGAAAATGCCACTGGCAGAAAGGGAACCATGAGAACTTCACTTAGTACCCCAGTATCTGATCCATTTCAGAGGACAAGCAAACAGCCTTCATGTTTAACAAGGTAAAAGCTGTAAGAGTTATCAGTATTGGCTCAAAAAGCAGCAGAATTCCAAGCCTGCCAAACACAGCAAGTCAAGCAAACAAAACAAAAAGTATTTATTTAGCCAGGAGTTACATTACTGTCCCGTCCACTCTCTGTCAGAAATGCTGTAGGGTTTTTCTAGCCAAGCACCCCAGTTCTGACAGGTACTGTCAGAAGGAGATGTTTTTAACACTTTTTATGAAGGGATCATTCCTCAGGATGCTTTCCTTGACCTCCATCATCATTAAGTTAAGAATCAGCTTAAGAAACTTCTGAACTGGTGTTTCACCTGAACCAACACACTCAGCAGTCCACCTTGAAATCTTCCTGATGCTTTCTGAGCACTTACTTTTGACCTCCACAACAACCCCTGCTGATGAGCAGAATCACATCACCTCGATTTCACCTGGCAATCCTCAGTTGTCCTGCCCAGAAGAGAACCAAGCACTGTATACTCATTTGAACATGCAGATAACCATACTAGATGAGGTCAGGTCCAACTGGCTTCAGATCATGTTCCTGACATCAGCCAGCAGCAGATTCCCAGGTCACATTCCAGTCTCCTCAAGGACTAGTTGAAAATGCTCAAATCCTTCAGGGGACTGTGACGGGATATGACCCAAAACCTGAGGACATTCTGCACTTGTGCAGCAGCAGCTTTCCCCACACATTTCTCTCTCTCAGTTGTTGGGTTTGCTGCAGTGAAAAGGGAAAACAATCAAAAAGATTCTGTTTTCAGACAACTGTAAGTAAAGAACTCAAGTTTTGTTTTCTGAGCAGCAGCAGGTTACTTAAAGCCCCTCATTTCAGGATTATTAATCATCCCATGAGCACCATTTTGTTATCAACAGCAAACACCACTTATCACTTCGTAACCCTGAGGGAACAACAAATATGATTTTCCTAAAAAAGAGACTACACTTGACAAGTGATGTGCACATTTCCTTAGGCATCACTGGGCTTCTGAGATAAGTTATGGTTCAGAATGGAAGTTCTCAGAGGGGAGCAGAGCTGGCCTGTGCTCACACACTGCCTTCAGTGAAAGCTCATCTAAAGGTCAAAGGATCTGGAGCATGTCAGTACTTAGCAATGTTAAGAAACTTTGGTTGCAGCTTCTTTCCAGCTTCACTAGAGGATTTTGGATTAAACCTAATTCATGGTTTCAAGGTTGCTTAGGCCACTCTTAGCAGTTTTAATAAATTAAGTAAAAGCCTTCAATTAGAAGCCACAAGAAAGGAGATTAAAAATTCTCATTTGTAAACTTGCCAGGACTGCTAAAAAATTTTGATATACTTAATTTCACATTTAAATCTATTAGGAGCATTTAGCATAAACAATTGAGATTTTCTTCTATATATCCTCCAGCTCTATTTCAGAAACAGTCTGTAAAATCTCAGTGTCTAGATCAGCAAAATCTCAAGCAGACAGTGGTTAATTATTTTATAGCAGCCTTTACAGAAGCACAGGCTATTCAAGCTACAAGCCAACAGCACTGTATCCCTTCTACATGATCTCTTCTAGTAAGCTATCATAAATGAAGCCTGAGTTTGAACTACAGGCACTTTTGTTAAATTTACTTTGCACCAAGCAAAATAATTCTCGGTCCTATTGCAAATTCCAGTCAAGCCAGAAATGATATATTTATGAAAAGTGAAAAATACATGTGTTTGTGTAAGTGCTGTAAGGATGGAAAATAAAAGATAAGACTCCCACAGCTCAGGCACTGCTGTGTTTTATAAGAGATGTCCCTCAGCCAGTAAGTATTTTATCAGCCAGTAGTATTAAATCATCAGTTTTTACTAGAAAGATGGGGGGGGGAGAAATCACTTGAATTATCAGCTTCTGCAGCTTGAGGAACAACTTTAATGAAGCTGGTTTCTACAAGCATTCCTGAAACACCTTCCTTCCCAGCTCACACCCTGCAGCCCCTGCTCAGGCCCGTTATCTCCCAGTGTGAGTCCCTGGACATGTGCTGCCAGCCCAGTAGTGCCAGGGCACAGGGAACCTTGGCTCACAGGGCAGGGTTCCCTCCAGCAGAGGAGTTCCTGTGAGTCTCCCTCCCCTTTGGCACTGAATTTGTCTATTCCAACTCCCAATGAACAAACCAGAGATCCCCAAACCTTCCCTGAGGCAGCAAACCCAATGAACCCAGAGTAACTGCAGAAGCCCCATTACACCTGCTGTCTAACACTTGGGAACACTATTTCTGTAGCCTAAGAACCACAAATATGATTCCTACTGAATGATCACCCTGTGCTCCACATTCCACTCTCAACTTGTACCTTTTTCTATCCAGAATCAAAGATGCCTCACAAAAACAATTAACTTGGCTCAGGTTGAAGATATTACTGACTGAAAAACCCAAAGGCCTGTAAAACTAACAAAATGTTTTTAAAAAGCACATGGGCCTCGTTTGTGGGCACCGGTTCACAAGAACAGACTGGACAAACTTCTCCCACCACCTGCATAAAGCTACTTTTAACCTTTGCTACCTTACATCAATCACTAACTGCAAACCTCAAACATATCTGAATGCCTGCTTGCAGGTACAGCAATAAAAAAAATCCTGGGATATCAGGAATTTACTATTAATTAGAATGACAACTGCCGTATCATGTTCTCCACCTGGAATGACGTAAACTTGACAGACACAAAGTTCACAGGAACTGCTCCCCACAACAGAACTGCAGTTTAAATATCAGGTTAGGAGGAGGTCTGAGAAATTTGGTTCCATATCCCGTTTCCTCAGATAATGGGGTTATTCCTGTCAACTTGATCAGTGCCACAGTCTGCGTTCTGTAAGGATGCACCAGAACGGTTCTAGCAAGGTGTTCTTCACTGAGAAACCAGCACAGGTCAGTTCTACCTGCAGTTCCTTATAGCACAATGCACACCCACCCTGCAGAGGAATGAGCTCCACACCATTACCCTCACACAACAGAGAGCTTAAGTACTGTGGCACAAGGCAAAGCAAACATAACACTTAAGACAGGTGTAAATTCACTGCTTACAATGATTTATAGGTGAGCAGAACAACACTAATCCTCCAGTTGTCACAGGCCACCCTTGGCAAACTGCAAACAGACCTGTCCCCAACACACAGATTTTACAGGAACTACCAAGTGATGGGTTTGGTGCATCCACCAGGAGACACAAGGCAGACATGCAACTTGGTCTGGTGGGAGGTGACCCTGCCAACAGCAGGGGGATGGAAATACATGATCTTTAAGGTCCCTTCCAACCCAAACTGTTCTGGGATATTAGGATTTTTCGGAACAGGCATTTCTGAGTGGCTCAAACACCAGATGACAACGCAAGACCCTGCCCATTGGCATGAAGTTACAACAGGGAATTCCTAAAATATGCCATCTGTCAATGAGATCCAATTAACCCAGAGAGTCTCAAAACTCTATTTGGACTCCAAAACTTCTAAAGACATTAGCCTAGATCAATACTGACTATTGCCAAAGCTCTTCACTTACGCATCTGCAAATATTGCTAAAGACACACAGTGACAGGTGCCCTTTGGTCCTCCGTGCTGTCTCAAGGCTGTGTCACAGTTGTCACAGCATTAGTGCACTCCAGGCCACAAAACTTCCTTCAGAAAGAGAGCCACCCACTAATCCCCTCTGCAGAAACCTTCAATTAATCAAGACAGGGAGCAGAAATGTATCAGAAGATGCCAAAATCTCCCAGGGCAAGTGAAAGACCAGAGCAAAAGGCTCTGGGTCTCTGCATTACAACTTAAAGGTCACATTTTATTTCAAGCTGTAGCACTCTCAACGTTACTTGAAATGTGACTATCGGTTTAATTCCCTCTGTGGAACTACAGCAAGATCAGAAATATTTTTCAGGAACTGCCAAAGGCCAGTTTCATTATAAAGCACTTCTTGCCACTTATTCTCAAATATAAGACAGCAATTCACTTAAAACACAGACAGCAATTGCTAATGAAAATGTTTGGTGCTTCCCTAATACCTTCCTTTATTATACAGCCCTTAGCTGTTCTTATTTTTAAACTACTTCATGAACTTTCCCCACGATAAAAGCTTGAAATATGCTGACCATCCCTGTTTTGAATAAGGGATACTGGGAAGGTTTCCCTCCAACCTAATCTTCTGTATGAGTCAGGCCCTGACAGGAGATTGTCTGTGCTCCTCCCTCTGCATGCTGGCAATCTTTACATTTCTGTTCCTGTGGTTGTGCCAATACCAGACTGGGCTTAAAAAGCAAGATTCTGAAATACTAACAGCTTATTAAGTAAAAAAAACCTTACCCCCAAATACCAGAAAGTCAGCTCAGGGAAGAGTAAACTAATTTATTTTTATGATTCTCTACATTTAAAATTAATCCCACCACCTTTTAAGTGTTTTCTAAAGTTCAGCCCACTGTGGGAGTCAGGACTCAAAATGTGAAGACTGTTCCATTCCAAGTTCCATGAGCAAATCCAGCTTAAATAAAAGTCACACAACTGAATGAACACTCCAGAAGGCAGTAAAAGCCACAAAGTAAAAGTCTGTCACCCATTTAACTCTGTGGAGTTAACTCTGCTAATCAGCTAATCAAATAATTTCTGACTGCCAGTGTAACAGCTTAATGAGGAAAGAAACACATGAAGGCTAAATCTGCAGTACATGTGGAAAAGCTGGAACACAAGGTTCAAAACTCTACTACCCCAGTAAAATCTGAATTGTAGTTAAAACTTCCTTCTAGAAACCAAGTTTCACAGAAACCTTGGTGATGTGGGAACAAGGAATGCTCGACTGAGAGAGAGTGACTGATGGATGGGGAGCTGCGGCAACACGGAAAATAAGTTTAATTTCTTCCAATGTTATTCTTATTTCAAAGTTTAATCACTTGCCCTCCTGTCTTACTTTTAAAGCAGCAAAACTCCTCCTCTGTGTCCTGCACAGCCTGCAAAGCACATTCTTCTCCAAATATGGTTTGACTGAACAGAACTTGCACGTTCCTTTTCCACAAACTCCTTTTACCACCTGCTCTGATCACCACGAGATATCCTGACATTTGCAATACTCCACTCTAAGCACATTCTCCTAGCAACTGCTGGTGAAATTTTTAGTTGATTTTATCTCTGACTCTTCACGTTATTACAAAGAATTCCTACTGTAAAGTATTTCCAGGCCTTGCCATGACATACTCAGCGTGTCAGCTGCTGCATTACTAATGAACATTGTAATTACCAAGCATGATTCCATAATTAGAAATAATTCCAATTACATCTTTAAGTGTTTTCCTTCTCCCAAGCATTTAGTAAACACGCATCAAAACTATTGCATCAAATCCCCTGTCTCAGTAGCAGCATTTGCAGCAACAATAAAAAGCTGTTGGAGAACCAATTCTGTCCAAGAACAGGCTGCTATGGAGGTGATTTAGGATGATTAAATCCCTCTTATTCCCTATTTGCTCCTGGTGATGAAAGTTTTTACCGATGAGACTCACATGGTTTAATCTCAGTAGCCTATGCATGACTTTAATTTATATAGTTTTATGTTATCTGGCAAGTTTGTTGAAGTCTTCTCCCAAGTTAGAGCAGAACTTATCACGTCAGGACACTTCCCAAACAGAGACATGAACAAGCACCTCCACAAACTAAAGATCACCTGAGGACAGACAGAAAGGCAGAGTTAAAGCCCTCACTCAATCACAGGAGCCTCCTCTCTGTGTCCAGAGATACAGATCTCTGTAACACAATCCCACTGCTGTCACCACAGGAGAGGTTTTAGGAATATGAGATCCCTGCGTGTTTTACCTCAACAGTTTAACAGCTTCCACCCTGATAAGAGTATGGGCACGTTCTGCACAACTGGCTTTTTGTGATGGTACAGCAAATACCTTGATAAAAACCAGGACAGCTTTTACACAGGTTACACCGAGAGGGGAAAAAATAAATCTCAAGTGCTCATTCAGTTGAAGGCACGAATGTGGCAGTAGCAAAGTTCCCACTAAAAGAAAAGGAGGATGCATTTAATACATATATTTGCTCAAGAACCAAACCCCTCCCTTCCCACTTCCCTATAGTGGATGTCCTTACGTGCCTGTATATCTACACACACAGATATACAGTCTGTGCTCTGGGCACTTCTGAGATTGCTGGACAAATCCTCTTATTTCTTTTAGCTGAGATATCTGACAATATGCTTTTAAGAGAGTTTCTTGGCCAAATTACACCTAGAATCATAAAATCGTGAAGATTGGAAAAGACCTTTACGATCAAGTCCACCTGAAACTACTCCCTGTTCCATATTTGTACTGGAATCACTTGTAACTGCACAGCAAGGCAAGTCTTTTCATTTCTGTAACTCAACTAACTACTTACATGGCAAGTCAACTTAATAGAATATTATAGATTGACTCTCCTAACAGAATCAAGAGCCACTGACCTTTAGAAAACAAGTGCTAAGCTGACTGGACATCTGCAAAATAACTCAGGGTTTGGGTTGAGCTTTTGCTGCAGAGGCATACGAGTCTCTCTTGAATGAAACACTTCCCCTGTACCACAAAACCACCTCCTGCGTTGCCAGGTGACATTTCAATGGAAACGCAATACAAGATATTGCAATTAAAACCACCCAGAGCAAACCACCTGCAATCGCCCGTGTTTACGTGGCCTCAACCATCACTCACAGCCACACCACTCCGCTCTAACGAGCGTTTACCACTGAAACGCCCGTCGCTCCACCTAATTGCCACTGATTTCAACACGGGAATTGCGGGTGCCTCAGCCTCCGGCCCGTGGTGATCCCGAAAAAACCCGGTGATCCCGAAAAATCCGCTCCCTCACCGGCCCCTCCAGCGCTGGGGCTGCCCCGGCCGGGAGCACCGAGCCCCCTCCCCCTGCCCTGTGCCCCCCACCACAGGCCCCTCCGCGCCCGCGCCCGCTCAGGGAGCCTCCCGGCACCCCCAGCGCCCCCCGAGGCCCCGAGGGCAGCGCTCCCTCGGCCGCCCCGCCGGCGAGAAGGGGGCGAGGGGCGGGCGGTCCCACCCCCGCCTCACCTGGAGGTGATGGCGGCGGAGCAGCGCACTCGCTCGCTGAGGTCGCACAGGGCCTGGTAGTGGCTGTCGCGGCCCTTCTCGCGCTCCAGGTGGCAGGCGTAGAGGGACAGCAGGATGCCGGCGGCGCACACGGCGGACCGCGCCACCCGCTCCCAGCGCGGCACCGACACCCGCAGCAGGACGGGCGCCGCCATCTTTGCCCCGTCCCTCCGCCTCAGACCGCGACGCGCGCCCGGCGCCCGCCACCGCCGCGCACGCGCGCGCGCCCCTCATTGGCCCGCGGCGCGCTCGCGCGCTCCCCTCATTGGCCCTCCCGCGCCCCCCCGCCCCACGGCCACGCCCCCTCCCTCCCCCTCCCCACCCCCGGCCGCTCGCGCCGGACGTGGCGCCTCGCGACGACGTCACGTCAGGCCGGGGCGGGCGTGGGGGGGGGGCCGGGGGGGTGCGAGGCGCCCCCTGGCGGCCGTGGGAGGGGGGGCGCTGCAGGGCAGCTTCGAGAGGGACACACACACCCCACACACACACACCCCACACACACACACCCCACACACCCCCAACGCCCCTCACAGATCTCTGCAGGAAAATGAGCTTTCCCCCCTTTTCCCACACAGATCTGAGCCGCCAGGGGAAACTTGGCAGTTCTGAGGGGTGCTACGAAAGTCGACACGGCTGATACGACCCTCGGGTCGCTTCACTGTAAGGCTCCACGTGCTTTCCGTGGGTTTGGACAGAATGAGCCTGCAGGCACGCAGAGCCCACCTGCTGCTCAGAGGGGTCTCCCTGAGGGCCTCTTAACGTTCCCAAAGATTTTCCGGCATGTGTAATTTGGACAAGGACTATAAAAAGCGCATTAAAAGTTTGTTTTTCCTAGCACGCGCCATGGCCTGGTGCTCCGCCTGGCTCCAGAACAGCTGCTGATGGATTCCCCCAAGCCTCGCTCGCTCGGCCTTGGAAGAATAAACACGCCTCGCACTTGAGTAGTGGGATTTCATCACCTGTTTCCCAGGTCTGGGAATTCCATCCAGATTCCATCACTCCTCAAAGAGCCAGAAAGAACTGTGAGTCCGCAACGCTGGTCACAATCAGACCGACACGACCCGAGGCAATCAAGGCTGGATCTTCTTTCTTTTACACGCCTCTGGTTTCTATCAAAAGCAGCCCATGTCTCTGGTTCACCTGCACTGAAGTCACAGCAGATGAAAACAATTTTTGCTCACTGTAAACACCACCATAACCGGTGGTACCACTGCCTTTGGGGATGGCCACCTGCTACTCCTTCTCCCACCCTTCTCCAGTTCCTTGCAGCCCGTTATTGTTGGCACTGGGAGATGCGGGAGTGAGTCAGTACAAAAGGAAGCTCTGGAGCTTTCCCAAGGAAGGCAGGAGGACAAAGCACAAAGGCAGCATTCATCTCGTCCTGCCCTCATTGTTCTGCGGAACAAAACCAATTCAAAGGGGGACGCGCCGCAAAAGGACTTCAAGCACCAAGAATCCCTCTGCCAGCAAAAAAAAAAAAGGCGAGCTGAAAACTATTAATTAAAAAGAGTTGAGAAAACCACTCATTAAGGAACGAGTTGTTTGAAGTCTAGAAAAATCATAAATGGAATTATAAATCTACTGCTCTCTGTGCTATGGTTTGCCCTCAGTGGGAACAAGGGCAGAGGGACAATGGGAAAGGATGACAGATACAGGAGAACATGCCATGTGGTTTATATTTGTCTCTTAAAAATTTTGACATTAACAACTGCTTTTCTTGACTGTGCTTCTAGATTACCACTGCTGTATAAACTCGAAATATTAATGCTTCCCTCATCAGAGAAGTTGCATCCCCTGACATACAAGATGTTGAAATGTTCCAGCGCTCTGCCACCCTCCGTGGAAAGAAGTTCTTCCTCATGTCGAGGTGGAACTTGTCGCGTTTTAATTTGTGGCATTTCTTCTTGTCCTGTCACTGGGCACCACTGAAAAGAGTCTGGCGCCATCCTCCTGACACCTGCCCTTGAGATGTTTATCTCATATATGTATATCACACATGTACCATATATATATAAAAATTATATAATTATATATGTATGTATATATATGTATTATATAATTATATATGTATACATTCCTTTATATATATGCATATACGTGTACGTATGTACACGTATATACATATATATACATGCACATATATACATATATATACATGCACATATGTACCTACACATATATGCATATATAAATATATGCGAATGTATGCACGTATACACACATACTTTTATATATACGTATTTGTGCCTATATAATTAACGAAATCCCCTCAGTCTTCTCTGGGCTAAAATCCAACACCTGCAGGGCTGAATTCCGAAGGGCCTTCGAGGGGAGGCTCCTTCTCCACAGAGAACGATTCCCTGAGGGCTGGAACACGCTTAACCGCAGCCGAGGTCGCGCCGGCGGGGGGGTTTAACAGCAGCCTGCGTTCATTTCGAACCCGCAGGCGCGGGTTTATCGCCGCTTCACGCGTTTATTTTCACCCCCGGCCGGCCCCGCCGCCATCGCCCGCCCCTCGCGGCGCTTCCCGCGCGTCCCCTCAGGCGGGCGGAGGGTGGGGGCGTGGCCTCGGCGAAAGCCCCGCCCATCCCTCCCTCCCGCGCACGCGCGGAAGTGACGCGCGCGCGCTCGCGCGCGGTGTGACCTTCAGAGGCGGCGGGCGGGTTGTCCGGACAGGCCGGCTGCGGCCCGCGCGGGATGGAGCTGCGGTGCCTCTGGAGGAGCGGGATTCCTTGCTTTGGGGGGGTGGTGGGAGTGGGTCTGCTCGGCCGCAAGGCCTGGCCGTCCCGCGTCTGGGCTTTTAAGGCCTTATTAACCCTTAAGGGTTAATCAACCCCTTTTGGCTCATGCCTCATTTTTTGCGCAAGATAGCGCGGTCCTTTATGGGGTGGGGGGACGGCGAGGCTTTAAAACAGCCAGAAAGAAGCCTGTGAACACACCGCCTGTCTTGCATAAGTCGCTCACCAGAACACCGAGTCCCTGCCCTCGGGGTGTAACTCTGTGTGACTCTTGAGGAGGGACGGTGACCTCTCGGCCCTGCAGCCACGTGGGCTGTGCCCGGAGCGGTTTGAAGTGATGATGATGATGATGATTTGAGTTTTCTCTCTCTGTCTCTTTCTCTCCTCGCAGCCGGGCCCCGCCGATGAGAGCCGCGTCCCCAGCGCCGGCTCCTCGGGCCGCGGTCCCGGCCGCGGCTCCGCCTTCTGCCGTGGCGGCTCCGGCTCCGAAGCAGCCAGGGCTGATGGCCCAGATGGCCTCGACCGCCGCCGGGGTCGCCGTGGGCTCGGCCGTGGGACACACCATCGGCCACGCCATCACCGGAGGGTTCAGTGGAGGGAGCGGCCACGAGGCTGCTCGGCCTGATATCACTTACCAGGTGAGGGAAAGCTGGACGCTACTAGTACCTTGACAGATCAGCCTATGGGCTGAGGTAGCTGCTAGCGACATGAAACACCTCACAAATCATAGCTGGGATATATAGTTGTAGACTCTCTGTATATAGACTATATATATATATATAGTCATATATAGTCAGTAGTTAAATTGAATCTCCAAGGTAACCACCACACTCACCATGAGTATCTTAAAAGTAGTTCGCATGAGTGATGTGGGCTTGTGGTGGGGTGTTAGTGTTGTTTTCTACTGTAAAATTCCCCTTATTCAGGCAGGATGTTCCAGGTCTGATGATGGTAAGATCTATTGTAAGACCTTTTTGAGCTGCTCGGACAGAGACGAAGCTGTTACTTTTCCCAGATGCCATTCAGAGTTACCTGAGCATATCCAAAGTCACTCAGGTGTTTCTCACTTAAAAACCTCCTCTGATTGTGTCATGCCACTGCTGGAAACTTACTCTGCTTCAGCCTGTTATATTTTTTTCCCATTTATAAAGCAACATTTCAACTAAAACACAGGGAAGAAAGCTCAGCAAGCAGCACGGGGGTGGTTTGGCTTTGAGCTGGAGCTGTTGGAAGGGTCCTTACAGGGTTGTGTGCTGTTTCAGGAGCCCCAGGCAGCTCAGGCTGCCCAGCAGCAGCAGCAGGCTGGTCCTTGCCAGTACGAGATCAAACAATTCCTGGAGTGTGCACAGAACCAGACTGACCTCAAGCTGTGCGAGGGCTTCAGCGAGGTGCTGAAGCAGTGCAGGTTTGCTAATGGTAAGTAGACAGTGCTGACAGTAAACTGCTAAATGGGCTAATCAGTAGAATTACTGTGGGAATGATGTCCTGGGGTTTTGTTCTGTCTGGTGGGGAATGGGGAGGGATGGCAGGTGCACCAAAGTCAGGTAGAGCAGCTGCTGTTCTGTTGGGCTTCCTGCTTTGGTCCTGTACATGTAGCTGGAGGTGACGGGATGGAGAGGGGGTGAATTCCTGAAGCTTTGTGCTGGTGCCTGGATTGAAGCTGATTGGAAAAGGGGCAGCAGCACACTTGGAGAATCAGCAGGGCACTGCGAGCCTGTAGGAAGGACAGCAGCCAAACCATCCTGACCTGGGAGGATGGAGATGGTGCCCACCAGGGTGCTCTGCTGGTGTCTGCAGTTCAGCATGTCCCAGCAAATGGATGAGGGGAAGGGGGAACATCCTAACAAATCTGCTTTATGGCAAGGAAAACCACCTGCCATTCAGGGATCCAAAACTTCCTGACATAACTCCTTACCTTGCAGGTTTGGCCTAAGCCTGCAGGACAAGGCTGCTGAAGACCATCTTTCAAGATCTGACCTATGAATGAAAAAAAAAAAAAAGCTTCGATAATAAAGTTTAAAGCTGTCTGATATCTTGTTAGTTCATATATTCACACTCATCCTGCCATAGCTGCCTCTGATGTGATACAACTTAACAAACAGCCGCAGATTAATTTAGCACAAAAATGGAAGAAGGAACAATAAAGCAGAATGAGCTAATGTGGGTTCACTGGTTTGCTGCTCGTGTTGGATATATGTGATATGGTGTATGAATAAACTTCTCTCTCTATAAGTACCATCTGTGCTTGTTGAGTTTGAGTGCTGGAGTTGAGCTGGAACGGTGAGGAGGTGAGAACTGATTTGGGCAGCTGTGCTGCCAGCATGGGTGCCCGGAGGGCTGAGCTACAGGGGTTCAGAAATGCTGGTAGCTCAGTGGTTCCCTCTGCCTGCCAGGTATCTCCTCCTTGAGCCTTTGAACCCTACAGACAACTGATGGAAATGGGTAGTGACAGGGGAGGCTGTGGGTGACTCCACACTCTTCTGCACCGTGGGTGTCCTCCATCAACGTCCTGTATGCCTTTAAAACAAGCTCTGTGTTCAGATTCAAGGGATTCTGAGCATCACACTCCAGTTCCTGTAGGTGTTTCCTTCATCTTGTGACAGGAGCTGAGGGCTGAAAGATTAGAGGATGGTCCTATCAGGCAAGTGACAAAGCCACTGCTGCTACATGAACCAAGAATAATAATCACTATTTTAGGAGTATTTACTGATGCAAAATGCAAACCTTCCACTTTCCATTGGAGGGAGCAGCCAGCTCATGCCTTGCTCAAATCCTTGGAGCTTGCAGAGTAAACACCTTCCTGCACTTCTCTGGTAAACCCTGGATAGGATGTACTCCACAGGGGAGTGTGGTGGGGAATAACCCTGCTCTGAAAAGTGCAATTCCTGATAAAAATACCTTTTATGACATGACCTGTTTTCCCTGCTTTTATGCTGCTGGATATTCTGCCTGTTCCTAAAGCTCTTCACTGCTCATCTGCAGTTCCTGGAAGTGAAAGGATTAAACCAATGTTAAAATCATAGAATACTGAGTTGGAAGGAACCAACAGAAATAAAACCAATTGGGCCAAACTGTGAGAGGAAGTGGCTTTAAGCTGAAAGAAGAAATTCAGATTAGATACTATAAAAGCTTTTTTCACTGTTGGAGTGGTCAGGCACTTGGAACAGGTTGCCCAGGTAGGTGGTGGAGTCAGCATCCCTGGAGGTGTTAAAGCGGAGCTGGGTGATGTGGTTCAGGGGTTGCCGGGTGCCCGGCTGGACCGGCTGACTTTAAAGCTCCCTTCCCGCCGCGATAATTCCACGATAACTCCACGCTCCCATCCCCGCAGCGCTGCCCCCCCGGGAGGGCCGGGCGAGGCGCCGGGGCGATCCCGCATCCCTGCCGGCAACGCCCCCGCGGGAGGAGCGAGCGGCGCGGGGGCCCCGCGGGGCTCAGCCGCCCAAGGGTTAATCCAGCCCGGGCGGCGCGGCGGGGCAGTCCCGCAGCTCCGGGGCGGCCCCCGGGCCCCCCCTCGCCCCTTGCCCGGCCATGCCCGCCCGGCGCCCGCCGCTGCCAACTCGCGCTGCGCCCTGTCCGCGGCCGGGCGGCGGCGGGCGGCCCTGAGCGCCCGGATCCCGGCCCTGAGCGCGCCCGGATCCCGGCCCCGAGCTCCCGGATCCCGGCCCCGAGCTCCCGGATCCCGCCGCCAGGCCTGGGCCCAGCCCGGGCGGCCCGCAGCGAGGGGAGGCCCCCCCGGCGCCGGGGGGGACCGGCCCCGGTCG
>JAWMRA010000048.1:5697882-5740124 GCA_035584735.1 Pseudotriccus pelzelni
CGGCCCTCAGCGAGGTGAGGCCCCACCGGCGCCGGGGGGGGACCGGCCGCGTTCGGGGCGGTGATGGTGGTGTGGGAGAGAGGTGGGTGGGTGTGTGTGTCTGTGGTGGGGGTGTCGCTGCGCCGCGAAACTCCCGGTTTTTTTCAGCGTTTTTGTTTGTCCCCGGGAGCGGCGGCGGGAGGGTCGCGGTGGGAACACCCGTCCCCTCTCCCTTGGAGGGGGCGCTGCTGGAGCCCGTTCTCGGCTTGGGGGGGAAGAGAGGGGGGAGTGCTAAAAACCGGCCTGAAGGCTGGGTTTGGCTTGAGCTTTCCAGGTTTATCCCGGTCGGTATTTGCACATTACTGCATATCGATCGAGCCCGACCCGCCGCCCTCCTCCCCGTGTGGCAGCTGCGGGCCAGGGGCGATGCCCGGCCCGTCTCCCCCAGACGGCAAATTCCCCCTCTGCCCCCTCCCCGCGGTCCCCGCGTATCCCGTTAGTGCCACGGACCGGCTGCTTATATAATTCCAGGGTGTTTTACACAAGCTGCCAGGCTCTCTCCTCCCAGGAGAAGGCGGCACACGGATCCCACACTTCTCCACGGACGCACACCACACACACCCCCAGCCTCCAGCCCTTCCCCACACCACCAACCCCCCCGGGATGTGCATTTTTCACTTCAAAAAGAATCAAAGTTGTTGGTTCTCCTCCACCTCAAGAAATATTTTATTTTCCCTACTTCCTGACCCCGCCTCTCGTTTATAATTCCAGCCCAGGCTTGGTTTGGCGTTGCTTATAATGTTTCCAACGGCTAAAATGTTATAAATTAAATCAAACTACTGTATTATTCTGCCTACCTGGCAGCAGCAGCCAGACACCCAAAACACCCCATCAGTCTCTACAACCAGGTCAGGACAGATATACACTGAGAATGAGATTTAAATGTACTTAGAGATGCCAGTGCCCTGGCAGAGTTGTTGCCACCTCGGAGAGGGGGGCAGAGGAAAAAAAGCCTGCAGTACTGGGGATCTCCTGCCTGCCTCTGTCCCCTCCCCAGCAACAAACTGGCATCCCAAAGCGACAGTGTTGCTGCCCGAGCTTGTAAGAGCTGCTTTCCATCCTAATTGCTTGGACTCCGTGTACGGGCGCAGAAAGAAGCTGAAAACATCCAGTTCCAAGAGCTTAAAGGGAAAAGCCAGTAAAAATTCGGGATCAGGAGTACTGATGATATCCCACGCCCCTTCCAAAATACTGTCACACCGCTCCTCCTCCAGCAACAGCAGCATGTATCAAAAAAAAAAAACCAACAACCCCGAAATAGGAAAAAGAAATGGGATAAGAGCCTCAGAAGAGTTTTGGAGGCTGCTGGCAGCTGCACACAAGTGGCTGAGGAAGATAATTCAGCTGCTGTCCTCATGCTGGCTCGGCCCCGACTGACCCCACAGCACCCAGTCCCCCGCCTGCACACTGACCCACTGAGCCCCTCTTGCTGCTTCACTGGCTCTCACCACCTATTTTCCCTCCTTAGTCCTTTTCTCTTCCTTTTAAACACTATTTTTTCCTCCTTATTCTCAGGTAAAGTTAAATTTTGTCATCTTAAAAATAATAAGGGGGGAAAAAAAAAAGGAAAGGAAAAAAAGGCAGATTCCAGCGGTTGGCAAGGGATTTTGGGTGGTGTTGGCATGGGGTGATGATTCTGGAGGCTGCTACTTGCCCTGTGAGCAGGGTGTGGGGAAGGGATCAGGTTTTGAGGTGCTGCAGTGCTCCCCGAAGCCGTGCCCCAGCCAGGCTGGTTCTGCCCCTTGGGACAGCCAGGCTATGGGGGAATCCAGCGGGATTTCTCCTGTTCTCAGTGGGATCTCCACAAGGTTCCAAGGGCAAAGCTTGGCTTTTCCAACCAGAAAAATAATCCTGTTGGTCCTTGGCCCGGGATTGTCCTCCTCCTTCTTCCTCCTCAGAATTTTCTCCTCCAGAAGGGATGAAGGGTCCCGGCCCAGGGGGCAGCCGGTGCCTGTCCTCACACTTTTCTCCTTGCAGTCCCTTTGTGCCTGCAGACGAGCCCAGAGTGCTGCCAGATAGAAGCCAGAGATGACCAAGGAAGAAGAGCTACCAGACTGGCACTCATCCAAGGAGTTTTATGAAAAATATGAGCCGAAGGAGGTTTTGGGCAGGTAAAGCCTCTTCTTGGCAAACAGCTTGTTTTGGTTTCGCTCATTCCAGCACCCGATAGGAACAGTGTTCCCTGGGAATCTGATACAAACAGGGCCCACAGCAGCATGGGGCTAAAAATAGCATGGAACAGCACTTTCCATCAGCTCAAAAAACCTCCTGTCCCACCGAGACAGGGCGACAGAGCGAGACCCGCTCGCGCATGAAAACACCGAGCGGCCCAGGTGCCGACGGCACGGCCGTGGGGTCGGGTTGGGTGGGGAGGAGCGGAACTCCCACCCTGTCTGTGTCATCCCTGGCAGGGGGGTGAGCAGCGTCGTCCGTCGGTGCATCCACAAAACCACCCGGCAGGAATATGCCGTGAAGATCATCGACATCACGGCGGGGAACATCTCCCCCAAGGAGGTGCAGGAGCTGCGGGAAGCCACCACGAAAGAGATCGACATCCTCCGCAAAGTCTCGGGCCACCCCAACGTCAGTAAGTCAGGGCAAGGGGGTTTTCTGCCCTGTTTAATTCTCCAGGAAGGGGTTTTGGGGTGAGATCTCTGGAGGGTCAGCGCTCTGATAGTCCTAACGTGATGCAGGGCACGTTGTTTGCTCTGCCTCCACACACACACCAGCAGTGCCCATGTGGTCTTCCAGCCAGAACACTAGTGCAGTTCAACTCCTCATCAATTTAATTAGCAATTAAATCAGCAATTTTAGCCTGTTAACCGACAGGAACACGCTATACACTGTGCTCACAGCCCCTGTGTTTTATTGCAGTCCAGCTGAAGGACAGCTATGAATCCAGCACCTTCTTCTTCTTGGTGTTTGACCTGTAAGTACCAGCTCGCCCAGCACTCCAGGCCCATTCCCTCTCTGCAGATTAGCCCCAGCTTTTCGTGGCCCAGACAGGGCAAAGTTGGGGCACAAAAAGCTCTTGCTTTAGGTAGAACCGAGCCAGTTCATTGCAGCCTTGCTGCCAGCACTGTTTCCCCTCCGTCAGCAGCTCAGGTTTCCCTGTAACATTTGGTGGGAGCTGTCATGCATCCCTGTGGGTTATTTATATTCTCAGTGGGACCAGGATGTCTGTGATGCCACAGCTCCCGATGCCAGGGCAGTGGGATGGATGTCAGTGGAGGGGGATGGCACTGTGAGAGCCCTGTCCCATCTTTGATGGTTGGACTTGATGATCTTAAAGGTCTTTTCCAACCTTAACAATTCTGTGGTTCTGTCCAAAACCTGCCCTCTCCAGGCACAGCGTTTTCTCCTGCCACCTCATGTTTTAAAGAAATATACAAAGGCATTTTTACCCCTTTTTACTAACAAGTCAGCTGGTTATTTTGTGCAATGGGTGCCCTGGGTTGTTAAGGGGCAGCAACCGCTGGGTGCCACCACCCTGGTTTGGCATTACAGCTGCCTGACTCTGCTTCCCCCACCTCGTGCAGGATGAAGAGAGGGGAGCTCTTCGACTACCTCACCGAGAAAGTCACCTTGAGCGAGAAAGAAACCAGGTAAGGCCAGATGCAGATGGCTGAAGATCACGTTGCAGGAGCACAGCGTGGTTTTGAGGGACAGCCTTGCAGCCAGCATGGCACCCGTGGACAAAACAGCACCCCAGGCTGTGCTCCTGTGCCCCTGTCCCCATCCCCATCCCTGGGAGTGTGGTGCATCTGGGATAGGACACGTGTTGCCATCCATCCCCAGGAAGATCATGCGAGCGCTGCTGGAAGTGATCCAGTACCTCCACTCCATCAACATCGTCCACCGGGACCTGAAGCCGGAGAACATCCTCCTGGATGACGACATGAACATTAAGCTGACAGATTTTGGCTTCTCCTGCCAGCTGAATGAGAATGAGAAGCTCAAAGGTAGGAGGATGGCGAGGTGAGGGTGATGCTGGAATGTTGTTGCAGTGCCCATGGGAGTCAATGGAGTTTTTCCAGCCCCACTGTCCCCTTGGGCCAGTCTCTCTGCCGTGGGTGCAAATTGGTGCTGGTCTTGGGGTGCTCTCCTGCTCACACATGAGTTCTGCCTGCCCTCGGCCTCCACACCACTCTCCTTGCCATGAAAAGGTTGCTGTCCCTTAGGAAAACCATCCTATTCTTTCCACGTCTTTTTTCCTCCATCATGGGTTGATCCTCATCACCCCTGTCCATTTACTGCCCAACATTAAGTTTTTTTCCCCCCAACTCCTACCTGCAAAGAGCCACATATCCAACAACAGGCATTCCTTTCCAGCAGCATCCCCATCCCTCTGTTCACTCGCTTTTTAGCCACTATAACTCACCAAGAAAAGCCACCGCTGAGTTGCAGTTACTCCTGGGAGCACCATCCCACCGCAGAGATCCCACCTGGAACCCACTTCCCCCTCATCGGCCACTCGGGGCTGGGTGGGGGTGGCACAGACCCCCTGGGTGGCTCAGGAGGGGATGCTCTGCCCTGTCTCCTCAGAGATCTGTGGCACACCTGGATACCTGGCCCCCGAGATCCTGCAGTGCTCCATGGATGACGAGCACCAAGGCTACGGGAAGGAGGTCGATATGTGAGTGAGACGCTGCCCCCACACCTCCCCCTCGGGCTGTTCCCAAAACACACATGGTTTTGAGGCACAGCCAGAGCTGTGCCAACAGGAACCCATTTGAGTGTTTGGAAAGAGTTAAATGATGCACCAAAAGACAAGCCTGGCAGCTGCGAGGGGCTTGTCCTGGTGAGCAGGGAGCTCAGGCACAGAGCAGGGGGAGAAACAGCCTTTGCCCCATCCGGGAGGAAGCAAAGCAACAATTTCTGTTCATAAGAATCAACTCAGCTGAGCTCCAACACATCACACACCTTGTTTAAACATACATGAACCCAAGGCAGCCCCTGGGAGAGCAGCCAGCTCAGGACAGCCCGTCAGAGCCCCACAGGAACTTTGCCACCATCTCTGGTGGCTTCAGGCTCAGGCCCTCAGTGGTCAGAGCCATAACCAAGCACTCAAAACACATCAGGGCATTTCAATCCCTGTCCAGTTTAAATATCACTGATAACTGCCATGGCAGGACACTTTGCACACCACAGCCTGAGCTGAACGCCTCAGAGTACTATTACATCCCCACCCTCCCACATCTTTTCCTTCCCCTAAAAAGCCCAAGAAAGGCAAATACCTCCATCTCACAGCATCCTCCTGCAGCATCCAGGGAGCAGCTCAGCTCAGCTCAGCTCAAACCCCTCCCCAGCAGCAGGGCAGCCCCTGCTCCTCATTACCCATCAGAGTTAACAACCCTCAGCAGCAGCTCAGCCTCCCTCACCGATACCACCCAGGGCAGTTCCCTCCCGGTTTTCCAGGGAGGCAAAGGCAAGTTGTAGCCAACCCTGGGGTGCCACATGGCGGGACTGGAGGCTCAATTTTGGGCTGCCCGCAGGTGGAGCACCGGGGTGATCATGTACACCTTGCTGGCCGGCTCCCCTCCCTTCTGGCACCGCAAGCAGATGCTGATGCTGCGGATGATCATGAACGGGGACTACCAGTTCGGCTCCCCGGAGTGGGACGACCGCTCCGACACCGTCAAGGACCTGGTAGGCGCTTGGGGTGGGAAAAATCGGGAGCGGAGGGCGGTGTTGCAGACACCTGGGATGCATCCAAGCACACCCCCACCCCTGCAGATCTCCCGGTTCCTGGTGGTGGACCCCCGGCAGCGGTACACGGCTGGAGAGGCGCTGGCACACCCCTTCTTCCAGCAGTACGACGCGGAAGAGGTCCGGCACTTCAGCCCCTTCCGGAAATTCAAGGTGAGGGGGAGCCCGGGAGCTGCAGGAGCCAGCAGGAGGATGGGCTTCCCAGCTGAGTCCGGAGAAACTGGGAGTTCAGCAAGGCTGATGGAGCTGGGCAGCCTGGGTGGAAACTCCTCTCCGAGCACTTTAGTGTACTTGTACTTCCTGAGGGCTTTATCACAGGATGGGGGTTAAACAAGAGAAGGGGAAAAACTTGCCTCTCACCTCCAAAAAAAAACATTATGTAAGAGCTGGGGTTGTTAAGCCTGGAGGAGAGAAGGCCCCATGGAGACATCAGAGCCCCTTGCAGTGCCTAAAGGGGCTCCAAGAGAGCTGGAGAGGGACTTTGGACAAGGGATGGAGTAACAGGACAAGGGAGAATGGCTTCACACTGACAGAGAGCAGGGTTAGAATAGATCTAAGGAAGAAATTCTTCCCTGTGAGGATGGAGAGGCCTTGGCACAGGTTGCCCAGAGAAGCTGTGGATGCTCCATCCCTGGAAGTGTTCAAGGCCAGGGCGTGGAGCAACCTGGTCTAGCGGAAGGTGTCCCTGCCCATGGCAGGGGCCTGGGACAAGATGAGCTTTAAGGTCCCTTCCAACCCAAACCATTCCAATGATTCCCTGGCATGGACCTGTGCCCTCCTCCAGCCCCACACGGACTAAACACGAGTGCCAGGAGCTGGGCTCTCTCCTGACTCTGTGACACGGATAGCGGCAGCATGGGACACGCTGGGGTTGGGCTGGCCGTGCTGTAGGAGCGCCCAGGGGTTCCAGCCTGTCCCCCTGTGCTGCAGGTGATCTGCCTGACCGTCCTGGCGTCGGTGCGAATTTACTACCAGTACCGGCTGGTGAAGTCAGTCACCAGGGAGCTGGTGGTGCGCGACCCCTACGCCCTGAAGCCCGTCCGGAAGCTCATCGACGCCTGCGCCTTCAGGACCTACCGGCACTGGGTGAAGAAGGGGGAGGCCCAGAACAGGGCTGCCCTCTTCGAGAACACCTGCAAGGCCATCCTGCTGACCCTGGCAGCTGAGGAAGGGCTGTTCTGATCTCCCTGTGGAAGCCTGTGATTTGGCTCACGATAGGCGAGTAAAATCTTTTGAAAACAAAGAGGGGGGGCATTTCTGTTTTTCTTTCCTTCTCTTTCGCTGGCCTCGGGTCAGGTGCAAATGCAGACCCAGCAGCCATTTGCCCCTGGGGTTTGTCCCACTGTAAGAATGGGTTTGGAGAAAGCACCTTTTAATAGAGGCATAACCAGCTGCAGCTCCCTTGGCAAAGCCCAGCACCAGAGCACGACCCTCATGGCAGCCCCACACACACCACAGGGCGGGCTGTGGGTGTGGGGCTGGAGGTCTGAGAAGCTCTGGCCTGGGCCCACACACATACACCCCTCTGCTTATTTAAAAAAGACACCAAAAGGAGAGCTGGAATAGCTACCACACCAAATGGATACCAAAGACAAGCCCCCCTGCCTGCCATTCCCAGTGGCTGCTCCCGCCCAGACATCCCAGTGCCCAAAGGAGTTATAGCTGAGAGTATTTATTTTTAATTTTTAAAAACCGTCAGGGTTTAATGGAAAGCGACAGCTGGGGGTTACTGATCATCTCCACAGGAGAAAATGCCTCAGGTCTTCCCAAGTGACCCCTCAGAGCTCGGGTTTGGTCCGGCTTTTCCGGGCTGTGACAGGCGGGATGTCGGCAGCGCAGCGGAAGCTGAGGTTGTCGGAGGCCGAGTCTGGTGTGTTCCCCATTCTCACAGTGAAAAAGAAACCCAAAATTAACCCTCCCTAGTTAACACTTAAATCATTTAATGTGACCTGCTGTAACAGACTAGAAACATCTTCCATTTCCCTTGAATACCCTCAAAAAACCCATTTAATTCTAAATACCCGATGGAAAATGCACATGGTTTGAGAAGCAGTTAGGGATGGATTTATAGCAAGAAAGTTTTAGCAGTATTTGTAGTGTGTTCTCCCACCTGCTTCTCAAAAAAACTATGTAGGAACAAACAATTATCTTTTAAAACAAACCCCACTTCCAAATAAAACCAAGCCAGAGGAAATCCCTGCAAAGCAGCACCTGGGCCTTGCCCAGACCTACCTGGTGGTCACACGAGCTCTGTGGTTTGCAGACCCATCTGCAGTGTCGATCCACGAGGCCCCTCTCAGGACCTGCATGTGCTGAGCCCCCGGCCTGGGTGGCCTTCCCGGAGCCAGGAACTCGGAGGCCGTCCACTCCCAGGTGTTTCCCAGCAGGTCGTAGAGCCCTGAGACACGGATGGTTTTGTGTCAGGATTAGGAGAGCACGTTTGTGAGGACTGCAAAAGCACTTCGGTGTGTGAGAGGGGGCACAACATTCACAGCATCACTGCAAGAGTGTGGTTTAATGGTGAGACTGGGAACCAAAAGCTCTTCACTGTGTTCCAGACTGGCCCCAGTTTACAATTGGGCCTTTAATGTGTCTCATCATTTCCCACCTGTGTGAGGACACGGCATCCACGGCCTTCCAGTGTGCTGGGGATTTTCAGGTACATCACACTGAGTTGCAAAATAACCACGTTTTGATTAAAAGCAGGAGATGGTTTGGTGCACATCAGCCAACTTCAGCACCAACCAGCAATGCTTTTCTGGGCTCACCTATTCGTCAAGATGCTGTTGTGACCCCACATCACATCTGAAACTCTGCCACAGCGGCAGGAGTTCATAACAAGGGCTAATTTAGGAAGCAGATGCCCCAGAGCAGGAGGAGGATGTACCATAGCTGTTCTGAGGGGGGAAGGCTGTCACCGGTGAGACGCCGTGATAACCATCCTCAGCCGTGTCCTCCCGCGGGAAATCACCCTGGGGGAAGAGACATCACTCCGAGCAAAGAACCACCACAGAAACAACATAAAATCTTGCTTTTCATGGGGCTGTGTCACACTGAAATCAGGCAAATAACTCTCTGTTGCAAATTTACACAGCACTTCTGGCCAGTGGAAGTCACCCACCTAAAGTTTTCCCAAGACAACCCCCTTTGCAAACAAATTCCTGTATGAATTTTAAGAAGCACTGAAATCCTGGTTTCCCAGGGAAGCTGGGGTGACCCTGCTCCCTCTAAAGGTATTTTGGATAACCCACCAGGAGCTGAGTTTCAGTACTCTGCAGGTAAGTCCACAGCGCATCCCAGCACCAGCAGCCAGTGCAGTGGTCGAGTTAACCACCACCCTCAGGAGAGCTCAGCGTAGATGGGATGATTTTTAGGATCTCACCTGCCACAGATTTGTACGGTTTGGCTGGAACTTGTTTCCCCAGGGATACAGCCTTTCTGCCAAGGATGGAAAAGACAACCATTACTCCTGTGCCACTCCCGTTTTTAACCAGGCTTTTATGATTGGTTTTATAATTATATGAACGGGGATTGTGGGTCTAATCCCTACAGATACTGAGAGATGGGAATCAGCAATATCTTAATTCTTTTACTTATTATTCTTAGACTCCCAGGCCAAAAAAAGGTGGCTTACCTCCTCCCCACCCTTTTCTCCCCCCACCAATTAACCTGTGAAAACATCCCAGGATACAGGTTTGGATCTGATGGAACTAACACTACTCAATGCCTTGGTTTGGGAAAAGGTCAGAGCTTGTGGTACATACGCTCCAGTCCTCCCCTGGCAGCAAATTCCCACTCCTCCTCCGTCGGGAGCCTCTTCCCTTTCCAGGCACAGAAGGCCCGTGCATCGTTCCAGCTCACGTGCAGCACCGGGTAATCCAGCCTGTCCTTTATGCTGGAGCCAGGGCCTGAGGGCTGGGAAGAATTGCAGCAAGCAGATTTGAAATGATTGTATCAAATTCTCACTTAAAAGGGGACTAGGGGGCGGAGGAGGAGAAGGGATGGAAGGCGCAGCAGAACTGCTGTTTTTTCCCCCCATTTTTGGACCTTTTTTTTACTCACCTGTCGCCAAAAAGCCTTTTCGATGGGCAGCCACCATGGGGCCGACTGGGGAAAGAAACACCACCAGATTAGAGGTGAACTGGTGACACCTGAACCGGTGACACCCCCTGACACCATCCCACAGCGGCGTGTGTTAGTCTGGAAATGGGTCAGGGCCGCAGTTTGAGCTGGGTTATCACAGGCACTGGGATGGTGCTTTCCCACAGAGCAGAGGCATCTGCTTTTAAAAGTGAAAACGGATCAAGAGGCTCGTGCTGGTTTAGTTTTTCACTGGAGTACTTTGAAACCTGCTTTGCTCTGTCACAGCTCCCGGGAGCAGCTCTGACAGCACTCACAGAGGAACATCAGGAAACAACCCCAGCCCATCCTGGGGTTCAAAACCCTGTCAGGTTCAAAACCAAACCAGCCTCAGACTAAAGAAAAACCCCTGGGAACAGCCAGGCCCTGCACTTTTCCTCAGTGGAAAAGCAAACCCATCATCACTGAAACTCATCCCCGGGGGGTTTAGATTTACCTCCAGTTTTTGGGTGACTTTTTTTTTCAGCTCTTCGGACACGAAATCTTCGAAGACGAAGCTCCAGCCAAACGCTTCTGCTTCTGTTTTGTATTTCTTTTCTCTAACAAACTCCCTGGCGCAAACACAACATGCTCAGGCTTCTGGGTAAGAGAGTGATGTGTTTCAGACCCCAGGAACCAGCCCCGAACGACCCGGCACCCACACCTAGGGCAGCACCCTCCCCTCAGCCACCCGAGGCACCGAGGGCTCGCCCGGCACAGCCTTGGCTCTCACCTGAAATCCCTGTTCGTGACGGGGTGTTTGTCGACGGCGAACGGCTTCACCGTCACCTCCCTGACGGGCCCCTCCTCGCCCCTCCTCTCCAGGGAGCTGGATCCCATCTGGAACGTCCCTCCGGGCAGCTGCACCATCCCTTCATCCTTCCCGGGAGCTGAAAGGGGGAAGAGATTCAGCACGAGAGGTTCAATTTTCAAACGCGACCGAGCAGGACAGCGCAGCTCCTGCCGGAACATCCCGCAGGGATGGAGGGGGATGCGCTGCAGCAGCGACCGCGATCGGCGCTTCTGCAGGTCTGGGGTGGGTGGGGGGGGGTGTCGGTGACAAGGTTTAAAACATTTTAAGCCCCATTTTCAGTGTTTCTGCGGCACGGAGGGCAGGGTCGGTTGTGCGGGGAATGCGCGGGGGTCTCGGCTCTCACCGCGCTGAGCCCCGCAGCGCAGCACGACCAGGACCAGGAGCAGGACCAGGAGCAGGACCGGACTCCCCGCCCCGGCCATCCCGGGCTATCCGACCCGGAGGTGCTGCGGGCTCGGGAAGCGCTTCCGGGCCCTGCCCCACGTGGATGGGCCGTTCTGTAAGAAAAGAGGAATTTCCTTTTCACCGCAACTACGAACGACACGCAGAGGTTGAAACGCGTTTCACCTTCTGGCACCGGCGCCAGTACCTGCAACGCCTCCCACCCAGGCACGCAGAGAGGCTTCTTTTGGTGGTTGAGGGGCTTTTTTTTTGGTGGGTTTTGGATTTTTAAGGTTTCTTTTATGGTCATTCAGCAACCACGTGAATGAGGAAGGAGACCCCTGCCTGCTAACACAAAGCAGCACCGACGTTAGGGAAAATCATTTAGGAGGGCAGGGGTGTGTTCCCCTCCCCTAATCCCGATCTAAACTGCAGCTCTGTCTAGACCTGCTTCAGCACTCATCCATAAATACTTCAATGCATCCGTGTTAAAAATGCACCCCTCTGTTGTGACAAGTGTGACCACCTTGTACAGGTCCTTCCTCCTACCCACTTCAACCCACTCTGCAGAAAGTGAACTCAGTTTGATTCATAAGCAAGTACAAAACTATTAAGTGATTGTCCTAATCCAGCTCTCCTGTTTACTGAACAAATTCCAGGCCTGATCCCACCCTATTCCCACAGCAGACCCTTGAGCAGTAGTTTCACAGCACTCCCAAGAGCAGGAATCAGGAATGCAGGGAAGGCTGGAAGCAGAATGTTCAAGAGGAGGAGAAGGTTTAAAGAACCAATGCACATAAAGCACAGAACAGTTTATTGGGTAAAAACAAAAGCAACCGCAGCCGTACACGTCAGTGAAATCAAAAATAAATAACTCATTTTTAGAGCCAAATCTTTGATTAAGTCGATAATATTTTGATCGGCCGTGTTTACCAAAGGGGCTGCCCCTTATGGCAGAGTGACTTCCATTGCTGGGAATCCACCAGGGCCAAAGACATGGCCATCAGGGGGATTCCTTGGAGACATTCCATGGGGCACATCCAGAGCTGCCACCGTCCCACCAGCAGATCCACCTCAGCCTTTCAGAGAGGACATCCCAGCTCGCATGATTTCATCCACCAGCAGGATGTTGCTGGCAATCACCGTGCTAGAAACAGTAAATAAAGACTGGTAGAACCGCCACGTTGACAGAGTTCAAGAAGACTCAGGTTTATTTTTGTGTTTCCTGGGATATCCCAGTTCCCCTTTATCATTTAACGGATCAAACAGCCACTGCTGTTTAAAGTGGAAATACTGTAAGGAATGAATGAATGCTTACCATGAATGGAGCAGCTGCTTTTTGACATTGTAATTATCCCAGATTCCAGCTGCTGCAGCCACCATTGGCTCCCCTACAACACAAGTGAAAGAGTCTTTAAATAACCAGTTCACACAACTTAAAAGTGAGACTTTCTGCTGTCTGACATCTGATACCACTCAGTGACATTCACAGAGTGTTACCACGTGCTTTATCTTCACTAAAAACCCTTAAATCAGAACGCACTGCTACAACTGCAGCAACAGGGCACCTGCCAAGGCTTTTGTGTAGCTTTTTATGGAGAAAGGTAAAACTTCCTGCATTCAGAGCAACTTTGTTCCTCAGAGCTGAGCCAGGACAGGTTCTTTACTAGAGCATCACCCCGTTGTTCAGGAAGTCCTTACCAGTGTTCAGATCCACCCCAGTGAGCTGCCCTGATTCCACGTGCTCCGTCTGAACCTTCACTAAGGTCTCCTGGGGATCGTACCCGGAGTTCTGAGCGAGAACCTTGGACAGAAGACAGACATCACTTCATGTTGTTAATTAGAGAGCCCTCCAGTGGGAAAAGCAATGGGCCTGCACGTGCTTTAATGTCACTTTATTCAGGAACTCCTTTACCTTAGGAATGATGAGCAGAGCATCAGCAAAAGCCTGAACTCCAAGCTGGGCTCTTCCTTTCACGCTGGGTTTATGCTTAACAAGAGCATTAGCTACTGCCACCTCCAGTGCCCCTGCTCCTGGAACCACACACCCTGCAAGGGAAAACTTGACATCAGACCAAAGCAAGCACTATTCCAATTCAAACAGTTCATTTTCAGTGCAGTTTGATCTCTTCCTTCACTCTTAAAAAGCTCAGCCTGTACCTGAGGAGGAGAGTAATTACACAGTTGTAAACTATAAGGTGGCAGAGCTGTAACTGAAATACACGTGGCTTGGGCTCTGAGTGCAGCAGTACCAAGGAAGCTGATACAGAATTCCCTAATTCTGCAGCGAGATTCCACAGGAGACCCTTCCCATCCCTGCCAGAGCAGACTCACCGTCCTCAATAGCGTTCTTCACGGCACGCAGCCCATCCCTCACGGCGTCCTTGATCTGGGTCAGCGTGTGCTTGTTCGGGCCCCTGATCAGCAGCGTCACAGAGCGCGGGTTCTCACACTTCTCAATGAAGGTGTATTTCTCTTCACCCTGCGAGAAACAGGCTCGTGTATCCCTGTCAGGCACTTGCTTTATCAGTTTACACACTGAATAAAAAAAAACCTGGATGTGCTCAGGTTCAGTTCTGCACTAACAGCACTTCAAGAAGGGATGAGAACCAGCAGGATCTTTTTTTCTCTCTTTTTTTCAATTTTACAGACAACACCAAGAAAGTACACTATGACAAGAGCAAATACCCAGGCAGACGTTCAGGGGGATGTGAAATACCACCAGTCCTTAATTCAATACCCCAGCACAGCTCTTGGTTGTACTCACCAGTGTGTACTCATAGACAAGCCCTGCGTGTCCCAGACAGTCAGGAGTGAGATCCTCCACGGAGTTCATGGCAGTGCCACCACACGCCAGGGTCAGCCTGGCAGAGAACACACACAGCTCAGCGCTTGCTTTATGGCCAATAAAACATGAAGTCATTAACATAAGGGTGGTATTTTAGTATGCACAATACAATTCCTAGGCCTGGAACAGTTTGCTTCTGTTCATCAAAGAGCTCTTCACAGGAGTAAGTTTGTAGAATTAAGTCTCTTTTACATTTGAAGCCTACTGAGAGCTCAAACTCTCCCATCCCTCAGTGTGCTGAACTGACCTTTCTACAGTGTGTACAAACTACCCTGAGTTACACCAGGAGGAGCTGCATAGATTGGACTTTTTTAGTCTGAGTTGCTGAATGTGGATTTAAGCCAGGCTTGACTCACTGCCCCAGTCTGGAAGAGCAGGTTGGTTATTTTACCCTCTCCTCTCCCCAGGAACTGACCTTTCCATGTTCCTCCTTTTAGCTCTCCGCAAAGCAACGATTCCTTCTTTCGCAAGTGCATCCAAGGAAAATGGGTCGATTCCCTGGAAATGAAGGAAGTGACCATTAGGATACAGACAAAGCTGAAAACACCCTCTCTCAGTCTGACACTAATGAGTAATTTCTTCCTCAGGGCTCACAGAGTATCTCACGTAGGAACTGCACGCACAAATTCAGAAGTACCAGCCTAAATTCAGCTGTTTCTGTACCAAGTGAGTCAAACAGCACATGGTGGCCAAGAAATCAATTTTTAGTTACACCCTTCATCTCACCTTCTGGTTGATCAAAACAAATCCTTTATCTGAGTCGCCACAGACTTTTCTTTTCAAGTCTATGATTTTGTTCACTCTGTCTTCAATGAACTTTCTTTCTGCTTTCACCAACTTCTCCCTCTCTTCAGCACTTTTATAGAAGAATCCAGAGCTCACCTCTCTGAAGGAGAAAAAACAAACCACAAAAGCAGTAAGGAAACTGTCCTCTCTGCTGTAGAAACAAACATGAGGGGTGATCTTTTCAGCAAAATTCTAAAGAAATCAAATCAAAACAAACAAGACCCTCCCTCAACCCAAACTGCTCTTCCTGCTCTTTAGTTCAGAGCGTTTCCACTACAAGAAATAAGGCAGACACTTGAAACTGAGAGCTCTGAAGTGTATTTATATGTTTGCTGTAGAGTATCAAATTATGCCCAAGAAAGGAAAGACCTTTCAGCCTTTCCTCAATGAAACAACAAAAATAAAAACCACTACAAAGCTCAGCCTCTCTCAGACATTATTTCAACCACCAGCTTCCCTTTTCCCAAAGGGGCATCACCTCTTCCCTTTCACCTTCCACACCCGTGCAGTCCTTTTGGCTGAGATTTCAGCACAAGAATCTTTCAGCCATGAGCACTCTCTGCTCCTCACCTCGCTGCTGTGTACTTACGTTTTCTCATACTCCAGGGACACATTGCAGGTAAGAATATAAGCATCTTCCACCCTTTTCCTCATGTCAGGGTGGCGAGCACCATGATCCAGAACCAGCCCCCTGATCAGCCTGGAAGATTGAAAACCATTTTGTGTGTCAGTGGATGCACAGGAAGATATGAATTCCACAGAAGCGCAGGCTAGTCAGAATTAAGGAACTGGTCCAACATAAAGTTGTGTTGGGAGTAAATCAGGATTATGTATTCCCCTTCCAAGGGCATGCCCATTCCCATATGAAAAGCACACCAAGCAGAGTGAAACAGGAATTTGCTCTGGCATGGTGTCTGACTGCATTAGCTACTGAGGAAAGCTAGTGCAGAATTCAGCCATGCCACTGAGGTTAATACAAAGCCTATGGAATATCCACCTAGGTTGCCACAGTCCAGCTGCCATTTATCAAATGCTACTTTGTATTTAACAGATACAAACCTAAAGAATAACCAAGCCACAGAGAGGATTACCAAGGGAAAAGAGTCTGTCTGTTGTGTAAAAGCTTAAGCCAGTGTTGCTCTTTGCTATTCCAAAATGTCATCAGGGAATGAAGTTCAGTGACTGACAAACTTCTGCTGCTGAGATATTTATGGCTGAGAACTCTATTTCTGCCTTTCTTTCAGCCCTTCCCTAGTAATTTTTCCAGTGGTAGCCCAAATTCTCTTAAAAATAAACCAAGACCCTCCAGCCCACTCAGACCTCGGGGAAGCTCAAGGATACTCCCGACTCACGTTGTGTCAGTCTCTGATTTGTGCTTCATCTCCATGATTTCCACCATGTAGAGGTCAATGGGCTCGTCTGGTTTTCTGACTGTCAAAACAGAATCTACGACAGCCTGGAACAGAACAGGGGGGAAATGGTGACAATCCCAGCACTTTAAAACCTGGAGCTCTTCACACAAAGAGGCAGAGGAGACCTGTGCACTCACCTCTGTCAGGATGTCAGCGAGCTCAGCGTGAACTTTAGTACGGAGGGATGTTCTGGCAACATCTATGAGGGTCTCCCTGTCCATCTCCTTGGTCACTTTGACCTGCTCCAAAACTTCAAGTGCTTTTTCCTTTGCAATCTCAAATCCTTCTGCTACTATTCTAGGGTGCAAGCCCTAATGCAAGGGGAGAGAAATCGTTAGGCAACTGAAGACAAAATGGGACTTTTTCAGACATGGAGCCTGTGGTTTCACTATTCCATGCAATGTCAAAACAGGGAATATGCATGCTGCAAAGATAAGGTGTTCTGTCCTTCTGAATACATATAAAAGGAATGCAAATCCTTTCAATGCAGAGGAAAAGTACAGATTATTCTAGCACAGAAATGAAACCAAGGGAACTACAAAGCACACTTGGGTGTTCACTGTGCAATATGAATGTCTATCTCAAAGACCTGCCCTCAGGGAGGATCTCCTTCTTAACACCAAGAAGTGTTTTTACTGAGATAAAACAAAGTAACAGAAGGTATCAGACAAAACCTTATGAAAAGTTACAGTATCCACAATAAGCGGGTTTGATTTTGAACAATGATTAAGTCCTCCTCTCCATTTTTTTCCCTTTTTACAACTTCTTTGATGCACTCTTTTTAAGTAGAAACATACATTTATGTTTCTCTTGTATTAAGCATTAAACAAAACAAGCTGCAGGGTCTCAGTGAAGCTTTTAACTCGCCCACCTACAACAGAAACACTGCATACACACCTCGGAAATATAGAGATCTGCCTGCTTTAGGAGCTCCCCAATGATCAGGACATTTGAGGTGGTGCCATCTCCCGTGATGTCATCTTGTGCCGTTGCTACCTTTGCTATCAAGGAGGCCGTGGGGTGTTGGATTTGCTAGACAAAAATAAGAAGCTGAGCAGGAAGTCTCACTCCACTGGTACACAAAGCAACAACCTGAGATCAGCTAAAGAGAGTTCTGTAAGGACTCGGTGATGTTTTAATGGTTTATGTCAATCCAACATGTTTCAAGGAATAACATCGTTTAACAACAACAGTTGTAAGTTGATTGAATTTACCCTTTTAACACTACTTCCACCACACGACTTCAGTTCACCTCGAGAAGTCAGTCTTTTGGTGTAAGGCACACACACACATCACTTGGCATCACCAGTGGCCGACTGAAGGGTATTTTAACAGATTAGAAGCCCACAAACCTACAACAGTACCCACATTTGAAAAGTGCTTAGTAAGTGTGCTACAGCGAGATAAAACCCAGTGGGACTATTTATGATGCCGCTTAGCTTTTTATCTTTGTTTTCTTTACAGTAGTACCTTTAGCATGAAAGAACCAATTTAAGCTGCGCTTAGTCCCTTCCCTTCCTCCCAAGGGACATTTTGCTCTCGATGCACAGGGGCAAACACCACAGTGGTCCCCTTCTCAGCCACAGGCACTCACTGGCACTACCAGCAGGCTCCTGCCTCCCCAAATTCCCTCCCCGGCGAGGCTCAGCAGCCGCTCACCATTTCCTGCAGCAGCACGTTGCCATCTTTGGTCAGCTTGATGTCTCCGGAGCCCGACACGAGCCTGCGTGGGGGACCCGGGCGGGTGAGCGGCGCCTCGGCCCCGACACACGTGCGCGGCCAAGGGCCCCACCCACCCACCTACTCATCCATCCATCCGTTCATCCATCCATCCATCCATCCATCCACCGTTCATCCATCCCTTTGTTCCCCTCCGCACGTCCCGGTCCCCTCGACCCTCCCCCGCCTCTCCCCTCACGCCTCCCCTCAGCCCGTACGTTTCCCCCAACCCCGCCCGCGGCGTGAGGGCTCCCTCACATCTTCATGGTGCCCTTGGGGCCCAGGTTGGTCCTCAGCACGTCCTGCAGCCCGCGGGCCGCGCTGATGTTCACGGCCAGCGCGGCCTGGGCCCGGGCCACCTCTGCCTTGGGGTTCAGCGCCTTCACCGCCATGTTCGCCGCTCCGCTCCGCTCTGCGCCGCGCGGGCGGGGCGGGGCGGGCACGGCCAAGCCCCGCCCCTTCTAGAACACTCCGGGCGCGCTCATTGGCCCTCCGCCGCACCGTCCGCGTTCCCATTGGCTGCGGCGCCTGTCGCTCCGCGCGCCGCGAGAAGGCGCGGGGCGGTGTGGGCGCGGGCTCGGCGTTCATTGGCTCACCGGCGCTCCGACCGCGTTCCTATTGGCTGTAGCCGCTGTCGCTCCGCCTGGCCCCGCCCCTGCACCGCCTCTGAGAGGACGGGGCCGTGAGGGCGGAGCGGGCGGGCGGTCACTGTGTGGGGGTCTCTGAACGGGCGGGGTCGTTTGGTGCTTAACCCCCCCTCTCTTGTCACAGACACCCCCAGCAGCCTCGCAGGGCGATGGGAATAAATAATTAAACCCGGCGATTTAACATTCGACCGGTGGACTTAATGGTTAAGCGGACCGGATTAATAATCAGAATGGTTAAAATGGAGTGTTGAGGTTGATCAAAACTCCTCTTCCCATAACACACAAGCTGCTGTGTGGGACACCAGGGCCTGTACAGTCCCCAGCACATCCCCTGTCCCCAGGGCTTTCCTGGCCTGAAGCCCTCACAGGGGTTCCAAGGATGGGGATGATCCTTACCAAGGCCACCAGAGGTTGGCCCCAGAATAATCCTGCCCTGGTTGCAGAGTGCCATGGATGTCCAGGTGTTCCAGCTGCTCCAGAGGGTGCTGAACCACATCAAACAGGGACAACTGGCCCCCAGGCCAGGATTTTGTCAGTATTTGGTACGGAGAAGACAGAGACCCTTCCCAGCTCTCACCCACCTGGCGTGAGGCTGCCCAGAGAAGCTGTGGCTGCCCCATCCCTGGAAGTGTCCAAGGGCAGGTTGGACGGGGCTTGGAGCAACCTGGGATAGTGGAATGTGTCCCTGCCCATGGCAGGGGTTTGGAACTGAATGCTCTTTAAGGTCCTTTCCAACCTAAACCATTCTGTGATTCTATGAAACCTCCCCCACTCCATCCCACTTTTTGCAGCAGGGAGCTCTGGATGCAGCCCTGGACGCCGGGCCTTGGCAACCCTCCGGACAGTGATGCAATGAACAGAACTTGTTTTCGTGCCTCTTCCAGGAGTAAAGTCTGAGCCTGCTGTTGGGCCCAGTTTTGCTGCACGGGAGTTTTGGGGGAGCTTGATGGCAGCAGTGTCAAGTGTCAGGGCAGCCTCGCTGGGTTTGGCTGTCGGCTGTGGCACCTGCTTTGGGTGAGGATCTCAGGTTTCCAGGCAAAATGCCATGTTGTGCAGGACAGGAGGACTCCCACGCTGGCCTGTCTGTCTGATTTGGCAGCTCTGGAAGGCACTGATATCCCTGGAGCTGCTCATATCCTTGGGGTGCTGGTTTTTAAATGTTTTAGATGGAGTTGGCGTTTGAACATAATTCAACACAGGTTTGGATCTCCCTTTTGTTTAGCTGAGCAGCGCGCATGTCTCGTGTAATATTTTAATGCTGACTCTAGTAAAGTGGCTGGGCTTTCTCTTCTGTTATTGTAATCATTAGAAATAAACATTAAACATTGCAAAATGCAGGAAATCACACTTGGCGTTCCGTTATTGGCTCTGGAACTCTGCTGAAGTTTTGTCTTTGCTTTGCTGGGATGCTGCTGGCCTGCTGAGACCACAACAAAACAAAAACACCCCACCCAGCCCCGAGAGGCTGCAGTGGGAATATCTGAGGTACCTGGATGCAGATTCCAGGTAAAACACCTGGATCCCCAGCTCTGCCCTCAGTTCTGTTGTCCCCAGGTCACACACAAATGTTTTGCTGCTCTTGCTTCTCTGGTTTGTCATTTTTTTTGCCTGTTCCTCTCAGGGCTGTTCTCAGCAGAGGGCAGCCTTGTCAAACCCATACCAGCAGGCTTGTTATATTTTATGTTTTCCTTGCTGATGCCCGTGGAAAGGCAGGAATTATCCATCCTAAGCACCTGTGCCGTGTGGGGCTGGCTGCTGGCAGGGATGTGGCCATTCCCCAGGCAGGTTCAGGTTTGTGAGGGGAATTATTACTGCAGGAAAATGTTAGTTGGAATTTTAGGTGTTTTTTGAGATGGGGAAAATAAAAAAAAAGGTGTTTTCAAAGACATTCTAATCCTTTATGCAGGTGGTCTCTGCTTTTTTGCACAAGTGGAGAGGTCCTGTAGACACGTACAAGAGTTGGGTGCTGTGCTTGTATCAACATCCACAAGCTGCGCTTTTCACTCCTGAATATCCTCCTAAAGCTTCCAAGCAAAGCTGAGTTTCTTTGCTGGATCACATGCCTGAGGATAGCTATTTCTCATGAGCATTTGCACATTAAATGCCCATTTTGCAGCATTTTTCAGCCATCAGGATAAGCTTTTCTTCCTTTTCGAGTCTTAGCTGTAGTTGTTGAATTGTTCTGTGTATTTGGTTTTAATGTGTAGTAAAAATACAGGGCAAATGCTCATTAGACTCCAATTGTCCTTTGAATTCAATGGATTACACCAGATTAGAATCAAAATATTTAACTGAATTAAAGCCAACATGCCTGTTAAACTAATCCAAATAAAGGGAATATCCTTCATGAAATATTCAGCAGCAATTCTCTTAGTCAAGCCATGCACTGCTTATCTTGGCCCAAAACCCCTCTGAGATTCTCAGTAAAAGCCATTTCCTTTCATCTTTATCAAGATCTGTTTTCCTTTAACCTCATTCACAGAAATGATTTCTAAATCTGCTTTAAACAACATACTGTCCTGCCACGATAAAGCTGACAAACAGGACCAGGCTGAAGGGTGATCCATGTCACTGGGGAATTTTGCAGCAAAGGGACTTAGTCCCATCTTTTCCTGACACCAGAAGTTACTGACAGATGCTCCCGTCCCCAAATGGTCCTGTACTGAGAACTTCTGAAAGAAATATAAAGGAAAACATGTGAGGAGAGGCACACAAGGTGACTGGTTTTAATTAATACATGTAATTTTGAGGGGCAATACTGCCAGGATGGCAAATGAGGTCACGCATAGAATGTAACTGGTGCATCCAGTGGTGCAGAACAGTCTGACAAGATGGGCAGCAGTCACAGGACTCTTATCACAAGTGAACAAAAGTAGCTAAATCAGCTAAACGGGGCTTTTTTGACCTTGAGCAGCTTCTGGGCTGGCACTCTCCTGTTTCCTCACCAATGCCCACAGCAGCGTCAGAGGGAAGCGCTCCTGTGGGATCCCAAAACACGGGCACAGGCAGGTTCTGCAGTTTTCCCGTTGCTTTTGACAGCACTGCATTTGGGGACACAAAACAGAGCCTTGTTGCGTGCACAAGTTTTCATTTTGCTCCAGAGCTTTTGGTGAGTTTTGACTGGATTTGTGGAACTTCGCGCAGTGATGCTTAAGCTAAAAGGCAATACTGAATCAGCTCGCAGCCCCTTTCATCCCTCCCTCAGCCAAAGAGCACAGAGTCCGTGCTTTTCCCTCTGATTTCACAAGAGAAATTCCTGACTGCTGCCTGTCGGAGCCGCTCCTCGGGCTCATCCCTGTGCTCAGACCCCTCTGGCTGTCCATGCCCACGGCACGGGACGAGGGGCGGGCGAGCTCCCCACGGCGCTGGGGTTTGGCCAAGCCGTGCCTACCCAAGCTGGGCCCAGCGGCTCCTCCCCTGACGTAGGGAGGTTACACCTCTCCTCCCTTCCCTGTCAGCGAACAGCTGGACTTCTCTGGTTACATGTGTGCAACCACCTCAAACAAACCCCCCCCCCCGGGCTGGCTTACTCAGCACGTTACCGGAGCGTGATTTACAAAATGCGGCTCCCGGCCAGCGCAGCCCGTGCCGGGTGTTTGTGTGACTGAAGGTCTCAGCTGATCCCTTCTTGTCCTGGGCGAGCCAAGAGGTTTGTTTGCAGCGGCAGCAGCGGCAGCCACGGCCAGTTCAATACTGTAAGTCACTGGGATCTTTTTCTCTCGGCTCGTTTGGTTCTCAGCTCTGTAAGGCTGTATTTTTTTTTCTAGCACAAGAAAGGAAGGGTATCCTCTGCCGGGGCCGTGCCTGTGCCCGGCGAGGCACAGCAGCAGCGTGGTGCCTGTTTTATAACAGCAGCATGAATGAATGATGCAATCGGGCAGGGGGGAAGCACCATCATTTTGTCAGGACAGGCGAGAGGGGATTGGAGAGCTGGGAGGTGTCTGTCAACATCCATCAGGTTCCCGCTGCCCCTTTTCAACTACTTTTTGCAAGGTGCTTCAGTGAGTTCACTGTGAGGCACTGCTGTTCAGATAATAGTGCAGAGCCACAAACAGCTCATCTCTGGGATTGCACACAGGTTTGTATTGCTGCCTTCACAGACTGAACAGAAAACAGCAGGTTAAGGACTGAATCTTTCTATTCTCACCCTGAAAACCACTGCAGCTCACAGTTACAGGTGGATGGGTTGAACTTTTAAAACTTTCAGGGATATAACAGCCACGATTTGCTGAAATACAACTAATCTGCTTAAATGTATCACTTTTTCTCTAAAGCTTTCAAAGCATGTTGTTAATTCTGAGAATCACCTCAGCACAGAAAAGCTGTCATTATATCATTCGTATTTTAGAGACACAGGACCAGAAACAACAAGGATTAAGTGGTTTGTTTAAACTAATACCATGGAAACCCTCCTGGGAATGTTCTTAGAAGCACAACCACTTCTGTAGTGGGAAAAGGTCCCCAAAAAAGTTTCCAGAACTATTTACTCCAGATCCCTTATTCTAAGCTGCAGGTTCCCTTCAATGCAACAGAAACAGTTTAATGTGGTTGAATTTCTGTTGATGTCACTGCATGTTAACATTTCCCCTGTTAAACGGGAAAGTGGATCAGAAACACCAGGAATTGTTTGCAAACAAGGATATTCCTGAGTGCTGGGTAATATTTCATTAAGATTCACTTAATCTTTATTTTTTCACAGCAATAAGCGTGAACAAAATGCAAAGTAGCAGCGTGGCAGCACTTCTGAAAGCAGAAATGTGATAACAAGTGAGGTTTAGTCACAATGAGGATTTTGAGATCTTGTCAAGATCTCACTGAAATGTTCCAGCCCCAAACACCTGCAGTTCTGAGCACCACTTTCTCCTTCCATTCACATTATGTGTAGGTACTGAGGATGTTTCAGTTTTTCTCAGTGAGGCAAGTGCCCTTCTTTGAAGGGACAGCAAACAGAGAGGATTTCAGTTGTTTTCCTTTGACATGTGGTCTTACCTAATTCCCGTGTTTGCTTCTGTGACTCCGCCCCACCTATTATGAAAGAGAATTATTTCTTGTGAAAATGCCTTCCTCCCCCCCCCAGTAATTCGTAGTCTGGAGAGAAGGAGATCTCATGGAAATTCCACTTTTCCCTTGTGATTTCCTTTTTCTCCATCACCTCAAGTTTCACCCAACCTCCTTCCCTCTGTCTTTCTCATGTCTTCTCTAGTCACTTCTTTGCCACTTGTTTCTTCTCGTCCCCATATTCTTGTTTCCAGCTTTTCCCCTCAATATTTTGAGACCTGTGGAAATGTTTGCTGCTTGGATGCTTTACCAGCATTCAAATAATAGGCCAGGAGTAAATTACCTGCCTGAAATTCAGTGGCAGGAAGATCAGAGATTCTCTGTTTGTGGTTTCCATACAGAGACAGGACTCATTGCTTGTGGGAGTTTCTTTTTTCTTACTGTCTCATTAAAGTATTGACAGATTTCAGCAATCAGATGCCCTGTGTTTCAGAGTCATTAATCTCTGCCAACTGCACAGGCCTGTACCAGTCTGGAATAAAACATTGGTGTTCCCTTACACAGAGATTTGTTAGAGATTTGTCCATAGGATGGTTTTACATACCTTCAATTCTTTTTGCCCTGATGAACTGGTGGTGGTTTCTGCATTTCAAACCCCAGTTCTTCGCTTCCAGCTTGTCATTTTTAGGCAATATAAACCACAGTCTGAAACTATTTTGGAAGAGTTATTATTGCATGGAATAAAGAGAGGACAGTGTTAACTCCAAACAGGAGAAGAAAGGGTTAATTCCAACCATGGCTCCTGAACTAGTAACCATAATTCTTCCTCTGACTGCTTTATTTGTCCATCAAAGTGCAAAGTCCATCACAGCATTGGTCTCATCACTGTGAGGAACATCGAGAAGGGAAAGGAGTGTGGGAAATGTGGATATGAGAGAGAAGGAAGAGTTAACATCTCTTCCTTCCTGCTCCCAGTGTGTGTTTATGGCAACAACGTTTTCCTGAGAGAAATCAAAATTTTGAAGACATGTAGCCAGAGACATAGCCCAGGTTCTCACCCAGAACCCACGTCACAGTGCAGTGTCCTCACAGGGTGACATTGCATCACCGTGTGGCAGAGTTGCAGCGCAGCCCCAGGTGAGCATGAGGCAACAGGACGGCTTTGCATAACAAGGGCTCAGTGCTGCAACACCGTGACGCCCATGTCACGCCACAGCGATGCCTGCCCTGAAATCAAAGCCCTGCTGCTTGGAAAATCACAATATTTCACTGAAAACACAAACAAAGCGCTCTGGAGCCAACGTCGCGTCAAGGCTAACGCAAAGCAAACATGGAATTCACGTGTCACCTGTTCGTCCACTGCCAAGTCTGACCTCAGGACTGGTCTCTGTCAGAGGGAAGTGGCCACTAGAGAGAGAGAGGGTTCTTTCATGTGCTGTGCTGATGGAATATGATTGTATTTCTTACATGTCCAGTGCAGTTTTTACAGACAAGATAAAAAAGCCCGTATTGGTCTGCAAGAAGTAATTCTTTAGTCATGATTCTAAGGCTAGAGCAGAGTTTTACAGCGTGTCCATGCACCAACAGCAGAGACCTGCCAAACTGCAGTTCAGTCTGTGTCTCTGCCTTTCCCAGGGATGGTAAAAGCCCTTTTCTGGAATGTCTCCTCTTTGCTGTGTCCCCACTCCCCTTTGCTCCCTGGCACACTGGGGAGGCTGAGCCCAGGCTCTGTCCTACCTTCCCACATCTCACCCAAATGAGGGAAGTGTGGGATGCAGGTGAGCACTGAAGAAGCTACTGTGTCACCTGCTTGGCCTTGTGCAAATGCCGTGAACCCAGCTGGGCTCCTACAGAGGCGTGTTCACAGAAAACACTCAAGGGTAGCAGAATAGCCCTCACAGAAGTGCTGTTTCATGGCTGCCTCTGCCTTTCTTCTCACTTGCTCTCTCTGTTTCTTGCTACTTCACATCTACCTGTTTGTCAAACAGGTCCTCTCTTACAAACACAGCCCTTGGCTGTTCACAACAGGTTTCACCTCTTAGACTGGGTGACTTCATTTATATAAACTTTGACCTTCCAGCAAAGCACTGGAGTATTTTATTCGATACACAGGAACAGATAAAAGGGGGGTGGGTGTGCTCTACAAATTTTTAGTGATCGTGATAATTTTTCATAAAGGCTTTTGTATCCCAATATTTGCCACATGGAAAGGAACCCAAAGGTTCCCCTTCCCGCTCTGAGCAGTAACTATTTAGCTGTGATCTCGTGGTGAGCCCAGGAAGTCACCTCAGGAGACAGCACTGGTGCTTACCATGTGTGATCCCTGGATTACTCCTGTCCGGCAGTGAGTGACATCAGTGCCTGTCAGCTCCTGTCCTTTTCCACAGGGAGGCACATAGGAATCATCTTCTCCATCTTCACTGGGTGTCTTTTGTGCCTGGGGGTGCAAAGTTTGTAAAAAAAAAAAAGGGCAAAAAATAAATGGGAATTTGTGTATGTAAAACCCCTCACCTTCAAAATTCACATGATATATAGGAGAACAATAAATTACCTTAGTAATAAAAAGGCATATAAAGACATCCATGATTCGTGAGAACGTGCTGTTTGATGGTGTTTTTCCCCATCCCAGAAAAAGAGAGAAGCTGCTACGCAAGATCAATTATACAAGACATGTCCTGAGAGATGTCTTAAGAGATTAGAAGGAACGAGCAAACAAAAACTTTTTCAAAAATCTGGGAAGTGAGACAGACAGCAAGCTGTTGTTTGTGTCTAAATGTACAGATTAGTAAATAGTAAAGTCCACAGTGAATTAAGTCCCTTACAAAAGGATGAAGCATGAGATGAGTAGGGAAGAGTAAGAAGACACTTAACTCCTCGAGCTCCTGATCTGCAGAAGGGCTCAACATATTTAAGTGGACAGATACAAAAGGGAAGAAAATAAACTTTTATCAGGGCATTGTTATGGGAAATGTGATGTCTTAATGGGTTGAGTGAAGTTCTCAAAGCCCAAGACTTTAATGGATTTAATAAGACTAATCCCCAGTGCTAATGGCCCAATCTTTTATGCATTCATAGATGATGAAAATATTTAGCTTGTATTAATCAGGACACAGAAAAGGATCTAAACCTTCATGATTTAGGGACAACCAGTCACTGAGAGATTTAGGGTAGTTATGTCTACCACAATTTAACAAATCCTTGAGGGCTGGGTGTCCTGGAGCAACTAGTCTGACACGGATGGGTCGGAGGAGAAATCAAGACCCATCTGAGTGGCGGGGGCAACACAAAACAGAGAACTGCAAGTCCCACAGAGCCCCTGGCAGCCTGGTGGTTCAGCAGATGCCAAGTATCACAACCTTGAACCCCAAGAGAACATCAAGGGGCCGAGCCAGCAGAGAGCAAATCAGCAGCTGCCCAAGGCTCCACGGCCCACCTGTAACGCAAATCGAACATCAGCAGGCAGCAACAGCCGGGAGCAAATCAGCAGCTGAGCCAGACCCCCACCACCAGCTCCCCCTGGGATAAAAGCTGGCGACCAGGCTGTGCTCGTCCCTTCTCGCACGGACCAGAACAGCAGCACCAATGGCTCAGGAAACAGTGCAGTACTCTCACTCTGAGAAAGACTTCATCTTGTCCCCTCACAGTAAGAAGGCTCCCAAAAGGATGGCGTCCCTCATGGAGCTGAAGGAGATCTTCCGCAGCGCCGACGCCGTGTGCTTCGACGTGGACAGCACGGTCATCAGGGAAGAGGGGATCGACGAGCTCGCCAAGTTCTGCGGCGTCGGCGACGCCGTCGCGGAGATGTACGTATGGCTGGGGGTCAGTTCGTGAAAAGCTTAAAGAAGGAATGAGCATGGATAAGGTTGGTCTGCGGCAGGGAGTTGACAGTAGGGGTTTGCTCGACTCTGTCACAGATTATTAGAGCTTAAAAAGGATTCTGGGAATAATAAGTGGAATTAGCGCGTAGTGACGTAGTGGCTTGTTCTGGAATCGCGAAGCCACCCGACAAAACTGATAGTCTACATGTATATCAGTTCATATACTGATATAAAGTCTAATGTAAATTTTGATAGACTGAGATCAGCCCTCATCACTGAACTTGGCTAAGCACTAGCAAACCTTATTATGAAGTAGCAAACCTTATTATGAGATGGAGGAGAAGGGACAAGTCTCCTAACCCTTCTCTGAGGCTGGTGTTTACATTGAAGATTGTAGCAAAAGTTAAGTTCAGAGAAGAGCATCTGAGGTGCAGGTCAGGAACATTGGGCCCAGTGGGCTCATGGCGTTCAGAGAGAGAATGAATTTGTTTTCCCCTGGTTTTCCAGTCCATGGAGATCTCCCACCAGTGGATGCCACTGATCTTTTTAGTGTACCAACCTCCTCCTCTACCACACAGGTTCAGTTATAACCTACAGCTATAATCACTTACGTGTTTCCTTATCACCCTTTGTTAACCAAATCTTCTTGGGAGGAGCCTCAACTTGCTAAGAGTGCTAAGAGTGACTGATTTGGTTTCTTTGGATGCCAATTCAGGACCCGCAGGGCCATGGGCGGCACTGTGACATTCAAAGCAGCTTTAACAGCACGACTCGGTCTCATACGTCCCTCCTACGAACAAGTGCAGAAATTAATATCTGACAACCCACCTCAGCTCACGCCAGGGATAAGGTAAGAAGAACTTCCACCCATTTTGAAATTGATTTTGGCATCAATAAACAAACTGCTTTGCTCTCACTGAAGCTGTGAGAACACAGAGCTGGTTTGGATTGCCTTCTGGCTCCATCTCCATGCTGGTTGTGTACAAAGGTTGTACCAGGAGCTGAGTCCATGTCAAGTGGTTAAGCACCCATGTAAAAAGAAAATAGATATTAACTGGCACTTTGGCTGGCAAGCTCAAATCCTGGCTTGAGGATTAAATGGGCATGGAAAATAATCTGTTCAATCACATCTGGTATTTCATGGGTGACGGAACTGGAAGGAGATTTAATACCCAGTATGAACTGCTGGCTGGTTTATTCCACAACTCTATCACCTCTTACACTCCTCTGTGCAGCCATACCTCTGACTCAGCTTAGGGGATTCACTGCTCAGAGCTACCCATTCTGTCCTGAAGTCCCTGAAAAGCATTAAAAAACTCATTTAGCAAATACACCTATATATATGTGTTCATTCACTTTTAGATTTGGAATGAACTTTAACAGTATAAACAGAAAAGGTTTGGGTTTTTCCCCCCCTATTTAAATTGTTTCAAACAGTCAAGAATAAATTCTTTACTACAATATTCAACGATAATTCCAAGTCCAAAGTCTTTTTAGCACATAACAGGAGCTTTAGATGATTCTGTGCTTGTATTTTCTCCTTGAAATGAAGCACATGCTCAGCTTTTTCTGTAGAAGACATAGCTAGATGTAACAACAAAGAGAACATTGTTTCCTTGTTTAGAATCATGTGATTTTCCTTTTCATTCCTTCCTTTTCTTCCTCCTTTTCAGCCCTTCCCTTTCTTCCTCCTTTTCTGTTTAGCCTGCTTTGAGCCTCCACTTTGCTTTTCAGTCTTCAGCCTTTCTGCTGTTACTGCTACCACTTCCACTGCTCAGCACTGCTGCAGGCTGATCTTCCTGCTTCCAGAGCCAAATCCCTAAAACTTTTAACTGCTTTCAAGTCCCTCTGACATTAACTGGGTCCACGAACTTCTTTTTTTAAATTCCTTTTCTGCAGCTGGTGCCTTCTTGTAAAGATGGCATCCATGTCCAGTGTCTGGGGAACCAGGTCCGAGTCAGAAAACATTTGCACTTTGCTCTTTCCATCCCACTTTTGCGTTCTGGAGCAGTGGCTTTATTTCCCCCATATTCCCTACTTTTTTTCCTGCAAATTAATTCTCTTGCGGTTGTTTTACTTCACTTCAGAAAAGAATGTGAACTGGCTCTGCTCTTGTTCATTCAAGAGAACTAATGCGACCAATAGGAAAGTGTAAAGAAAACATTGCTAGGGAGTGCTTGTTTTCAAGGCATCAAGTACCTGTTTGTCTCTAGACACGATGGTTTTGCCCAGAGCTTCCTTTTGTGTGCACTGACCTGCCAGGGGAAGGAGGAAAAGCTTTGGGCAGCAGAGATGGATGGAGCGGGAAAGCAGCACAGCCCCAAACTGACCTGGAATCACACAGAGCACGGGCAGGCCTGTTCAGGAAAGCTGTGTTTTAACTTTCTGCTCTGCCTTCTCAGGGAGCTGGTCAGCAGACTTCACCAACGGGGGGTTCAGGTCTTCTTGGTGTCCGGGGGGTTTCAGAGCATTGTGGAACACGTGGCCTTGCAGCTGAACATTCCCACAGCAAACGTCTTTGCCAACAGGCTGAAGTTTTACTTTAACGGTGAGATTTCCCTCCAAGTCTCTTTTCTCTGTTAGTTAGTGTCACTTTTTAGGCTCCAACTGCCAGAGATTGGGCTGCAGACACTGCCCAGCCTACCTGTTGTTGTTACCAATCCAGCTAACTCCAAGTAGGAAGGAAAATTACAAGACCTTATCAAAACCGAGTTCAGGTCATTTCCCACGTGTGAAACAGTGACTTTTTAATGGCAAGCTGTGCCAAAGGTAAAACATGTTATAGTTGCTGACAGCTGAGTTTCATTTTTTCTTGCTCCTTCAAGCTAAAAGAGTTCTTACATGACCTGCTCTCACAAACCTCCCTTTCAGTGACTTTAGGGTGGGTATGTGTGAGGTTCTGGAGCAGAGCTGGTGTAGCCAAGCACAGCTGTAGTCAGTGAGGTTGTCCCTTACTCCAGTGTCTCCCACACTGTTTATACAGCATCCTGGATGCTGCTTTTGCAATGTTTGCACCAGAATGACTGAACCAGAGGGACTGGGAATGGATTTGTAGCACTACTCACACAGGGTTTCTATTTTGAAAATATCCCTTTGTAAATACTCCCACTGAAGACTTGGGTAAAAATCCCAGTTTTCACTCTTACCTTCCAATTATTTTTGGGGGATGCTGACACCGTGAGGTTTACAGGACTGCTGTTCTCTGAAGTACAGACCATAGGCATAGATCTCTCTTCACTTCCAAGAGAATGTGCTGCATGTCCAACCTGTCCTTCCACCGTGTTCTAGGAGAATACGCGGGATTTGATGAAACACAACCAACAGCTGAGTCAGGGGGGAAAGGAAAGGTTATCACTCATCTGAAAGAACAGTTCCACTTCAAGAAAGTAGTTATGATTGGAGATGGAGCTACAGACATGGAAGCGTGCCCCCCTGGGGTAAGTATCACAGAACTCTTCAGTTCCTTTGGGGGGAGGAGAGGGGAAGGAAAAGTGAAGTTTGAATTCCTGACAGGACTTCAGGGGCTGATTGAAGGTGCTCAGGGGCTGATTGAAGGTGCTGATTGAAGGTGCTCAGTGCGAAGGTCTGGCACAGATCTGGTGCACATGTACCTGATACGACCTAGCAAGGGGGTTCATCCCACCGCACAGTGAGGGAAGCTTTGTAGACATCAGCTCTGACAGGGTGAAATAATAAATTAACAGAGAGACAACTTTAAAAAATGGTCTTAATTCCATCTCCCCTTTAGCATCTTCACCCTTTCTCACCCATGCTGAGGGACAGCTGGTCCCTCACTGTTAAACACCAGTGACCAAAGCAGCTCAGTATTTGCTTAATGCTTCCCAGCTCCAGGCAAAAAAGCTGCAGTGGAAATTTTAAACCCCGCACTTTCACTGCAGGTGGTTTTCTGAGATGTAGAAATGATGATTGCTCCTGGTAAATGATTGAAGACAGGGTTAATGTTTGCTTTTGGTATCTGTCAAATGGGGTAAACAGAGGTAAGATAAACAGGAGAGGGATAATTGTGGGATGCCCATGCATGTTCCAATGTTTACTCGTTCTTGAAGAGAATTGCATCACATTTACATCAGATTTTCAGCAAAATCTCATTTCTGAGCAATCCTGAATCTACAGGGCACTGAGACAACTGTCCTATTGGAACAAAACTCCAATTAACAAAGTGCTGCAGAATTAACTGCTAATGAAGTCCTTGTTAATAAATCTGAAAGGTGAACATGCAAAGTAAAACAGGGGAAGAGGTGGGGGGGGATGACATACTTTTAAAATCCAGTCTTAAAAGCAAACTGAGTAGCTGAGAAGCTCCACTCCTTCCACGGGCCTGCAATAATCAACGTGCCTGCTCTTTGTGTTTTTCCAGGATTGTTTCATTGGATTTGGAGGAAATGTAATCAGAAAGCAAGTAAAGGAGAAAGCAAAATGGTACATTACTCACTTTGACGAGCTGCTAAAGGAACTGGAAGAGCGATAAATTATACAGTAAAATAATCTATTTAACACCTGTAAATCCATTATACAATGCAATTAAACATTTATTTGTTTGCAAAGTTGTGTGCTGGAGTTTTTAATGATTCTGGGTGTTGGGTACCTTCATTCTTGGGCCTGAAACTTGGGTGGCAAATGGCACCATTCAACTCAAATTATGTTGTAATGGAAATGGTAAGATTTTTTTTATACATCTTTCCCATGCTGGAAGAAATCAGTTGGTTATTCACTCACAAGTGAAGACCAAAGGTAAAAAATAATAAGTTAAAAATACCTTAATGGATTGGCCCCTGGTCAATTGTGCATATCTGTTGTTTCAGAATCATCGAAGTTCATACCTCTGCTTATTTTGGGTGGCAAAAGAAGGGAGCCACAAACAAGAACTCTGCCTAATCAAGAAGCAACAGAAATATAGTCTAAAAGCTGAACAGCATGGCAAGTACTTCTCACTGCACAGAATCTCAGAATTAGGTTAATCAGTGAGCAGACAGATAGGAAACATCACTGACTATCTCTGATTTCATTAAAATATGGCTACAGGAGAACCTGAGGGAGAACTGTCACCTCACTGTTGGCTCAACCTCTCTGAAAGACATGAGTTGCATGCAAAGCTGAGACAGGTACAATATTCACCCCTCTCCAAGAGACATGTTTTAAGATGAGTGACACAGTGGTTCCCAAATTTCATTAAAATACTCCAAACTAATCTCCAAAACGGTGATTTTGTGAAATGGCCACACTGTTTACTTAACTGTTTTATTTATTTAACAACCCACCCCCATCAGCCTGTAACTGGAGGGAAGCTAATTCATCAACCTTTAAAAAACCAGTGGTCTACTGATTAAGGAAATTCTGTGAAACTTCGCTCTCTTCCTCTGCCTCAGAGGTGGATTAACCACCCCTAAACTTGGCTAGAAATAAGTCTGACCTGTCCTGAGCACTTCTCTGAGCCTCACTAAGGAATCCTGGTTTCCTAAGGACGCCTCCTTTGTGGCTGCAGTGTCTGATCCAAGAGAACACTCTTGGTAAACGCTGCCTTTTCGTCAGCAGTTCCTGACAGCTCTTCTGAGCGTGTCTTTTTAACGAGCTCTGCTGGCACATCGTGGGACTTTTAATTTCCCTGGCTTGTAAGAACCTCACCTGTGATAATGTGAACAGCTTTACTAACATGAACTAACGTGATTTGTACTTGAAAAAAAAATAAAATCTCGGCAGGTTTTTAACCACCTGGCTGCTTGCAAAAAGTCCCAGTATTTTTCTAGAGACTGAAGATTAGTCTGAGTGTGCCAATTCTCTTTCATCCCACCACAGATTTCTAGATGGAATAGAAAGGAGTGACAATCCCCACATTCCAAAAGCTCACATTGTCTAATAATAATCAGGTTTTCACAATTAGCACTGGATTTCCTTAATTTAGATCAAGGTGCCATGAGACTGCTCCTGTCCAAGCATCACCAGCAATTAAAACAAATACTGGTTTTGCCCGTTCTCTGGGACATCATTGGGAAGGGGTTGGGGGGAAAGAGGAGTTAACAAAGCCCCAGAGTGAGGGATGACAGCTCTCAGTGATGCCATCAAATAGTTGTGGCAAAAAAAATTGAGGCAATATATGCTTGAAGCTATAACAGCATTTAAATACTAGAGATGTAGAAGGGTTAAAAGAAAACAAACCAAAACCAAACTTCTGATGGCTTTTTAGAAAAGGCAGACATGTAACAGCCACACTGAATATCTGTACACAGAGTTTAGAAAACTTCACCAAAGCCAAGGCAGACAATGGCTGGCAGTGCTCCCCAGAACTTCTGGGAGGATTAAAGATGGGCTCTTTTAAATTCTTCCTGAGAAAAGTCTCAGCCAGCTCCAAGGGCAGCTCCTGTACAATCCTGCTTTTGTTCAGTCAAGGCTGCATGAGCAGAGCAAGTAGGAACTCCTCCTGCTCCCACTGTGCCCCTCAGCAAACCTGCAGTAACGAAGCAGAAATGTTTGTTTGCTGCAGTTTTTCTACCCAACCAAAAGGCCCCTAAAAAAATAAACCTTAAGGTGGAGCTGATCAGCTCGAGGTACAGGCCCTGACCCTGCAGACACTGGGACATGGCTCGAGTCAGTGTGATTTCCCCAATGCCCCGGCCAGAAGCCACGCCGGGGCTCGGTGCCACAGGGATGTTAACATTCCCAGCAGGATCCTCTGCCAGTCGGAGCGCTATGGAAACGTGGGGCGGTGCCAGGGATTTCACAACAGCTCTTTAGGTCAGACTGGTTTGGAAGAAAACACATCCCCCCCCATCCCTTTCCAGTGGGCAAATATCAAGCCTGACCTCTAGCCCAGGAGGTACCGGGAGGATTACTGAGCTCAGCCAGTGGCTGAGCTCTTTTGTCTGCGAAATAGTGGAAAAAACCCAGGAGGGAATAAAGCAGCGTGAGGAAAGTTCCAATGTTCCAGCCAAGCTACTGATTTGCCTGAACATATCCCACCACAGCAGGGCAAAGTCTGGAGAGCAGCTCATGTCAGGCATGTAATAGCTGGTCTCCTGACCACGAGCAAGGGGAGGTACGTGTCTTTATGTCAAAGCTTCCTGATGTGATTGTTCAGTGAGGCAGAATTGCTTAAAATGATATATTCAATTTGCATGAGGGGACTTCTAAAAAAATCAGCTTTCAGTCTTCTCTAGGAAGGGCACAGGGCAATACATTGGAGTTTTAATTGTCTTCATTACAGTGGAACAAGAGTTGATAATTACCAGAGACCCTTCCAGGCTTTGTTCCCCACCTTCCAACCAGTGGAGAGTGACTTCAGTTCTGAACTCTGCCAGTTTTGCTCTAAGAAATGTTGAAGCACTGCTCATCAAAGGAAAAAGGCAAACTGGGCTCTGAACTAAGAGGGAAAATCACAACAGTGTTCAGAAAACAGGGGAAAACCAATCTCAGGAAAGGCTCAGGCAAAGGAAAGCAAGGAAAAATTGGCATTACTTATCTATTGCATCATGTTCAGCAAGTTTACACAGTTATCTGTAAGTAAAATAACAGCAATTAATCTGTCTCTGAAGGCAGCCAGAGCATGAGCATGAAGCTCAGAACAGCAGGCACATTCATAACACATTCCAGCATTAGTGGGAATTCAGATCCTGGGGGGTGGGTAAGAGACCTGTGCCATGTGATGTCACCCCACAGAACATCCAGTTATTCCTCTGACTTCTTCCTCATGCAAAACTTCATGGTCCTTGAACAACAGCTCTGCCAGACAGAATTTAATTCCTAGTGCTCCTGGCTGCAGGTGGGAAACACGGATTGCACAGAACCCACAAAATCCTGCAGCTCCAAAAATGCTTTTTTTTTGCTATTTGTCTCTGAGATTGCTGGTTCTGAGGGGTTAGTTACAAGCATAATTCTCCAGGAATAAGAAATACAGGAGGATACTGGGAGAAATAATGACTGGAAGCTGATATTGTCATCCTTTGTCTCCTTTTGTAGCTGAACAGTAGTCTCAAAAGTCTGGAACAATGACAGCCCCAGACTGACAGCTCTGCTCAGGGCTGGGTTACAAGAAGGATCAGCTCAAATGATTTTCCTTGGCCCACTGAGCAAGCCAACCTGAGAACTTTAAGCTGATGTAATACAGAATTTTACTCAGCAAAATCCCATAATCAGTTGGCAACAGGAGGAAAACATGAAAACAGGTAAGAACCAGATCAAATAATGACTTTGTTCAAGACGGAATTCAAGCGAAGGCACAAGTGCAGTGTATTTCATGTGAGCAGAAAAGAAGAAACCAGACATGAAAAATGAAGCACAATTTGTGGAGAAAAATCAAAAGGCAAAGTGTCTTCTATTTATCACCACAGCACTTACGACCTCTGGAACGCTCAGCAAAATGGGATGTGATGGAGAGATTGTAAATCCACTTTGGAGAAGGAGAGCAGAATACTGGGAAATGCTGTCCCTGACCCTGAGAAGGCTGGGCTGAAATATTCTGTGCAACTATTCGAATTTTCCATAATAAACACTGCAAGAGGAGAGAAAACACAGGTGGTGCAGTACACATAAGGTGCCAGCAAAATGTGAAAATTAAAAGGATTTTATTGACTTGATATGTTCTTCCTGAAAACTTATTGAAATGTACAAACTGGACATTCAGTAACTGATTTGTACATTCAGTTATGTTACACTGATTCTTGTAGCCACTTGAAAGAGAGAATATTATTTTCACTGACAGGATGTTCACATCATTGCAGACACCAAAAGTGTTGATACATTCTAGACTAAAGTGAAGCCAAAACAGAACTGGACATCATGGGACACCGAAATGCCAATTCCATCGACTCGACATGCGCCAGTTTCACACACCAATTCGGGAGTACCTACTGGACAGGGAGTGAAACACCCGACCAAGCATATGTCTGAAGTCACAATTGCTTATTAAATTAAACCCCTTTTCCCAGAGTTCTGAGCTATTTGTAGAGAGAAATGTGTTGAACTGAATTGATTCCCTGCAGAGTGTTCAGACAACCACGTCTTGGCAGTATTTCTTTGAAAACCGTGGGTCACACTTCACAGAATTCACTTTGTGCGGCGAGTTTCGACAGGTTTCAGAGTCCTTGCCAACCAGAATTCCCTACTCTCTGTCCATAAGCCATCACCTGACACAGTATTATCCCCAATTAATGACTGCCTGTATGTAAATCCAGAGCTACCGACTGATTTCAGGCCTGCTCCAACAGCCAGGTGTAGTTCTGAGCTCCCCGAGGGCTTCAGAGCTTCTGATTTCCCAACTCCCACACTTGTTTTTAAAACCTGCAGTCATTAAAATGCTACAAAAAGGCCACAGCAACGGCAATGCTCCGTTCTGCTGCTGTTACTGAACACTGGGCAGTGCCTGTGTAGCAGGAGATATTAAATACTGTAGGTCATTCCTCACCTGGGGAGCTGTCTCACAAAGAACTCCTGTCTTTGGGCTTGTTTTCAACTAACTGACCTTTTAATTGCAGTCCTGTGTATTTTCTTCCCCCGGTACAATCCTAAGAGCAAAAGGTCATGGGTTCTGAAGAAAAGAGGTCTCTTTTATAAGCTCAATACAGTACTTTTATATTTCAGACTATGATATACAGTGTATACCATAAATTAAGACAAATACTTGTCACTTTATCTATGTAGGCACAAGTAAATCAGTGACTTTACTGAAGTGGAGAAATCTTCAATGGGATCATGATTCTGGATTCCATTTCCTGAATCAGGGGCACTGAAAAAAAAAAAAAAAAAAGGAGATAGGGTTTTATTTCACTAATAGAGATCATAAGCACACTCACTTTGAACAGCTTTTATTGCCTTCAAACTACTCTCCCTGCCAAGTCATCAGTAACACCAACATCCCTGTAGCTGAAGCACAACAGTTTTGAGAACAAATGATTTTAATACAATCTCTCTGCTCCTTTGAAGACAAATATTTCTGTTCCTTTTCACCACAAGGGAAGTTATCTTACATTTTTTTCTGGTATACTTCCTTTGAAATGCACTCTATGGAACCCAAACCTGACATGCTTGGCATGCTTTTGTGAGTTTTGTTATGAAGGCTTCCTTTGATCTCAAAGATCTCCTGGCTTCTGGTTCCAAAGTCTAAATTCCCTTTTCCAAGGAATGCATTTAACAAGGCTCTCGTATTTCATAAAATCTTAAGAGGCAATCATTTAATATAAATTTCACTTTTGGCTCCCTAAGTTTTTGGGCACAAGCATTTACATGAATCTGTTCTAGAGGAGTGCTTGTACAAAAATTTAACGTGATTTTTCAGCACTTTTCCAAGTTTGTAAAATTGACAGCAAAATTCACTTGGCAGTTTCGTGCAATGTCCCTCCTTTCCCTTAGGGCAGAAAAACTGACTCACAGAAACACACACACACTCCCCACCGAGATGCAAAACTTTTTACCATTGTGGGATGTGCTGAGGGACAGACAATGATGGCCCACACCAAAGTCTGCCCCCAGCATTCCAGTGAAGTTAATAGGTTACCTGTGTAATAGACTAGCTCATCCCAGCCAGGTTTATTCCACGCAGCATTCCTTATGTCTTCTCTGGTTTGAAGATCTTTGTAAGCTGGGGAGGGAAAACAAGCACAAAGCTTAGAGGTAACTCCTTTTCCTTCTGCACAAGAATAGCTCCCTTCAAAAGTATTCTAGGGAATAATCAGGAGGCTGCAAACACTGGGAAGGAAAAGTCAGTTGCTCTCCACGAGAAGGAAAAGCTCCCAAGGCAAGGCAAACAGAAGGAACTGGGGAAGAGAGAGAATGTCTCGGACACAGGTAAGACAAATAATGAGAGTACAGTTTTACATGAGTGGTGTCAGATTTATAATGCTGGAATATGATATTCTGAACTGCCAGATATGAAATCTGCACATTTTCTAACATCCATATTAGACCGAGTTTCTTCAAGTTGAAACTGTGCTAACATGTGAAAACAGCTGGGTGTTTTTGGAGGTTAATGCACAGAGAAAGCCAAAACACCTCGATGCAGGAATGCAAACAAATGCTTGAATTTCCTTTCTGCAGGTGTGGTATATGTGATGCTTGAAACGAAACTGTAAAAACCTGATTTCAGCATGAATGGGGATGGCAGGACGTGGTGTGTCATGGTTACGGTACCCAGAGCAAACAGGGAGTTCCTAATAAGAAAGGGACACGAGAAACTGTTGATGGCAACAGAACAAACCAGGAAATGTTCACTTCTGCTTGCTTGTTAAAGTTACCTACACAAAAATTAAGAAAATGAACAGGGTTGACGCAAAACAAAACCAAATAACCCCTTTGGAGATATTCCTTTGCCTCTTGTAAAATCTCCTGGGCAAAGCCCCCAGCCTGTGAGGGGCTGACTCGGTGAGAAAAAAGCCAAGCACGTGAATTTACCCCAAAGGTGATGAACCATGTACAGCTGTCCAATCTGGGAGAAAAATCCTCCAACTGCTTCGTTACTGTCCTGTCGGAAACGAATTGCACGAGCCCTGGAGGGGAGCAAAGCAGGAATGAGAACCAGCAGGGCTGGGGAGGAAATAAGTGATTATTGAAAGGAAAACACAGTTGAAAGGAAGCTGAAATGTTGAACAGCATTTGCAGTCCAATTCAGCAATTAAAAATAATAGAAAAGTCTGCAATGCACTGATTTTTAGCGCTAAGTAATGAAGATATATATCTACATATCTTGTTAGAATGCATTAAAATTGGAGGTTTACAGTTCCACTAGACTGTGCATTAATCATTTTTCAACAGCAGATTCAGTATAAAGATAATTGCTGGAGCACTGTAAAGTGGCCTTTTTATAGCAGGTTCTTCCAAAGATAAATCCTTGACTTTCAATCATATAATCTTTGCCATTCATTTTCCACAGACTGGAATTTCCACGGGGTGGAACACAACTTTTTTATTCCCACAGACCTCTGTCCAAATAAGTCTTGTATAAATAAGACCAACATTTCTCTTAATTATAAATCTGTTGCATCTTATAAAAAAGACTGGCTACCAGTATAGATAAATGCATTTTATATTCTCAATCCAGTTTGTTCAAATTACTGAAATTGAAAAAATTATATCAATGACCATGACAGGTCTGAAAGCCCTCACCTTTGTCAAAATCATTGAAAATACTCCAAATTGTTTAACTATCGACCACTAGAATTGCAAGGACAGAGCAGCAGGTCATTAACTGGCGGACTGGTTTTGGTACCATCCTGCCACCTCCAGTCCGCGGACTTTAAACACACCTCTCTCAAACAGGAGAATTCAAGTGCTAAGGCAACACTCACCAGTAATTCCCCCACTCAATCATCGTTCCGGGCTACGAAAACAGAACAGAAAGTTAAAATGGCACTTAAAAGAAAAGTCAGGACACTCTGACAGCTTTCACAACATTTCTGTATGGAAAACACTCTGTATTAACAAGATCACTTCCTTCCAGTGATAAGCGTGTCAGAATAATCTGTAATTACTCTGTTTACTGACTGCATTCCCTCTTAGTCATCTGCCTGAAGTACCCAAACAAACCACAGGGTTTGCAGCCCTGCAGACATCAGTACCTTTCTGGAACCTGCCTTCACTTTGGACCCCACACTTTGAGAGCAACAATGACTCAAGACACCAGCTTTGATAAGATCCAGATTTTTCAGAGGTCTGTTTTCCATCTGCGTCGTACAAACACCCTTTGAACGTTTTTACCACAGCACAGAGCTTAAAAAAAAATAAATCTAAACTTACTCTGAGTTGATAGGATCTCAATTCATAAATATTAGGCCCATCTCTGGGAACGGGTTCATTCCAGAAGCTGAACTCCAGCAGTAACTGGTTCTTGCGTGAGAGGAGCATGTTACCTCGCTCTTTGCGAAACTCTATGAATTCCTAAAAAACAACCACGTGATCCCTGTCAGACTGGGGGTTCTTCTTCAGCAACAAAAAGCAGCACAGCATAGGGTGTTAAACCTCAGTATTTCTGAATATGAAAAAAAACACCTCCAGAGAGGTTTCTGAACTTGCACAGGAAATGATGAGACACTGAGGTAAAAGCTGGTATCCAAACCTGCAGGGTTTTTTTGTTCTGTTCTTTGTTCTGAGTAAAATAGTCCATCGCAACAAAATCAATGCTTTTTACCTTATTTTGACGAAGTTTACTCATGACCTCATTGAGAGCTGGATAACCTCCTTCATATCTCCACAAATGAACTGAAACAGAGAAAAGGAACCTTTCTCAGGGATGCCACAGACCAGTGCTACACCTCATGAAAAAATCACAGTATAAAATGCTCTTCATACTACAGAATTACACAAAAATAGGAGTCAGGTAGCAGGCTTAAAAATAGATTTTCATTAACGAAAGTACTGCACATTGGAATATTTTAAGAAGAATGGAATCATCTGCTTTTTGAAAAGAGTTCTCTTGGAAAATTTCGCAATTTACTCTGAAGATAACAGGGAAATTTCTGAAAGGGCTTTTTGTTGCCATGCTAGTAAGATGTGATGACTTGACATGACTGTTACTGAAATTAAGACTCAATTTAAGAGGATGACTTAATTCCAAAAACGTGCTTTATACCAATTTCATCTAAGAGCAGCAGAGGGGCAGACTTATCAGTTCAGTAAATTACTCCAGCACAAAAGCAACACACTTTCTGCAGGACATGAAAAACGATGCAAATGTTATTTTTGAGGTAAACATTAATAAAAGCAGAAGATATCTGAACATATTAGAACTGTTACATTCGCTAGGATTTCCCCCATAAAAACAATTTCAGAACGTGTATCTACCCTGAGTTTTTTTCAAAGCATCCTGAACTTAACAAATCAGAATAAATCCCTTGAATAAATCACAAAAGGATTTATTTACCAGCACTTAAGACAGCGAGGCAATAATTTCACCTCACAGAACTACAAAAGCTATTTTCTCTCCTCTAAAGCAGTTCTGTGCCTTTTCCAGGAGAGCACAGGGGACTAATGTGAGGCTCTTCCCTGTGACAGCAGATTCACCCAGTACTCCTGCTGCCTCACCCCCAGGGCAAATTTGATAGATCCACCTGATTCTAACACAGCCTGGGCACAGGTACTGAACAAGTCACACCCCATAATCTGCTTTATTACCCTGCTAGAACTGCTGCAATAACATTGCCGGGGCAGGCTGTGGATGCAATTACAGATACAGTCTGTGTTAATATGCTACAAAAGCAGCGACTGAGAAATCCCCAATTCAATTGTCTTCATTCCCCAATTCCCCTTCAGCTTCCAGAACTGTCTCTCAGACATTATTTGGTTTATCTGCTGTTATTTCTTTGCTTTTTTTTTTTTTTTTTCTCCAGTGTCAGTATTGCAATATGCTGTGAGTGCAAGGGAAATTAAGGTGTGCACGAGTTCATTTTCCAATTACAAAGCACTGACACTGATCCCGGTATAGCTCTAACCATGGAGATACAGAACCTCTATGTATTTGTATTTGTGGCTTCCCTCTCCTTAAATTTCCCAGGGTCTAGGCTATTTTTCAGGTTTTCTCTCTGCACTAAACTTTTTGGAGTTACCTCTGCAGCAGCTCTTCAGTCATTTCTAGTTCCAATGCTTTCAATCTGCATAGTTAGGCAGTACCCTTGTATGAACATGAACAGAAATACTTTTAATTTTCCCCAGTAAAGCCCGAGTTTATTGTTAAGCTTACAATGCAGTGATTTTTTTTCAGATGGTTTGAATGACTTGCATTTCATCATCATACAGCAATTACAGCACGAGAGCCTGAGTAAAGCTTTTATACTGGCCAATGAGGGGGATAAATGAACTCCGGCTCTGCAAGCCTTTGCCGTTACCCTAAATATTCAGCAACACGATCTGTGCCCACGAAAAGGACCACATTTTACCAGCGTGGGGGGGGGGGGGGGGGGGGGGGGGGGGGGGGGGGGGGGGGGGGGGGGGGGGGGGGGGGGGGGGGGGGGGGGG
>JAWMRA010000048.1:5740224-5802199 GCA_035584735.1 Pseudotriccus pelzelni
CCCAAAAAACCTGTTAAGCTACCACCTGCAGGAAATTAAAGTGCATTAACAACAGGACAAAATTTCAGGGATTAAAGCTTTACCGTCAAACTCAGCACGACAAAAAGCAAGCACCGCGAAATGTTACCACGGCCAACGACCGGTGCGCCACCCCCTCGCTGAAAACACATTGCCACAGAGGTTTTTACTGTCAACAGAGATGATTTAAAGAGAAGAAACCTGCCAAGCACACGTTTCACTTGCATGGTTTTACATTCTGTTGTGCTTCTAGCTCCTACCAGCCTGATCTTGCTCTCCGTACCACGTGTTCCAAGTCCCCACCAGTGCACATGGGTAGTGTTTTTCTTCATGAATCTTTGGCAGCACCTCTTGACTTGAAAACAAGGAATACAGACACTAGGTTGCATTGCCTTCAGGGAGGCTACAGTTGATACGTATAACAAATCACCACACAGCATTAGGCTATGAAAATTCACAAGCTCTACGTTTCAGAGGGGAAAAGCTGAAATACCGAGACCTGCTACACAGGGGGGAAAGGTTGCTACAAGCAGCGTGGAAAATTAAGGTCTGTTGTTACCATTAGACTGCAGGGCAAATACTAAAGCATGGGAGGATTCTTTCCACCTAAAAGGTTAAACAACACATTAGGAAAACAAATATCGGGGTGTCTCACTTACAGAAAATGCAGCCTAACTACACGGGTGATTTGCTTCAGGAAAAGCTTTTCTTTTTTCAAGGGAGGGACAATACACAAAATCAGGAAAGCAGAGTCTTCTGTACAATGCTATTAATTGCTGGGCTGAATGGTTAAAAATGAGTATTTTGACAGATGAAATGATGACTGTTACTCACAGCCTTATTGGTTTCTACCATTTCAGAAAGTGGTCTTAGTCTGAGGCAACTTACCCACCAATGCATGCAGTGAAACTGCCTTAACAGTACTTCCAACATAACATTTCTGTTCTGACTATTTCCAGTATTTCTAACATTTTTTTCAAACTTTAGAAGGGGCCTACATTAGCATAAGGAAATTAAGTTTGGCCAAGACAGCCTTCACTGCACTGTGCTTTGATGAGTCAGTCAATTAGTCTGGTTGAACTTTGCCTTTTATATTTTTCCCTGAATAATTACCCTTCTTACTCAGTTTGGCTTATCAGCAACGAGTCTCTGCACAGTATCAAATAATAAAAAGTAGCCTAGTCTGGGGCTGGGAGTCATTAGATATGAGTTTTCCTCTTGATTCTGCCACTGACTTTGCAGACAACCTTGAGCAAATCTCATTACCAATTTGTACTTCTAGATTTCTCACTACCCAGTGTAAATAATATGATAAAATGACTCTCCAAGGACATTTTCAAGGATGTTTGACCATCAGTTCATTTTTTTCAGGGCAGCATGAGATCCTAGAAAGGCAGTTTTAAACAGGGATGGTAAATTATTACATAACCCTACAATATATTGCTGCAAATTACAGAATAAAAAATGCCCACAGAATACCTTAGGAACACTATCTTTTCACTTTTCAGAGATAACTGTCCCTAATTCTTCAGAAAGGGTCCTTAACCACAGTGATTCACAAAGCGCTCTTGTAATTGTCCTCATTACATTGTTTTTTTTATTAGCGCATGATGACTAATCCTTAGTCTGATTCGATACAGAATTAACCTGTTCATCTTTTATTTAGGGAGAGGAAGGAGGGAAGTTCAGAGAGGTTGAGTTTTTGTTTATTGCTCCTTTCAAGTTTTCTCCTTCCCTGGAATACTTAAAACTTGCTTTGGAAAGAATAAATCTAACCACACATATTTCATCTACATGCTGTCAGCAGCTTCTTTCTTTGCTATTGTCTCTTCCCTTGCAAATAGAAACCTCTGCTTTCACTCAACATTTAGGCAGCTCATGAAATAACGCAGAGAAGTGGTTCCCTGTCTTGCATAATTGGACATGTTTATATTAAGCTTTGAAACAGAAAGCTGGTTGAATGCTAATTGTCCTTTCCCGTGTGTGTGTTTATGTAAAGCAAAACAAAAAAAAAGCTAAAAATACCTTGACTGAGTATTATTCTAGTGGATTTCTGGAAAACAGGTTCTGGGTTATCCAGCCCCATTTCAAAGGTGATCAGATGATCAAAGGTGATAAATGAGCCACTCATGGCTGTGCAGCCAACCAGGAACATGAACTGGGAGTTGTGAACTTCTTCCCCTCCCTCCAGCCCAGCTGGTGCTCACCAACACAATTAAAAAATTGGTTGCAGTGGGGTATCATTATGCTGGGAATGTTTTATTTAACTGACAAGTTGGCCACTGTCAGGGAGAAAGCTCTGCAGAGTGTGAGGCTCACTACAATTCCATATTTAAACAGTCAGTTCTTTACAGGCAGCTGTTCTGGCTCCAGAGGGGTGATTGTGTAGGCAGAAGAGGATTAATATTTCTGCAGTTTCATACTTCAAGTAGTGAGTTAAAAATGTGATTAATGAGTATGTTTATAAAGCTGTAACTTTCTGGAAAACTTGTAACAGTAACCTTCCCTTTGGAAGAATCACCCCAGTGTAAATACTCTATCCAAGGGTTTGTGTATGTAACTCTCCAGGAGCAGATCTCAGTAACAGGACTTGTGGAAAAGGATATAAATGAGGTGAGAAAAAAAATCAACCCCATGGTGTTTAACATCTCAAAACTGTACTTCACTTTAATGCTGGTGTGTAGTTTTACTTCGAGGTGATCTCTCCCTTTCCTCCCTGTATGCAGACAATAATCATCCTCAAGACATTCCTCCCTGGCAGCTGCAGTGGGACATGCTAACATTCCAGCTGCATGGAGCAGTAATTTTAAGACCATTAAGGGAAGGGGGGGAAGAGCTGATCCCACAAATGTCACCCAAGTTCTCACAACAGGCGTCATCCCAAATGGCAGCTCAGGAAAACACCACCTCCAAGAGGGAAGGGAGGGGCGAACTGAGCAAAGGATCTTTTGCCACCTCTTTCCAAGAACAGTATGATCTTTTTAATATCAAATCCTAAAAAAAGCAGAATTCTGCCACCTCCCCTCTAAATAACTACAATATCAGCCAATTTTCAGAGCAGCTTGTGATCAAATCAACATGTGTAAAACGTGAGAACATAACACACACACTTACCAAAGCTTGTTGTAGGCCTCTAGACATTCTGGTTTTACATTGTGAACTGAAACAACAACAGGACGTGAGACATGGGGGGACCAGAATAAAGAACTGCTAACATTAAATACAGAACCACCACTCACACTGCAGTTTGTACAGACTGCTGGTCTCCCTTTTGGCCAAAAGGTTGGAGTGGGCATCTTTCCTCGGATCCACTTTGCGGACGAAGAGGGATTTTAACCAGCTGTCCTCGCGAGGTCTGTGAGCTGAGGATCCCAGTCCCCTGCACAGCAACAAGGATGCTTTACTGGCACCGAGGGAACTCCCGCCACAAAGGGAACACAGGCACCACCAAGTTTAATACAAACAGTACCACAACACGCAGTTACATATATCTGTTACTAAAAATTACCACTTTTTTTTTTTCCTAGCAAAGAAAAGGCTGCTCATTCCCCACTCAGAGTTACCCTCTCCCAACCCATCTCACCAGCTACAGTTAACCACACACTATCCATGTTTATTCTCTCTGCACAAGACGGGGAATGGCTGCTTTTCCTCCCTCTTTATCTCCTTTTTCATCCTTTCTTAGCCCTGGGCTGGGTCTGCCATGATGTAGACAGACAGCAGTGAAAAAGAGCAAAAAAAACATGCAGAAGGAAAAGTGTGTACAGTGTAAATAGGAAGGAAACTGCCATATGTTCCTGTGTTGCTTAAATGCAGCTCTACAAAAGGAAAAGTTAAATGGCATGTCTTTCAGGAGAAAAAAAAATAGCACGAAAGTCTAATTTGGGAGAAAAAACCCCACAAAACAAGTGGCAGGAAACAAACAGCCTGCAAATGCTTCAGTTCCAAATTCTGGCAGCTGCACCACGTAGAGGTACCAGATCCACGCTCTTTGCACAACATTCACGTTTCCCTTTCTTTGAAACAGAAGAATTTCACTGTCCTTTTTCTGTCTAATCTTTATTCAGTTTCTGCAAGTACTCTTTCAAAATAACATCAGCTCCCTTTACATCGCAGAGCACACAAAACAACTGGTAACTGTAATTTTTGGAGATGATGTGTTAAAGGAATTATTCTTCTCTTTTTCAGCTCGAGAGCCCTCAATCACCAAAAACTGTGCAGAAGGACAAGAAATCTGATATATTTAAGCGATTCTCTACAATGTCTGACAGGGGGACCCCAAGCTCAAATGTTCTTTTCTTCCATCTCATAAAATCACTTCCTTCAATTTACCTTTCTTTGATAGCCCCACACCAGCCACTGTGGGGAAAACTAATTCCAACTCAATCTCCTGAAATACTCAAATATTTCTCTGACAAACTAAAAATGTGGTGTTTATACCACATATATTTATTCATAAGCTGGAAATGTAAACCTTTTCCTGCCTCAGATGTCAACTTTTCACCTTTAATTACTAATTAGGAGAGCCAGAAGATAGCTATCAACCTTCAACCCAAAGCTGTCTTCCAGATATCAAAAGTTTGTGACAATCATTCCAATTGGAGAAAAAAAAAATAGGGAAGAAAAATCTCAGTTTCCTTTGGGAAAAATATCCTCATGAACATGCCTGTCTGCATTGCACAAAAGTAGTTCACACTAGCAGTGTTTTACAACCATCAACCTTTTAATCCCAGTGTCTGAAAATAACCCAGTGAACTGGTTCACCCCGTGGAAGCAGGATGGAGGAAAGGAAAAGTATTCCACGGCAGAGAACAACCACCAGAGAAGAACAACTGCGGCTGAGATGACCTTCAGTGTTAAGGAGGGGTCTGTAAACACCTTATTGGTGTATTTATTGAAAATGGTGCCTTCCCTGGCCCTGGGCAAACACACAAACATGTGGCTGTGCTGAAAGCCAAGCAGCTATTCCTGAGTGCAGGCATTTGAAGGGCATTCCATGATAAGGCTGTTGCTGGAGAGGAGCTATCTCTGATCTCAGCTGGAGCAGGCGAGGCACAGGTGACTGCAGTTGTGTTGTCACATCAAGTGCCACAGCAACACAAGCTGCCCCAGGGGACAGGGGGTAAAACCCACCTAACAAATCCGAGTGGTTTTAAAAAGCTCCCTCAAAGTAAGCACTAAATGCTCAGTGGACACCAAATAGAGAGAACTCAATCCCAGTCCTGCAACACTCAATTTTCAGCTCAGACCTCTAAACCATCATCATTTCCTCACCTTTATTAAAGAGAATTAGCAGACTAATATTCCTCTTCTATGAGGACTATTGTTTGCAGCAAACTTGAAGAGATAAATAATCGCGGTGCTTTTCCTGGGAACCAGCTTTATCCACAGGAAGGGCAAGCTGGAGTTACAGGTAAGTAAGTAGAGTTAGTAGATAACTAAAAAGCAAAAAGCAAATTCCTTTGCTATCAGGAGAATCTCATTACTTGAATGGTACACTGCACCTAAAACTGGAGGGATAGTTAATTACAATGCAATGAAATGAGTAATACTTTACATTTATGTAAAATCTTTTACCCAGCAACTGTAAAGTTTCTCATGAGCATTGACTAACGAATCACAACTATCTCCCTAAATACACACCTTAGTTAGAATAAAGATAGGAGCTAAGGTTATTAAAGCAGATATTCACTGCACCCACCCTGAGATGCAAGGGCCTGATTTTTAATCAATTTCCTCAGAGAAGCCCTAAAATACCCCTGTCATTCCAGACATTCACAAATCAAGAAGCCCTGATTACTGGTTCACTTGTGTGGGCAGAATGTACCCAAAATTAGCTCTGGAAGAGAAGGGACTGAATTCATGTCTTTGGACCGTCAGTTGTGAGCACCAACTTGACTTTGGTAGCAGGTTCTTATCCTACAAATATTAACTGTGGGCTTAGCTTTCTTGCTACAAATATTGGGCGGTGAACATAAAATGATTACACTGAATAGTTTGCTTAGATTAGATTAAAAATGCCAGTGAAAACACTTCTATCCCACTTAGCTTCTGCTTTAGCACAAAGTATAACCTGGGTGGGAGATATAAGGTCAAGTATTTACATTTTGTAGTAACCCACGTCTGCCTGGAAGAGAAAGAAAACAACCTGTCCTCAATTTGGCAGTTTTTTGATCTGTGATCTAAACAAAGTTTATCTGAAACTGAAATAACCCCAAAACATGCACATAAAAACCTCCCAACATACACTTCCTACAGCCCTCCCTGTTCCTGCGTTAAGCAGCTGCTTGCAGGGACGCTTTTAGTCTTGCACAGGGGCTGCTGCCCATTCTTGAGGCTTGAGGCAGCAGCTTTCTCTGCTCCAAAGGGAGGCAAGAACGTGTAGATCCATCCCAGCTTGGAAACTCAGGCACTTCTGTGTCTCCAGCATCCTGGGAGAACGCCCTGGGTGATTCCTACACCCAAGAGGTGCCCCAGGAGCTCTGCGTGCGTGTCTGCACCTTGTGCCTGACACTGCACACGTCAGATGTGGCCATGCAAATCTCTGCACCCCAAAACCTGAGGGATGTGCCCGTGTGTGTGCCCTGACACCGGGGGCGGGGGGTGTGCACGCACATCCCAGCTCCTAAGGGAAGCATGGACACACATGCCCTGGCTCCCAAGGGGGACACACACATACAAGCAGGGTGCCCGTGTGGCTGTGCACGAAGGCAGGAAGATGTTGGGGCGCACGGTCCTGCATCCCAACACCGGGAAAACGTGGATGTTGGGCAGGGGTGCAGCAGCTGTGCATCCCGACAGGAGATGCCGCTGGTTGCGCACCCTGTTGCTCGGAGCAGCCGGGATACGGAGCAGCCACACAACCCAACTCCGGAGGGGAGTGGAGCACCCAGACGCTTCAGCCCCGGGAATACACGAGCGCAGGGCGGCTGAGCACCCCGAAACACGGAGGTACGGGGTGGTGGGGTGCCTGTGCTCCCTGCTGCGTGCAGGGGAGGAGTGTCCAAGCAGGGGAAAGGGGTCGGTGCTGCGGAGGGACGGCAGTTCACGGGCGGGGTGTCAGCGTAGGGGTGAGCTGTCCGTGCAAGGGAAGGGTGTCCATGCAGGGCAGGGGGGTCGGTGCAGGGGCGAGGTGTCAGTGCTGGGTTGAAGTGTCCGTGCAGCGATGAGGTGTCGGTGAATGGGTGAGGTGTCCGTGCAGCGGAGAGGTGCCGGTGCATCCTCAGCCGGCGCACCGGGCGGCCCGTCCCCGGCGGGTCAGCGGCGCGGCCATCAATCCCACCCAGGGGCGGACTCGGAGGAGGGAAGGAAGGGGCCGGCCTTGCGGCCCGTGACCTTGAGGGACACCCCGCCGAGCCGCACTCCCCGCCCCAGGCCCGGCCGCTGCCCCACGACCGGGGCGCCATTTCCAGCCGGGGAAGGGGAGCGGCGCGGGCGGCGGGGGAGGGGAGGGGGTAAGCTCTGCGCGGGCGGCACCGGCTCCGCCGCCCAGCCTCCCGCGGCGGCCCCGTCCCGCCCGCTCGCCCCCTCGGGGCTCACCTGAGGGCCAGCCCGCCGCCGGGCGGCAGGCGCGGCACGGCGGCCGCTCCCGCCAGGCTCCGCCGCAGCAGCACTCGCGCCGCCATCTTGCTCCGGCCGCCTCCCTGCTGGGCCGGGGGCTGCGGCCACGCCCCCTGGCGGGGACCCGCCTGTGCGCATGCGCGGCTGCGCCGGCGCGGGGACCCCTGAGGGCCCCTCAGCTGAGGGGGGACCCCCGCCCGGTTTGGGGGGAGATCCGGATTAGTTTGGGGGGCCCGGCCCCGCTTTGAGGGGCCCCTCCTGGTTCGAGGGCCTCCCAACGCCCCATTTAGGGGACCCCAGCCCTGGTTTTGGGGGTTATCCAGCCCCAGTTTGAGGGTTACCCCTCATCCCGGATTGAGGGGGTGACCCCCAGCCTCTGTTTGGGGGTGACCGCTCTTTAGGGTCTCACCTCATAACCACTAAGAGCGAGCTCAGGCGTTTTTTGAATCATGTGCAAAATCTTGTTCTTCATTCTCCTGCTGTGTTTTCTCCCAACGTGCAGTTGAAGGGTTTTCTTTACACGCTGTTCAGCCACAGCCAGGGATAATTTGGTTGAACGGGTGGTGTGTGATGGCATCGAATCCTTAAGTAACTTGAAATTAAGGACAAACTGATAACTAGGCTAGTACTTAAAGGGCAGTTCTACACGCAATAAGCCATTAAACATAAAGTCAATGAGTAATCCTTATCTTTCCACATAGCACCTGTAACATTTCTATCACATCACTGCACTTTCCCTTGCCATTTTATGATTTCTCTATCAGCATTCTTGTGAGAGTAATCCTAAAGATAACATCTAAGGGATGTTTAACATCACTAAAGTACAATTGGTGTGGTACCTCTTTAAAAGAGTTTAACCTACAATTGCCATCACTCCATTAAATAACAGTCTGAAATGTAATTTGTTTTTAGTCACATTTGGATCTGACTGCATGTTGAGTTCTTGAGCAACCCTCCCAGAGCCCACCTGTACACTGGAAAAACCGATAACCTTCTGTGATGACTCAATCTTAAAAAAAAAAAAATCTGGCATTTTCACAGCTACTCATGAGAAATCACAGGAAATAAAGTATTTAGTTCCCTATTCAGATACAGATGCAAGTACAACCAAACAGGAAACCTTTCCTATTTCTTACAAATATCATGTCTAGTTATTAGAACACTCGTATCCCACGTACTGAGGGTCAAGTGCCTTTACTCCCTTCTGAAATACAACTTCAGTGTATTTGCTACAGCCCAGGGCCACGTTCTGTGCTGGGTCTGGTATCTCTCAATCTCTGCTCGGATGAAGTTTCACGTTTTACATTCACCTGGACAGGAGTCAAAGCCCAGGTTTCCTCCCCTTGGCCGAGGGCCTTCATCAGCCAGCTACAGTTACTGAGTCATTTACATAAACCTAAACCTCTGCAGCAAACACCAACAAGAATAACCCACAGCCACCTGCTTGAAGCACCTCCTCAAAGCCAGTGACCGTAGTCACATTATTTTACACCGAGATATTTCAATCGAGGTGTCCTGCCATCCCATCCCACTGACCTGACACACAGGACAGCACGTGAGGACAAGCATTCAAAGAGCAGCATTTTTTTCGGTTTGGAGCACTGAAGGAATTTTAAGTATTTTGTTCTTCCTGTCCCAAATAATCTGCTGAGTAAAAATCAGACTTTTTTTAGTGGTTTGTGGGCAGACAAAACTGATTTTGTGCAGGTGCAGGAAGCTAAAGGGCAAATGATTTACACAGTGAAAGAGAACATAAGTGGTAGCTACTAGTACAAGATGGCTCAGTTTCTTTAAGGAAATTGAATTATTTTAGGTCAGAAGAACTCTGCTCAGATACACCTTGTTTAACTTCTGATCTTAAAGACCAATGACACAGGAAGACACTTCAAAAAGCTCTCCCATAACTTTCATACCCCACACTCCTCTCCCACAACTGCTGGGTTTTGAGGCAGATGCTCCTTTAGATCCAAAGGAGAAGTCAGGAACACCAGGCTGCTGCAACAGCTGCACAAGCTCAGCTTGCTTTTTATCCTGGAAGGCAGGACACAATATCCCCAGAGCTGTATCAGGATGAAGTGATCTTTTATCATTGACTGCTATGGCCTTCCAGCTCCATATTAAAGCATGCAGCAAATCAGCACCTGTATCTCCCCAAAACGTGCTGTTTTAATTAGCTTTTCTGATGGGACTAAATCTAACCATCTGTACTTTTACTTTTTTGGCTTTGTGTTCTCCTCAGCTTCTCTGTCCCGCTGGCAGCTCAAAGAGATCCAGCTCTCCCAGAACTAAATACTCCCTTTGGACAAGTTACCAAGCCAACCATTGTGAGCTGCCCAAAGGTTTTATTCTCACCTTACTGCCACTATAAAGACAAGGGGCTGTGTTTTTGTTAGAGATTTTGGAAGTCAGAAGGCACTGCAGTGTGGGATGAGTGACTGTAAGTGGAAATAAGGACACAAGCATGTAGCCGGTTTTAAAATTCTACACTTCCTTTCAAAAGCTTTAATAGCATTTTCTCCAGTAATCCTACAAACCACAAAAGACTGTCTGAAATACAGAACAATCAAATAATATTATGGCCCTCCCACCAAAATGAAACATCACACAGCTGTATTTTCCTTTCTCAACACAGAAGAGCCATTCCAGGAGGGCAGCTGGCTTTGGGAACTGTCACTGCTTGTGGCAAAACTACAGGCAATAAAATGAAGTGTTAACACTAAACTTGCATTTCCTCTACATTTTCATTCAAAGCTCTGGAGCGCTCACCAATCGGTACCATCTCCTCCCATAAGCAACTACATTTACTATTTATTTTGACTATGGATTTCACTGAAACACTTAACATAACACAGCAGGGCCTCAAACATCCCTGCAAGAGAGAGGCAAGCTGGAAGCCCTCCTGCTTAAATATTTCGCCCGCTATTTGTCTGTTGAACAAACTTTCAGTTCCTGAAGTTTTTCACTTAGATAGGTAGTATCTGCCTCTGTCAGGTTTTCCGAATCTGACAGATTTTCCAGGAATCTGGTTCCTGCACAGGGCTTCCCTGTGATTGGATCTATGACATTTCCAACCTTGAACACAATTTCAGCCAGTTCGTGTTTCACGTGTTTGCTCCTTCGCTCGGGCAGAGCTTTCAGCAGAACAATGTCTCCAACAACACACTGCTGCAGTGGATCGTGGGCAAAATAGGTTTTTCTTTTGTTAAAGAACTGTAAAAGAAGAGTGAAAAAAAAAAATGAAACCCTGGCATTAGATTTCAAAGTTTCTTGCTTGTTTGCTTTCACATAAAAATCTAATATTTCTTCTTATTGGTATAGCAGAATTCAGAATCTTTTAAGAAATAAATTAACAGGCTCTTCTGCTGGCTAAAATATTGAAATGGGTTCCACAACAGCCATTACCCAATCCTGACTCTATCCTTAGCCTTCTGCTCAAAGGCAGGTTATTCCATCTCCACATACCACCATTTCCCCACATAAAAACTGAGAAAATATTATTTTAACCTACTTGTTTGAAGGGCAGTGACAAGGGATAAATGCAAACTTGTACAGCCCATCACAGCACAGATGCAAACACTAAGCAATGTTACAATTATGCATACAAAAAAAAGCTATAAAACTTACTGTAAAAGTGACTAACAAAATGTCAGGTTTCCAAAGCAAACTCCACAACAACATGAAAAATTAAACTTAAATGTGAAACAACAAAAACTTACCTTCTGAGCTGAGATCAAATGAACTGCACTAACAAGGCACTTCAAAGAAATACGTTTAGCAGACAATTTGTAAGTCCTCACCACACAGTGCTTTTCATCCTTTGCACTCAACCCCACAGCCAAACCCTCATGCAAGTTCCTTAAGGAGTTTGCATCGCAGAGTCATCAAAAATTCTAAGAGTCAAATCAACACAGCATTCCTCCTCACAGTACAAAACCCACAAGTTGTTAACCAGCTGCTGTTACCTTCAGTAAGTAGGGATCCAGCACAAGCCTCGTCACTCTCACTTTGGCAGTTTTCTGCATTTTGGTTCCTATGACTTTCCCTACTATCCATTTTGCATGGACAGCTCCACGTGGGACAGACATTGTTTAGTTGTGGTCATCCAGTGCCTGGCAACAAGCAAGCAGAGGTGCTATTTTAACAACACAAAAAACATCAGCAGTTCCTGATCAATACCAACATTTTCCCATTTCAGACTGACAGCCTAATTAGGTAATTTTGTTGGAAAAGGGCAGATACAAACAGTTCCAAACTCCACATATTGCACCCCCTCAGCCTGGTTTAACAATATAAGGAATATGGACATGTCCTCGCTGCCAGGGAAAGTTACTTCAGGACAGGAGCAAAAATGGACATTAACACCATAAGGATGAGACCTTACCCCAAAGCCCACAAAACTCCTTTGAGTCACACCAGTTCTCACACATGACAGAAATGTGGAAGTTATTAATGTAACTCGCACTCCAGCAGCTGTTTTGGCTGCAAACCTGTTCATCAGGTCCATGTGTGACCACAGTGCATCCCAACAGGGAGCAGCCTGGAGCTCTTGCTCAGAGTCATTTGCTGCTGTGCATCTCATTATTACCTGAGCTGATGAAGCCTAAGAAAGGTAATGAGCTTCTCAAGCCATAAGTGACATATCAAAGAGCGCCTGACTTACAGTAAGTGTAATCACTTCTGAGTTAGCTCTTCCCTGCAAGTCATTATACTCCACTACCTTATTTTAATTAGGGAGAGCTCTCTGTGCCACTCTTGCAAGAGTCAGAGGCAAAAATCAATAGCTAAGCACAGGAAGAGTTGAGCCAACATTTAACACTGACGAAGACCAGTGATCTTTTCCTCTCCCACTCCAATATATACTGTTAAAACACAACCGACACCTGTGAATTCTCCATCCACAGGTGGACTCCCTCACCACAACTTGCCCGACACCTGTGAATTCTCCATCCACAGGTGGACTCCCTCACCACAACTTGCAAGGTGCTTTCTTTGATGTTGCGGCACATCCGAAGAAGAGTTTAGGGATGCAGGGGCACACGGGGTGAAACCAAGCAGCGACACCTGGGGCTGCTCTTACCACCCCTGACCCCCCCTGTGCGCCCACAGGGCTGGCGGGGGGAGTTAGTGCAGGGCTCTCCTGTCCCCCAGGCCTAACCACCACAGTTAGGCACGGGCAGCACCCACCGAGCACCGGGAGCTACCGGGATAAGAGGAAATTCAAGCAGACCGGGAGCTTTCAGGGCACCCCCGCTTCCCAGGCCCCACAGCGCTCCGCGACAGGCCCTGCCCCGCCAGCACGGCCAGGAGGCCTCGCAGGCAGCGGGGCTCGGCTGAGCGGCTCGGAGAGCACCCGGAGAGCTGCTCCAGCCCGAGGAAACCCCCCCAAATATCGCGCTCCCCCTGCCCTCTCACCGCCGCTGCCGCCGCCGCGCCTCGGGGGCCTTAAAGGGACGGGCCCGGAACGGGCGGGGCCGGGCACGGAAGCGCCGCGCGGCAAAGGGGCGGGGCCATCGCCGGGAGGGGCGTGGCCAGCGGCGGGGGGCGTGGTCATCGGTGGGTGGGGCCTGCCGGGCTATTTAAAGGCGTAGGCGGTAGGCCCGCCTCCCTTAGAGGCGGTGAGGGGAAAGTGGTGAGGTCAGTGAGTTACAGAGTTCTCTAGGTTGAAAGAGAGACCTTTAAATGTGTCTTTAGAGAGGGCAGTGAGGATGGTGAGGGGTCTGGAGGGGAAGCCTTATGAGGAGCGCTTGGTTTGTTCAGCCTGGAGAAGAGGAGGCTGAGGGGAGACCTCACTGGCGTCTTGGACATCCTCATGAGGGGAAGCGGAGGGGCAGGTACCCAGCTCTGCTCTCTGTGACCAGTGACAGGACTCAAGGGAATGCCGTGAAGCTGAGTCAGGGGAGGTGCAGGTCGGATGTCAGGAAAAGGTTTTTTAACCCAAGGGGGCTTGGGCGCTGAACAGGCTCCCCAGGGCAGTGGTCGCAGCACCAAGGCTGGCAGAGTTCAAGGAGTGTTTGGACAATGCTCTCAGGTACACCGTGGGATTGTTGGGGTGTGCTGAGCAGGACTAGGAGTTGGACTCCGTGATCCTGATGGATCAGTATTTCAGCTCAGTATTCCATGATTTTTATGATCATCCAGTCCAACCATCCACCCAGTGTAACCCCTAAACCACATCACCCAGGCCCAGGTCCAGACGCCTCTTGAACACCTTCAGGGATTTTGACTCCACCACCTCCCTGGGCAACCTATTTCAATGCCTGACTGCCCTAACAATGAAAAAAATGTTCTAATATCTAATCCGAATCTCCCCTGTCTCAGCTGAAGGCTGTTTCCTTTTATCTGCTCTCTACAGGCATGGTAGAAGAGACCCCACAGCCTGGAGCAGGCAGGTGTTGGGCTGGAGGTGATGAGAGGTGAGTGCTGAGGGGCCCCTTTACACTGAATTTCGAGGATGGAGCTGCTTCTTTTTGTGGCACTGAGGTGTCCACATAGGAACAAGTTTTGTGCTCTTCTGCTATTAAGTGATGTTAACTGATGTACGTGAGCCAAATCTTGCAGGGTTTCCACATAAATCTGGAATAATTATAGCCCATACAAAGTAAGAGCTGGCCTGTTTTCCTTGTTATCCATAACCTGGAAGATATTTAGTTTCTGTAAATCTGTATACAAAATGGAAGGCTGGGATAAAAAAACAACCAACAACCAAACCACTTTTAAACTGAATAGTTGCCTTTGAGATAATGTGCTCCCAGTCTCTGTCCCTCTGACTTTAGGCTGAGGCCATCCCTTTTCTTATTTAAATGTGTTAATTTATCATTTTCTGCCAGTATTTTGGCTGCTGCCCAGTTTTCAGGCTTGTTCTCTTTTGGTGTTACTGTCCCATCACCTCTCACCACAGGAAGAGGGCAGGTAGGGAATTCTGTTTATTTAACAGGACAACTCGGCACAGCTTCCTTTCTAAAGGTGGCCGGTGTGGGGAGAACAGGCTGTTCTTTGTACAGCTGGAGAGGCTGTTGAAATAGTTTGATCAGATACAATCAAAGGAGTCATTTGGAAGTTCATTATCAGTTCTTACAGATTTCCAAGTCAAGACTCGTGGGCTTCTCTTTATTTTAGTGCCTCGTTACTTGAATTACAGTGGAGAGGAGCTGGGAGGAGCCTTGTTAGTGCAGGCAGGAAAAGGTTAAGAGCCGTTTGTATCACCTGGGAAAGCGATTCTTTGATCTTTCAGAGGGCGCTAACATGCTGCAGCTCATGGAAACAAAGGAAAGGGGATCAAGCATAAAAGTTGTTCTGGGATTTTATTCTCAGTGGCAGAACTTGTGAGGGCTGGATATTGATGTCTGCTGGAAAATACGGAGTTTTGGATCAAAAAGAATTTTTTTTTCTTCTTTATTCAACCAATGATCCGTGAGGTAAGTCTTGATTCCGACTGGTGACTTCAGATAACTTCTTTTTCAGGTTGAGGGGTAAGAAAACCCTTTATCTTGCTGACCCATTTTAAAACAGTGAATTCTTTGCCTAAATTGTTCCTTGGGCAGGGAGCACAGGCAGGAGTGTGAGTCAACAACCGTAAAAAGCCCACAACACTTTCCTGTGTTGTCTGCATTCAAATTGCTTGCATTAATTTCCGAGCTAAAGTATGGAAATTCAGGAACTGGGAGAAGCATAATGAGTCAGGGGAATTTGCGACTCAGAGTTGCAGTAAATATTTCAGTGATGACAGGAGTCTTTCGAATTGTAGTGGTGCCTATGTTAATGTGCTTTTGCAGCTGATGCTTCAAGCATCTTCTGCTGGTGGCTCTTGAAGTACTTCTCAAGCCTTGTCTCCTTCATCCTCGCTTCACTCCCAAGGGTTTTGGATTTCCAGCTCCCGTAAGGACTTTGGTGGCAGCTGGTTCAGTTGTTGCCCCTGTGCCTGTGCTGATCCTTGAGGGCAGATTTCTTTTGGGGGTGTAAGAGAGGGGTCTCAACTGCCATTAATTCCCTGCCCATCTGCAGCTGAGACTGAGGAGTTCTCACCTTAAAAAGTGCCGCTGATTTTTGTGTGTGTGTGCAAAAACAGCTGCTTTTTCACAGCAGTGTGTCCGACCGAAGTGTGGTGGGTGGGAACAGCTCACACACAGTTGTCACTGAGAGCAAGTGCCCTGTAAAGGGAAGTCTTTATATCCGGTGGAGAGCCCTGCAGAAACGATCCACTCACCTTGGGAATACTAAACTGGAAATAAAGTGCACTCTCACCTCTTGGGCAGGTTAACTGCAGCTTGTTCCTTGAGGTATTTCTCTGTGGCTGTCTCTAAGGTACCAAATTCTCGTGGAGTTATTGAACTTTGGGGTGCGGGGGGAATCCTGATTTAATGTTCTTTTTCTGTTTGCACTTGTCGGTGAATGCTGTGAGTTGGTATCTGATGTGAGGGTTATTTCGTATCGGGATGGAAGTGCAGCACTGTGGTGTAACTCGCTGCCCACCTGGTGCTGTGATACAGATAAGCATCAAGTCCCTGCAAGAGTTGCCTTGCCAGTTCTTCCTGCTCTTCCCTGCTGTTCCCGGTTTCCCTTGCACCCCTACATTTTGCTCAGGCCCTGGTTTCTCGCTGTCCATGAGAGGCAGGACTATAATCCAGCCAGAGCTGGTGGATGTCACTCCTTTCATCTTGGGCACGAACACGCTGAAAGGCAGAGCTGGAGCTTTTTTGGTTCCCGCACGTTTTGTTCCTCATCACTGCCTTTTCTGTTCCCCTCATCACACAAAGCTTTTATCATCTCCCTGTTGGTGTCCACAGAGTGCAGGAGGAGCTGTGGATGTTCACAGCTTCTGAACTGCCTGTTCCCAGATTCTGGCTGGACAGGCATCTTTTATCACCCCGTCCTATTTTGGATTAATATGTTCTTTGGAAAGGTTATGACACGCTCTGATTTATCGCTTTCTGCTGCTTCTGGGTCTCGAGCCTGGGTCCCTGTGGCAAGCGCAGAAATAAATCCCTGGAGCCTGGTGTCAGAAACTCTATCTTGAAGCACACTGCACATGATTCGCAGTTAAATGCTGTTGTTAGCAGGGATTGCTTTTGCATTAAATAAAAGATTACAAACCCAGATTGTCTCATTCGGCAAGATTTCTTTTATTTGAAAAAGTTATTTTTCTAAAAGCTGGCCTGTTAAGTGCTTTTGCTTCTGTTGTCAGTATCTGACATACATTTAAGCTGCTCAGTGTGAATACCATTTCCAATTTCTTTACCAGTGCTATTGATTAAAATGCAGTTTACTTTTCTTGGGAGAATTTGATATTCAAAAATGTCTTTTCACTGTGAGTCACAATGTACTTTTCCATGGAATAAAAATTCTGGAAAGAAAAAAATAAAAAACAGCTATTGGAAATGTTGAACAAATTATATTGTCATTTCAACCAGGTTATATAAGAAAAATGAAAGAACTTCAAAGTAAAAATGAAGGGCTCTGGCATTTTTCTCATATTTTGAGAAAATTAGTACATTTCTTTGCAGTTGTTACATTTTATCTGTTCAGAGTTTTCCATATGAAACTCTCAGAATGTTCTGTACTGGCCCTAACTCCAAGTTCCTGTTTAATTCAATTGGCTGTTTTGAGTTACATACTAAAAATGAATTATCAACCTTTTTTCTCCTTTGCCTTCAGCCACTGGTGCTGCTTTAGAACTAATAGAAGAAGGGGCTGTTTCTAGTATTGGTACAGAAGTCTGTAGTTCTCATGCTATAAGTGCTATATCCCATGGCACAATTATTCACAATAAGCCTCTGGTTTTGAAGAAAACTAGACAGAAAACACCTTTGGAATGCAACAGATTATAATTTAATTTTCCTGTGAGCTGTGTTGCATCTTGCAGATTAGAGATCAAAAAGCTACTGGGGTAATTCCTGCTGGTTTGGATGCCCTCACATGATGCTCTCGGTGTCAACATTGCTGTGGTCACGTTACCACACCTCTGTGGTCAGTTTTTGGTTTTTAATATTCCTTTCCCTTTAACTGAAAGCGCTTTTCTATGCTAAGTAGAAAGGAGCTGAGCTCTGCTCAGCTGTGTGCTCTGGGGTGTTGCCTAAATTATAAAGGAAACTCTGTGGCAAAGGTCTGTTTTTCACTTGTTTAAATAAATAATCCCTGAGGAGAAAGGGGGTACCCCCGGGGGTGATGGGGTTTGGCTTGAGGATGTGCCCATCCCTGAAGCACTCTGGGTTACACTGGCTCTTGGTGTTAACTGGCTTCTCCTTGGACTGGTGTGGGCACTGGCAGAAGGACCAGCTTGGGGGGAATACTTCGAGGGTTGTGTGTCCCTCCAGTCTTCAGGAGGGAGCAGATGCTGTCATGCTGTTTTGGATAGAGATTCAGAAGGACAGAAATGCAATTCTATGCTTTTCCAGCATCATAATATTCTTGTTCTTGAATTATTTTATTTTTCCTCAATATGCAACCTGTCTGCAACTTAATGAAGCCCATTATTCCTTGTCCCAACCCCTGTGGTCATGAAGAGCAGACATTATAATGTCTCACCACACCTGTCCTGTCTCTGGACTAACGCGCACTTTCATTTTACCACAGGTGATTTTCTAGCCCTTGGATCTCTCCTCTGGACTCCTTCCAGTTAGCACATTGCCTTTCCAGAAGTGTGTTGCCCCAAAACCAAGCAAGACTTCAACAGAAGCTCTACCAGAGCCAACTGGAGGGAGAGGAGAACTCAGCTGCTCTCACTGGTGTCAGAAAGATGAATTTCCTCCTGAGCTTTTCTTCCCCTCTCTGAGTTGCCTCAAGCACTTGCTCTCACCTCTGCTGCTGATGTCCATATGATCTGGTAACTACCCCACGTGTTCTCTGCCTCAGCTTCCCTACAGTTTGAAAAGAAAAACTTCCATATGGATTTTACTGCCTATTTAGCTGCTTAAAATTTCTGGATGAGGGGCACAAAGCAAGTGGAAAATAATCAGTGCAATTGCAAGCCAATTTAGACCTCAGCAGAAGCAAAGAAAGGGGGCAAGATATCTTATAAAATCCTGGAAGGTTCAAGCAAGTGGAAATTTCAGTTCAAACTAGAACTTTATTTTGGAATTTCTTAAGGAGAGGTTGGAATTCTGCCACACTGTAACAGTCTTATATTTTAGGAAACCAAGAGTGCCTCAGTCTCTTGCCCTGTGTAGTTCACAGATACTCACTGGGTCCTGCAAGTCTGAGCTGTTAATTTTATAAAGTAAAAAGAAGAAAACAGCTTTACAGGCTGATTTCCTGAGCTCAGAAATAAATACCTGAGAACTGCCTGGTGCAGATTCACGCTGTCATTTAACCCCAGCTTTCAATATTCGGTTTGAATGTACCCACAAAAAGCCCTCCTGGCTGTGGAAGTAGCAGGTCTCATCAATATTTTGGATTGCATGTGCGGCTGATTGCATTTAGAACAGAAGGTTTGTGAAGGAATTTTTTTGTCAGCTTCCACAAAACTAAAATTCATTTCACAGGGACTTTTCTGGGAAAAAAATCTGTTCTGAATAACTCACCGCTGTGAGTTTGGTAGCCCAAGAGAGCGTGGTAAATTCAGCTTAACTTCACTGCATGTGTTCTTGGCATTTGTATCGTTTCAGGGAGCTGAGATCTCGTGTCATAAAGAAATCCAATAGCTTAGTTGCTCAAGGAGCCATAACTGATGGAACAGTCTAGTACTGTAGGAACCCAGAACTCAGACCAATTTGCCAAGGTCTGTGAAGAGACAGCAATGACATTTTTTGAGCAACTTATTTTAAGGAGCACGTTAATTTTAAAGGTTGAACTGTCTTTTTTGTTTCAATGTTCTTCCTGTCTTGGGCACAGAAATGCATATTTAAAGGTGATTTTGTTTGGCATGTTTAAACTCATCCTACTTTGAGATCTAGCCAAGAAAATGTTGCTGGATTTCCATCCCTGAGTGTAATGAATGTTTGATTTCAGGTGTGGCTGCCCTCATAAACTGCAAAATATGTCCATCCGAGGCCTGAAGAAGAAACAGCCGAAGACTTTTAAAGTCAAAATTATAACAGTGGATGCTGAAATGGAGTTCAGCTGTGAGGTAAGAGTGTCAGAACGCTGGGAAGGTGGGGACTGACCTGTGTGTTAGCAAGGCAGAAATTCTGAAAGTTCAGATTATTAGTTCATGGATGGTCTTAAATTGATCTATTGTGGATCAGTCTCAGATGTTTTCTTCTGTAAAACAGCTCAAACTATTAGAATTTAAAGCTTTTTGCATGAAATCCCTGTGGCTTACCCAGCAAAATTAGTAGTAGGTCTGTTTTCTTCATAAACTTTCCAGGACAATAATGCAGGCCTTGGTTGTAGGTATTCCTACTTCTCCACAAAATTATTCTTTTTTTTTTTTTTGTATGTGACACAACACTTTAAGACACTGCCAGCTTAAGTGAAGAAATCTGGTTAAAGCTGGTGCTAAGATGTTACTTATGAAATAATTTATAAACTGGTATCTTTGTGCTCAGTTGATCTGGGACATTCTCTTCAATTTGGCCCATAAACTCCAGTTTATTTCTTTAACTGCAGTGGCCGTTTGGTATCTCTGGGAAAAAAGAAAAAAGAATCAAATGAAAAAGATGGCTTTTCTTCTGTTAGTTATGGCTTTCTAGTAAATTGGTTAGAGAAATCATGACTCAAACAAAATACAGCAAGTGATCAATGGCTAAATAAATTGGGCTCCACTATCAAGGAGACAAAACTGTGCCTGATTAATTCCTAATCATCCAGCAAAAGCAAAACAAAGCATACAGTTATTCTGAGGAGTTACAAAACTGAGGTCCAATGGGACTGGCAATTTTAATGAGACTAGACTGTCTTGTGGGCCATTTAGTATGTCATTTACTGGGTGCCTCAGAGACAGAAGAGATCAGTCACAAGCAGTGCACTTCTATGACTTACCGACCTAGAGTTCATGCAGGCAGAATTGTGAAAATAAAGGATTTGGAAATTTTGATTTAGAGATCAGAGTCCTGGTTAACAAATCCAGCTTAATGTATTCCTTTCTTTGCTGTCTCTCCCTTCACCCCAGATATTGTTCTTTTGCTGGAATGGTTTCTACCTTTCCACTCAAATACTGCCTAAAAGTTCACTTTTTAAAAAATTTTTTTATTGCCATTAAATTTTTAGTGGCTGACCCAGGCAATCAGACAAAACCATCTTTTTAACATGTAGTCAAATAGATGAAACAGATGTGCAGCCTCTTTGGAAAAAAAAAAAAAAGAGGATCATGTCTGTGAATTTGGGACCTTTAATCAAAGTTTGCTCTCTGTGGAGCCAGGCTACTAAATTGCTGCAGAAGAAAGGCTCCTGCTCATTTAAATCAGAGGAGCATAAAGGCTTGGCCTGGTGCCACTGAAATGGCTGAGGTATGCGAAAGGTGGATTTGCTTTCCTTGTTCAGCATTCCTAACCTGGGCCCTGACACCGCTTTGATTTCCCCTGGCCTTCCCTCAGTCTCTCCAGTTCGTGTAAACTATTGAGTGACATTTTTTTTTTTCCACAAATATTAATAAAGCCTTGCTGTGTCCTAGGAAATCAACAGTACAATCCCCATCCCCTGTGCTCCTCAAGTTCTTGCTGTTGTGGCTAAATGACTCCAGTTGCTTTGGGGATGTGCCTCTGGAGGAGGAGGAGCACAGGAACTCTTACACAGCAGGAGGAATATTTCACTGAAAATCTAAAGGTGAAATCAGAGTTCACAGGAGAAAGACAAATGGGAAAATCATTTAACACATTAATATAGTAATATTAATATGCTAAAGTACTCGTTATTCTTAATTTTCCTTCTCTCTTTTAGATGAAGTGGAAGGGAAAGGACTTGTTTGACCTGGTGTGCCGAGCACTTGGTTTAAGGGAGACTTGGTTCTTTGGCCTGCAGTACACAATTAAAGGAATGTGCACCTGGTTAAAGATGGACAAGAAGGTACAGGAAACAAAATATTACAGTGTGGCAGTTACTTATACAAAGATTCACTTTTTGCAGCACAGGAGCTAAAGGAATGTGTTACGTGACAATTCCTAATTCTACATGGTAGCATTTTTAAAACTAAAATTGTATTATTTGGTCAAGTGGCTTCTGTCCCATTTGACCTGGAACATCAGGCACTAATCACCACTATATGCACTGATTGCTCTTAGACTAAAACTCAGCATTGCCCTTCCTGCTAAAATACGGGAAGGCTGCCTTAAGTGGATTATGGAGTGCTTTCTGATTTTCCTTGGGAATATTGTCTTGAGACACTTATGTATCATTTTCGCTGCTGATTTTATTTTATCTGCAAACAGGTTTTAGATCAAGAAATCCCCAAAGAAGATCCCATTAGCTTTCATTTTTTGGCTAAATTCTACCCAGAGAAGGTAGAAGAGGAACTATTACAGGAAATTACCCAGCATTTATTCTTCCTTCAGGTCAGGAATAATTTTTAACCATGAATTCCCTTTGTATTTACCCCAGTCCTTTTTGTATTGTCTTTGATCTTGTTGGCAGCTGTTATTCTCAATGATTTTGCTTGCTTCAGCTGTATCAGCATCTCTCTAAATATATTAACTTTATGAAATACAAAGGTCTCTCCTGACTGCTGTGGTTTTGTTCAAGTAAGCTGAATGTTTTGCCTTCTACAGGTTTTTGTTCTCTTTTTGGCTGCTTTTACCCTTTGTGCTGGGAATTGGAGTTAAATTACTGAAACCTGTAATTTCATGTAAAATGGCTTTTACACCTAGCAGTTTGGGGTGATAATTCCACATCTAGATATTCCAAACTTGGTTTTGCTCCTATAGCCTATGTTAAAAAATCCATGCAAGGCTGGCACTGCTTGGAGGACTGTGGCTCCTGCCCTAACTGCTCAGTGCTGGGAAGTATAAAGCGAAACCATCCTTTTTGTCTGTTTAAGAAGTTGTCTTGAGGACTGTGTCACCTGCTGTGCTCTGGCTGCAGATAAGGGGCATGAAGAGAGTCTCAGCAGCTCCTTGTCGCTGTCATCTTAGAACTGCTGGTGTAGCCTCTTGTGTAACCATTCCCTAACCCTGTTCTTTCAAAATGAGCAGCATTAGAAGAGGCCTGTTATTAGATGTCCACGGGCTGTGGGGGAGTGACTGCACGGGCAGTTGTGGAAGCAGTTGTGGGGGAGAGGGAAGGAATGGTAATAAGCAGTTGGGGACAATAAGCTTTTTCACCCATATCAGCAGCAGATGGAACAAGACCTTTGGCTACAGCCTATCCCTGAAACTAGAACTCGTGAGTTCCTAAAAATAGTCCTGGTGGCTATTGGGAGATCTTCTTGTGCAGGACAGTAGAAAGCAAAACCACCAGAAAACAAGCACTCCCTGACATGGCCTCCTTAAATCTTCATTTTGGATTGTAGGGGTAAAAGATCACACAGTTTGACAGCCATTCTAAAACAGGTTTGTTCATCCAGCAAGTTTTGAAAGGAACAGACACAATTTCTCAGCTCCATTAAAAAGCAGATGAAGGAGCAAATCCTTGGAGCGTCACCAAAATAAAGATGCATCACCCAGGGAAAGCCCTGCTGTGTCTCCACAGCTGTGGCAATGGGATACAGGCATTGAGTTTTGGATGGTCACTCGTTGGTCAGCTGTTTGTTCCAGTGTCTGGGACATCCACCTTCTCTCCCAAGTGGCTGGGGAGTCCCTCTGGAAGTTGCAGCCTTCTGGCGTGGTGCTTTATTCCGGTAGCTTTCAGCAGGATGTGTCTGTGCAGGTAGGTTGGGTGTATGGAATAAATTCAGTCTGCAGCTGTAGATAAACACAGTACATACCCTTGTTCCCTGAGGAGGATGTGTTAATGAAATAATGGGGAAATGCTGCTGTTCTGAAGGTTAATACACTCACCAGAACTTCATCCAGAACCCTTCACCACTTGGAAATTTGCTTATTAAGCTAATTTTGGAAACGAATGAGAGGGGCAGAACTCTTTCCCTAGTCTTTTAATCCTGATTTTTTCACTGTTTTTTTTTTTCTTTTCTGCTTGAACCTGCCTTGACTAGCAGATATGCAATTAGCAAATTCTTGTCATTCCGAAGTAGGAAAACAAGACTGAAAACAAATTTGAACTTGCAAAGCTTCCTGACTGTAAGAACTTGAGATCACACCTGGATGCTAATAGGAAAAACATGTACAGACATCTGGATGCCTACAGATTTCAGCTCTAGTGACTATTCAGACCTTTGCAAATTAATGGGGCATAACAGCCTTTTGCAAAATTCCTGAATAAATGTAAATGACTGAAGCTAAATGTTGTCTGCTTAAACATTAGGTAATTTGTTCCCTCTTTATGAAGTTTAACAAAAAGTCCTTGTAAAATCTGATCAGAAAAAAACCCCAACCAGACACTTATGGGGGATTTATCTACATTGTTCTAAATTCTGGAACATGATATGCACCACGGAGTATGAAAGCTGGAGCTTTCCAAATTGGAAGAAAAGTCTTTTCAGTTTTTTCATTCTTTCCTCTTTAACAGCTTAGAAAGAATTTTCCCTGTACCATAACTCAGGTTCATACACTGGACTCACCAGAGACTAAATTTAAAAGAAAAACTTTCTTAATGGTTCATTTCAGTTCACAGCACCTGCGGTGCCAGGGTGTATTTGTAAAGATAGCTTGGTGCTATCTCAAGTAGTCTTTCCTCTTGGAAATGTTTAAGTCTGTGTGCTATGCAAAATTCTATTGTCTTGTGCTTGCTATTAGGCTAAAGACATTCCACCTGAGAGGAGGATTTGTGAAGATTAATTTCCCCTTCCCTCCATAGGTTTTCAAATAAAAATTGCATGACTGATTTAAAATCAAACAAAACCTCACAAACAATTTATTACACCTCTGGTGTTGGGAGAACCACGGATTATTAAAATGAAAAGAATGTTAAAAGAACCCTTTAGTGGGCTTCTATTTTAAGTCCCTATGGTTTTATTGTGCTTAGACCACTGAAATGGAATCAATTAGTGCTCTGTTAGCTTCCCTTTTTTTAGGACTCCTTTATTTTCGCATTCTGGAAAGCTTGAGAACATACTATTATGGCTTCAGTATGTCCATGGCACACCAGTCAACCTTGAGCAATCTGGTCTAGTAGGTCCTAAGTGACCTCCAGAGTTCCCTTCCAACCTAAAATATGATGTTTGACATGATCTAAAGCCGACTTTTCCAAAGCAGGAAGGAAAAGAAGGATTGTTAAAAGAAATGAAGTGCGGACAATAAAAATCATGTTTTATAACATTTTCTTTTATAGGACTCCTTATGTAACTGAGTGGAGATAGCTGACTGGCATTTTTGCTCTCATTAAATGCAATGTTAAGTAAAGGCTTCCTGTGTTCCTGAATTCCAATTTATTGTTACTGTTATTAACTCCTAATGGTGATGTTTGGTGCCAAGTTACGGTCTGGGCATGTCTAGTTTCATTCCAAGCCTATCATAACTCCTGTTTTTGAGCTTCTTCAACTTGTTTCCTTTTTCTCCTGGTTTAGGTTAAGAAACAAATACTGGATGAAGAAATCTATTGTTCACCAGAAGCAACAGTTTTACTGGCTTCTTATGCTGTCCAGGCCAAGGTTTGTGCATTAGAAGGTCTCTTTTATTGACTCTTTTTTCTTTTTTTAACCAACACATCAACATGGTGGTGTGTAAAACACAGCAGTGTTAAAATTTCCCATGAAAGAAGTAGGTCATCCTGGCAGGTACAGACACAGCTAGAAAAATAAGCATTAGATGCCACTACAGGGTTTTTTTTTCTATGCTATGCTTTCACAATTTAGAGGATTTCTTTGGACTTAACATTTTAATACCATCTTTCTCCCAGCTGGAATTACTTCCTGTTGTTTTAAAAAATAGCCATGGATACAGAAGGTGCTGATACCAGAGCTCGCAATGGGAGGGCATGGTGTTTTTTAGCATCTCTCAGAACACAGTTCACCTCCTGCCACTTATTCAGTGGCAGGAGGTGAACACAACTTAGCAGGGCTGACCCTCTGCAGCAGCTCAGCTTACGTGCAGTTGGCTGTAGGAACAGGGGAGCTCACATTCCTCTGCTTCAGAATGTGAAGTCATGGGAGATTCCTTCATTCCTGCAGTTTCCAAGAGCTACAGGTTAGGGCTGAAGTCTAAGTTTAGAGGCCACCTCAGTGGCCGTGTTGGAGCCAGGTGCATAACACGAGGCCTCAAGTAACTTCCACGGACTGTTCCGATGAGAGGAGCCTGTTTATTTTGCCACCCTGTACGCAGGAGAATCAAAATAAAATCTGTCTCAAGCAGCCACATCAAACTGTTCAATTTCTTCAGCATTCTGCTCCAACAGCCTGAAGTCTCTTTTCCTTTCTTGGCACAGTATGGTGACTACGACCCAAATTTTCACGAGCCAGGCTTTCTAGCCCATGATGAGCTTTTACCCAAAAGGGTAAGTCTTTGTTTCTGTATAAAACCAAATCTTTGAATCTACTCAGCCACACAAATATTGCTGTGGGTTAACCAGAGCATTAGAAACTGTGCAAAGTGACTGAGCTGTGAACTGCATGGCTGCCCTCACATTGCTTGGGAGGGGCAGCACATGGATCTTCAAAGGCAACCAACCCTCTTCCTTTCTCTGCAGGTCCTCAGGCAGTACCAGCTGACAGCAGAGATGTGGGAAGAGAAGATCACTGCCTGGTATGCTGAGCACAGGGGTATTGCCAGGTACTGAGATCACTGAACTCTTTGGAAATCCCACACATTTCAATCACGGGTTATTTGCTGTCTACAGTGAACTTTGGCTCTTGTATAGTGAGCAAAGAAATGTTGGTGTCCCAGCTGTGTTAATTAATTCATCGCTAAGGATAAAGGCACCAGCTCATCTGGGGTAAAAAGTGTCTTGTGTAGGGCACCAAGTGCTTGCAAACTGGACTTGCTTTGAAGTGAACAGAGAAGCTGAGAGCTCCTGCAGAGCTTCAGAACTTGCTACGCTGAAACAGGGGTCCTGCCTCCCAGTCCACATATGCCAGCAGAGAGAAGTTCCTGCAGAGAGTGTGAGTTGTGTCGAACCTGCAGGTTGCCCTGAGAGTTTTGCCTTTTCATTTAAGGCCATTTGCTGCCTGGAGTTGCTGATGTCTGTCCTGTGCAGGAGCTGCCTTTCTGGAGCTGGATCACAGCAGTCTCCTCCTAGAATAAAACCAGTGAATCTGATATATTTTATACTTTGTGAGAGCCATGGCTCAAGAGGGTGTCAGTGAACTTAGGAAGGAAGCAAAACAGTAAAGGCACAGCATCATGACTTTTGCTGCTAATCCATGTGGACATTCAGCTACTTCAAGACATTCAGCATGTCTGGAAATTCAATTAAATGAGAAATAGGAGCTGCTGGCACCCAAAGGCAGCTTTCCTGAATATTTGGGCTCAATTTCTCTTTGGCTGTTCAAGAGGCTTTTTAGCACTATTTTTATTGAATATTTTCCTCAAGACTTATTGATGCCTCACCTTGAAGGGAGGAGAAAAGTGGGTGGAGAGACTCTCACCCTTCTTTGGCCTTGACTCTGTTTAGAGTTTGCTCAGGACTCATTTCTCAATGAACTCTATTTCCTGAAGGAAATATATTAATGTAATGGAAAACAATAGCAGGGTAGGTTTCCAAGACATAATAATGATGGAGTGGCAAAACTAACACAAAGATAAGACTGGACTTGAATTTTAGTAAAGATTACAGTATACATGATTCATGAATCACAATAGGTGCAACTTTGCTGTCTTTTTTTCTGTTGAGATGCTGTTTTTATTACCCTTTTTCTATTGTTGAGAGCAAGATGGCAAAATTAAAGTAAGTTTGTACAAAGGAGCAGATTGCCTGTTCTTTTCTAAGTGGGGAATGTAGAATCAGCCAGGAGAGAAAAGTTAGAAAGGAATCTTATAATCATGGCCTTATTCTCTAGGGATGAAGCTGAGATGAACTACCTGAAAATTGCCCAAGACTTGGAAATGTATGGTGTCAATTATTTTCCAATTGCTGTAAGTGCCTTATTTTAGCAGTTTTCAATTGCTGTAGATGATGGGGCTGTTCTTTTAAAATCCTCCAGGGAGTTTGGAACTGGGACTCCTGACTTCTGCTTTTCCCTGCTGATGGTGGGCTGTGTAGTGGTTGTCCTGAGTTTTACTTGCCTGCTAAAGGAGTCGGTGAATAAAACATTTAAGATTAATGTTTTACAATCAGACAGAGGTCTTGAGTAGCTCCAGATATGTAATGGGAAGAAGGAGAAATAGTTTGAGCTGCTGCAGTCAACCTAGAGGACCAATTTCCTAAAAAGACAGATAAATGCCAGTGCATTAAAATAAGCGTGGTTCTTGTCTGTGGTTGTTTAACGTCACCATAAATGCCATTTACTGATATCTCTTGGTTTTTAGCAAAATAAAAACCACACAGATCTCCTGCTTGGGGTTGATGCCAAAGGTATTCATATCTACAGCATCAATAACAGGTTCTCTCCAAACAAGTCATTTGAGTGGAGCGCTATCAGAAACATTTCCTATAGTGAGAAAGAGGTACGATGGCTTTGATGTATTATTCTTTCTATATGGGTGTGGACTGGGATTCTTGGAACAGGCTGAAAGCTTTCTCTGTTTAAATAATTTGGGGGAGAAGGGGAAAATCCTGGGGAGCTTTGTTGCAAAACTAAAAACAACAGGCTTGCCTTTCAGATGTTCTCGTAACCTCAGTTCCCCGAGGCGCTGGGGGCTGCTCTGAGCTCTCACACTCCGTTCTGGGTCCCTCCCTGCTGCTTGTCCTTTGCAAAACAAGTGTGTTGATCTCTGAAAAAGATAGATATTACGATTGCCACTGTGCCTGGCTTCCTCAGTTATCTCAGCAGGAATCCGATGATCCATAAAAACTTAATGCCATTTTCCCCAGCGGAAAACCTCCTCCTAGCTGGGGTTTGAGGCGCAGTGGCAAGAGGAGACATGCAGGGAGAGATCCGTGTTTTTCTGCCTGAACTCTGCCAGTTTGTCAGTGCATGATTTCAGGCTCCAGCACAACCCTACCATTGCAATTTCACTGTGATTTCAGAGCCCAGCTTTTACTTGTAGGAAGGACCATGGGGAGCGGGTAAAATTTATTCTCATTACAAATCGTGGGCTACAGGGAAGGCTATTAACCAGAAAAGCAAAATCAGGAGAGCTCCACTGGAACTGGCATACCTGGAGTTTGTCAGCCAAAGGCCAGCACAGCTTTCTCCATTTTCCCTGGGCTTTTTGGAAAACACTGAGATGAGATTTGCTCTTCAGAGTTAGATGCATGTACATTAAATCAGGCCAGCCCTACAGGTCTTCTGCCTCCAAAGAGTTTTTGGTCCTTGATAACAATTAACTTCCCCTTAGGTTTATGAATAAACTGTGTTAACTCACTATTGCTGGGAAATTGGGCATCCCTGTGCTAAATCTCTGCTATATTTAGGGACACATCACAGCCTTGCTCCTCACAATTCATTACCTGTGGGGTGAAATGAGCTGTAGGACCTTATGATCTTGGTGACTCAGATGCCCTGGAATTACACATCACATTGCAGATGAGTTACTGGAATAGAGTGCTGTCCAACTGTCCTGGTTCTGGAGAATACCATTCCTAAACCACCACACTAATCCAGGAGTCACAGCTGACAGGATGTTAAAGAATGGAGCTATATTTTGTTATGCAGCCAAATCCAGCACAAGGTGTGAGGTGAAGAACTTTGTACTGACCTGGCAGCATGAAAGCCCTTCATTGCCTCTGGGAACAGCTTGAGAGATGCACTAAAAAAGTGAGAAAGCAGGAGCTCTGCTGGGCAGAGGAACAAGTCCTTTAGGCCCTTGATATTATACCTGCAGTGACTGGTATTCTGAGAGGTGTTTGGCATCTCCCTGGCTTTAAGAACGTGACTGCTTCTGGGGATTAGTAATGTATTCTGTTTTCCTGACAGCCAGTGCCTGTTCCAGAGTTCCTGTAGCGTGCAGTGCACAGGTGGTGTTAGCATGAAAACCACCGTCCAAACTGGCACCGGGGTGGGTCTGTGGGAGGCTTTATCCTCCAACAGAGCCCGCTATGGGAGCGGAGGAACCCGTGCAACAACAGCCCTGGTTCTGATTCTTTGGAGCAGAACAGTTTTGCACCACACTCCCCACGTTTGTGGCATAAATCACTGCTGCCCTGGAGAGAAGTGGAGATGAGCTGAAGTTTGCATTAGTATTAATAGTTTCAGCTTTGTTTTCCTCCTTCTTACTGCACTTCCTTTTTCTTTTTTTAATTTGGCCTGTATAGTTAACTATCAAACCTCTTGACAAAAAAGCAGAAGTCTTCAAGTTCTTTTCCTCTCAACTCAAAGTGAACAAATTGGTAAGTGTGGTCCTGCTTTCCTTCTTTAAAACTGAGCCTGGTAATACTGGCTGATACCTGAGTGTGAAACACTGCTTGTGAAACCCTTGGGAGGGCTGAATTTCAGCTTGTTTTCCTGGGGATTGTTCTGTCTGGGGAGTCGGGGAGACAATTTTTGCCTGCTCTGGGAAGGGGAGATGGTGGGTGAAAAGTGACATGTGAAAGAAGGCCCAAATCACAAAGGGAAAACAAGAAGGGGAGGATGTAGTGTGTGGAAAAGTGCAAAGCCACTGCAGCAGCTGCCTGTGTGGGGTGGGATCAGAGGAGGATGAAGGACAGAAGGAACCTCTCATCTTGTTACAAACTTATCTAGACTGTTATATGAGCCTGCCCTGCGTGCTGATTTCCTTGGAAGGGAAGCAACTGCCAGCACTTGTGCTGAAATCAGGCTTGTCCTGTGAGGCCAGTGTGGGGCTCTTTGTCCCCCTGGCTGGGGCACAAGTACATCAAAATTGCATTTGCTTTACCTTTCCTATCCAGATTTTCCAGTTGTGCATTGGAAACCATGACCTATTTATGAGGAGAAGAAAAGTGGACTCAATAGAGATCCAGCAAATGAAAGCACAAGCCAAGGAAGAAAAAGCTAGAAAAAAGGTAGGTTTTTTCTGCTCCTGCATTGTTGAAAACAGCGATTATTATTCCAGCAGGTGCCCTTGCTGCCCATGCCTTGCCTCAGTGTGTGTGTGGGAGGTGAGGGAGTGCAGCGGGACTGAATGTGGGAACAGCCCCGGCGTGTCTGTGGCACCTGAGGATGTCAGCGATGTTTGTTTGTGAGACTGAAGAGGTGATAGCAAACATTTGGGGTGTTTAACAGATCAATCCGAGGGCTCTTCCAGCAGGCTGAAATAACCAGTATTACCTGCCAGAGGAGTTCAGTGCTGCAAAGTGCAAGCAGCTTCATCACTGCATCTCTGGTGGTTATCAGTGCCCCAGACAGAGAGCAGCCTGTTCTTCATTGGATGCATTTGCTGTGCTGCGTCAGGCCCAGGTGAGATTCTGCTGCAAACCCACAAACATGGTGCTGCTCCTCCTGTTTCCAGATGGAGAATCAGAGGCTGGCCAGGGAGAAGCAGCTCCGGGAAGAAGCGGAGCGAGCCAAAGAAGAGCTGGAAAGGCGGCTTTTCCAGCTGGAAGATGAAGCCAGGCAGGCAAATGAGGCCCTGGTGAGTAGAACATTAATCTGAATATTCTTGTACTGGATGGGCTCTCTTGTTTGGGAAGGAGGATTTTTTTTTTGTCCTATGGCTCCTGTGAGACACCAGGCATTACAGCTCAGGCAAAGCTGGAGGGTTTCTGATCCCTGGTGGAAAGGGCATGCAGGAATACCTGGGAAAATGCTGCTCTGCCAGAGCCCACCTTTGCTGTGAGCCGTTCACTCCCTGTGCTTGGTTCAAAGTGCTTTCTTCAGGCAAAGGGGGGGAGAAAGGAAGCAACTTTGGAGCTGAAACTGGGAGAAAGGGGCACAATGCACTGGCAACTGAAGGGGCTGACTTCAATTTTTGGTTGATATCTTTGTCCAGCTCTAAGCACATATGTCTCTCTCTTGCTTTGTAGAGGTGAGAGGCAGGAAGTTCTGGAGCAGAGGAGGAACACCAGACCCCACAACTATATTTAATTTTTATTTAAGAAATAGTATTTTTATCGCTTGATCTTTTGGGGAAAGGTACCTTCTTCCTGCCTGTCTGCAGGGGTGATTTTGGAGATGCCAGACAAGGAACTAAGAAAAATTGTTTCTTCTCAGCTGCGATCCCAGGAAGCAGCAGAGTTGCTGGCTGAGAAGGCTCAGATTGCAGAAGAAGAGGCAAAACTGCTGGCCCAGAACGCTGCAGAAGCTGAGCAGGAGCGACAGAGGCTGGAGATCACAGCTCTGAAAACCAAGGAGGAGAAACGCCTGATGGAGCAGAAGATGCGGGAGGCAGAGCTGATTGCAGTGAAGCTGGTGAAGGAGTCTGACCGCAGGTGGGGTTTGCTGGACCGGGGCTGTGTGGTCTCAGCTGGGTGCAGAGAGTGCTGCTTCTCTGACAGCTAAGCCCAGCAGGGAGGAATTGTTCCTGGAGAAACACTTCACAATGACTAAGTTTCCTTGCATCTTGTTTGTTCCACCTGGTCCCAGTGCTTATGAAGCAGATCAAGAAGATTACATACAAAGCTTTAGAGGTGTTTAGTAGGAAAGATCCAGGCTGCAGAAGCATTTTCTGTTTAGTGTTATCAAAAGAGCATCTGCTACCCAACTATCTAAATTTCCCAATCTGTATACCTGTGAGTTAGGAGGCTGTTTTCCTTCATTACTACCACATGATGATCTTTTGTATCCCATTCAGATCTTTGAGAAGTGTAAACCAGGCAAACTCAATGTGGAATATAAACCACTCCAAGTGTTTGCATGTTCCATAATACTGTGCTGCCTGGAAATGCAGAGCAGGCCAGTGCTGACAGAGGATGTTTAACCTTGCTATTAAGGGCCTTCTACTTGTTTTAGGATACTGCCAAAAAGCTTTACAAAATAAAAAGCAGATATGTTGCATCTCTCCCTACCTCAGGGAGGATCTCTGATGGAATCTGTATCAGCAGGTCACAGCTTAGCCCATGGAAATGAGGAATAGGAAAAATATGTTAATTCAGCCAGTTTATGCAGGACTGTCTCTGAAAGTGTGTTATGCTGTGTGCAGTTAGTTCTCCACGTGGCCATACTACCACACATGTCTTGGGGTAGAGTTATCACAGTAATGGACTTGTTGTCTGGAAGCTAGTGTGGTGCACAGCTCTGAAATCCATGTTTTGCTTTCTACTGGAAATCATCAGCCATTTACATCAGGATATTTGTCTTTCAGAGCCAAGGAAGCAGAGCATCTGAAACAAGACCTGCATGAAGCCAGGGAGGCTGAACGGAAGGCGAAGCAGAAACTCTTAGACATAACCAGGCCTAATTATCCTGTAAGTTTCTGCTCTACTGGGCAGCACTTCATTTTCAGAGACAGTCAGATGCTGATGGCATTTTTATAGCCCCCATCAAGCTGAGTAGTGACATTTCAGCATCCAAGTGGGGACAAACACCTGCGGGACCAACTGGTGCCTAAACACAGTGTGGTGAGGATGGAAGTTGTGTTTGTTCAGGGCAGTGAGTCAGGCTGGAAAGAAAGGCAAGGCAGGAGTGGTGTTGGGACTTGGGGAGCAGAGACTGTCTTGTCTTCATGCCTAATGCTGACTCTGTGCCATTTCAATCAGGCAGCACTTTGTGAAGATGGTTGTACTGAACCAGCTGTGTCATCCTGGCACAGGAATTGCCCGTGAGTATCATTGGGCAAAGCAGATGGAGCTGTCTCCAGCAAGAAGGCAGCACTAAGGATGTGTGCCCCAGCTCCAGTCTTGCAGAGGGTGGATTTCCATTCTCAGCCAGGAGACAACTGTGCCCTTGGATCTGTGGGCTGGGGACTTCAGCAGTTCAGTTGGGTACAGGGGAAGGGCTGCAGGAGCATCTGTGTGTCTCAGAATCTTATGAAATGGCTCAGCTGGGCATTCTTGCAGAAGCTGGGGAGATAAACCCCAAACCAAACAATCAGATCTTTCTGACAGTGCTTGTGTTGCCTCTTTCAGCACGTGGCCAAGTACCCACAGTACTCGCCATCTGACACCAGAGAGGCCAACTTTGACAAAGGATCCATAAAGCTGGATTTGAAGGACATTGACCTCAAGAGACTATCCTTCGAGATAGAGAGAGAGAGGTATCAGTATGCTTGTGGGGTAAATAAATGAGAATGTTAATCATGGAATGTATAGAAAGGAAATGTTTGGGAATCACAGTTCATCCTTTTAATAACTTGGGATGGCCTCCTGCTTGTACATATGGCCTTTTACTGAGCTGGTGTGGATGATACCCATGTAAGACCAGCTATTTACACACAGGAAGAGTGTTCTTGTGGTGTCAAGCCATGAAAACTCCAGAACCTTCTGTCTTGGGGAGCAGCATGTCAGGGACAAAGCACTTTGCCGAACTAACAGCAGGTGAGAGGAGAGAAGTTTCCCTCTAGTGCTGAAGTGTGGTAGTGCTGTGAGCTAATCCAGCAGAGGCTTTTCCTCCCTTGGTCTGGAAGGAAGTGCTTGGTCAAAAGCTAGGAAGTAAAAAGAAGGTGGTGAACCTCCTTCTCACTGGCTCAGGGGAGCCAGAATTCATTTTGCCTGTCAAACTCCAAAATGAAACAGGGAACAGCTCTCCTCCTTCCACACACTCCTGTTCTTGGGCTACGTGGTGTCACTGAGCTTTTTGTCTCCACTGTGTGGACTCAAGCTCGACTACTTAGAAAAGAGCAGAAAATTCGAAGATCGACTGAAAGAACTGAAGTCTGAAATCCATGCTCTGAAGCTAGAAGAAAAACAGTCTGGCCTTTACTCCCACTGGAATGAAGTCCTGGGCTCCTTGGATCGCTCCTTAGGGAATGTACGTACCCTAAACCTCTGCCCCTTTCCTCAGCACGAACCATGAAGGAGAACAGTGTGGCTGTGCCAGAGGTAGCTGCTGTATTTCAGCTCAAGGCTTTAGTACCCTTGATAGTAAAACATCAGAAGCGTGAACACAGAGGAGGAAAATTCACGTCAAAACAAAATCTAAGGCGTTTTTCCTGGCCGTGATACTCGTACCATGAGCAAGAAATAATCCGCTTATTTTACAAATTATGATATCATAAGAAGGGTTTAAGGTCTTGCAGCAAACTAAATTGTTGTAACTAACACGTTTAAATGTGGTTCACCGTAGTTTGCATCACATTCTCATTCATGTGCTTTGTGGTTGCTAAAGTCATAAAGTCTTGGTGTGGTTTTTTTTTTTTCTTCTTTTAAGGAATGAGGAACTAGACTCAGGTTTTTGTCATAAGTTGCTTGTTATTTATATAAACACTTCTTCCTGAAGCAGTGCAAGAACAGGGTTGGCTGTGTCTGCAGGTTGTTCCACATATAGCAAAAATGACTCTGAGTCACCAGTTTTAGAGAGAGAAGGGAGGCTTGGAAAAATTATGAGGAAAGATGGCCTTTATTTCCTGACTATTCATCTAATGTTCTTTTTGGCTTAATGAGTGTTGATATAGAGAGGGCATTAAATTTCCATGTGTTCTTTTCTTTTAAAGGCCCCATCATGGATGAAAACCTTTGAAGCTGGAGATCCATTGGATATAAATCTTCAAAGACCTTTCCCCGCTTACTTGTTAAACACTGCAAGCAGCTGGCCTTGTACCAACAAAATTCAGCACACAGTGCCAGTGGAAAAGTCATCTTCTCAAGCAAATTCTTTGGTTGCCAACAGTGTGGGCACAGAAACCAGAAAACAGATTATAAAGGTAATCAGATTTGTAAGTAAATTCCCAAATGTTGACTAAAAGTTCAGAGTTCAGAGAGGATGGCTGTTTGTAGGGACCTGCTTTGTCCAGCTCTGTCACAGCCTCTCAGGTGACAAGTCAGCACAAGGCTGTTTCATGATTTTGGAGACCCTGTGCTGGCACATCATTTGGGAATGTTTATAACTTGAGGCCACCTGTTTTCTCTCAGTTATGATCTGTGCTGGAATGCAAAGCTGTAAGCCTTGCTAAATGAAGCAGAGATGCCCATACACAGGAGGAGGATCTGTGTTAAATTTTATTTGTATCAGCCAGCCTTGGAAATGAGAAATGTGCCCCCAGGTACAGAGAGCTTAAAACCTCTGGTTTTAAAAGGTAGGGAGGAAGATACTAATAAATACCCAGACTTCCAACAGGTCAGTTCACTTCCATGTGTTCTCTGTCAAAGAGTCCTGAAGAGCTACGAGCTGGGTTTTATGAAAAACAACCAGCTTTTAAATGTCACTGGACTGGAGAATCAAGAAAGGCTTGTGGTCTTGAACAGTGGGAAAGAAATCAGCTTTCTGTAGGGAATGCTGTTTGTGCAAGGCATTGGGAATGAAGAAAAACTTGATGTATTTGCTGCTGGTTTATGTGAACAAAACTGAGGGGGCTTAGGATCAGTTAGAAGCTCTAGTGTAGAACATTCAATGCCTCAGTCTGCAGAGTTGTGTGATTAGAAGGAGCACAGCTGAGTGTAGCAAGAGCTGAGGGATCAGCTCTTTCTGAGGCAAGTAACAGCAGTGACTTTTAGGACCAGCCTCATCCAGGTGGCAGGGGTGAGGCAAATACACTGGTTTGAAGGAGGAAGAAATAGCTATTGCAGGGCATCTTGCAAAAGGCTCCAGAGATGGAGGTAAAGGAAGGCCCAGACCAAAGGCAGTTACTTTAAGGAGGAACTAATTTGTCGTCTTTGATTTGCCTGCAGGTTCAGCAGCATGACTCGGATGTCATCTACATTTGAAGCCTCTCAGACTGGTAGGACTGGTGGCCTTCTTTTTGACTGCTGTAGAATGGACCGATATGAGAACACTTGGGCAGCTCTGTCTGCAAGAAACACGGCACTGTGCTCAGAGAGGTGCCATTCAGCCTTCCAGGCAGAGGCATCAGCTGAGAGCACTAGAACTGCCCCTGTGAAACGTGACCCGTGTCTCTGGGTACGATGGTAAACATGCAAACCCAGAGGAGTGTTGTTTACTACTTACGCACTTTTGAAGAGACACTTTACACTTTGCTAAACCTTCCTCCCCCGGGGGGTTTTCACACGCTGACTTATCAGTGTGGTGCTGTACTGCTGGAGGAAGGAGGTGAGGCAGCAAGTGCCCAGGAGGTGTTTGGGATGAGAAAATTGTACGCAAGCTTGGTGTTTACCTACACAATAGCCTAATCATGTTTCTGGTCCGGTCCATGGGACACGACTCCCACAGAGATGCTCAACATTTTAGTGTTTGTCTGCCAAATATTTTCCTTTTCCTCCCCAAACATTTCTTGGATCACTTAATTGATTTGCATTTCTCTGTGAGAAATCTCAGCTTTTAATTCCAGATGTAGAAGTGGACATCTTCAAATACCTCTCATTCCTGGGGGAATCCTTTGTTTGGAATGCAAAGCTTCTGCTTTGGTGTCTCTGACTAGATGAAGCACTTGCTGTTGCTTTTGCTGCTCCAGCAAACTTTGCATACATTAACTGGCTTCCCAGTTCTGTGTAACACAGCTCCCAAATTAGACAAAGACAAAAGATGCTGTTGGTGTCTGCTGAACTTGGACTTGTTTCTGATGGAGAAATGCATGCAGCAAATTGCCTCATTGGTAAAACCCACTTGCATTTTCCAGGTTTGTGTGTGTTTGTCTGTTCCACCATAAATCTTCACTCTGAGGGCTTGTGGGGAAGCAGACAATATGCAGCTGCAGCTAAAGTAGTAGCATGTGACATGTGATGTAAAAATGAATGTTAATGTTGCTAAATATCTTGTTCTAAAAGCTAGGAGTGAAAAAAAAAAAACCAAACCCGTTCAATAAAAAGCTTCAATTTCCACTTGCTAGTAACAGCTTTGAAGGGAATGTTGTGTCAATATTCCTACAGCGTTAACAAGGCAGGTTTGAAGAACAAACACACACATCTCCTCTGTGCAGGTCTGCACCAGGCTGAGCACAGTGGGGGATAGCAGCTGCAGCCGGCTCTGTGTCAGGCTTGTACCAGCCGTGGGAGCTCCACGTGGAGAGGGACATGAGTGATCCTGAGTGTGTTCCCAGCACCAGGAGCAATTGCTGCCCTGGGTGGGTGGGTTGGGGTGTGTTAATTCTCTCACAGCTCTATCTGGCACATGATGGTTGCAGACTATTGGCTGTTCCATAGTTTCTGAGCTGTCTGCAGAAGCCGTGTGTGTGAGAGGGAGAAGCTGTTAGAGATGCCAGAAGGATGAGGCAGATGCTGTCAAGGTTCCAGGGTTGGAAAGGGAGCCCTGGCCAGTTTTTGGGACAGTGCACCATGTCCTGTATCAGATAGGAGATGGTCCTAGAGAGAAACAGCACAAAGCAACTCTGAGCATGGGGAGGAGTACTGGGATTTCCCTGGTTCTTCTTTTCCTGTTCCCTCTTTGGTTTTTGCATGTGTCTTGCCACAGATAACTGAGCTTGTGCCCTCATCCTTCACACGTGCCTGGGCTTCCTTTTGCTGTTGTATCTGAGCTGCATCATGGCATAGGGCATAGAGGGAAAGAACTGCTCCGTGTGCACCATTGATTTATTTCTTTGGACTTGGTCCTGTATTTCCCAGTGAAGAAAAGGACAAGGTCACCCTGCTGCCAGCTGGCTCACAGGTGTTCTTGCTGTGCATTGCTCATGTGCAGCACCGCGTTCCTGCACACTTAGTGGATGCTGGAATGGTTTAGATCAAGGGGCAAGAGGAGCTGGGATATGCCACAGATGGAGTCCGGTGTGCTGCAAAGAGAAGTGACGCTGGGGTGTTAGATTAAAACCTGAACAAATATTTGCAGCGATTAAACTTTGTAAGTTGGTGCTTCTGGTGCTCACATTCGCTTGCAGTGTTGACCACTGGATCAGAGGTTGTGCTTCAGCTGATGGAAGTATGGGAAGCCTGAGCCCTGGTTTCCTCCCAAAGCAGGGAAGAGGACGCAGTTCTAATCAGTAATTACAAGATTTGTCACCCTGAAGAGTGAGGTGTTTATCTGATGGTGCTGTCAGCTCAAAGCCCAGCTCACAGCTGCCTGCTGAGGACCAGCAGGCAGCAGATGGTGCTGTGATGCTGCTCTGTGCACAGCTCAGAAAGACCTGGCTGGGAAACCCTGCCTTGCTCCTTGGGAATCTCTGCCAATTCCTGCGTTCCCACACTACCATGAACTTGCTCCTGTTCTGTTCCTGGAGTTTAACTTGACATCATTCTTGATGGGGATTCAAAAATTGTGAGCACTGTATTCCGAGAAGTGATTATTGCATGCGCAGCTTAGTCCCGTGGGTATGAGCTAGCTCCCCAAATTATAAAAATAATCCTCTAATGGTTCTGACACCTCCTTGTCATTGTCAGACTGTGGAAATGGCCTTCTGAGTGGATTCCATCCATGACTGCCAGGAGCATGTGGGACCCCACGGCTCCTGTGCTATGTGATATTTTTATTAATGCTATTTGTAACAAGCATTGGCCTGTTCAATTTGCAGAGTGTGGAAGAATCGTGGTGTATAGTGCAGAGAGGGTGAGAGAGGCCTGAGAACAGTCTACAAGGGTCACTGAACAATTTCAGCCTTTGTTTTCATGCTGGAAAGGACATGATGTTCTGGTCTCAAACTAGAGCAAAAAATAAAAACGTGGAAGAAAAATGCTGCAGCAGTGAGGAAGTGCTGGGAGACCACCTGGGGAGCAAGGAATTCTGTTCCTAGAGTGAGTGGTGAGTGTTGATCTTCTGTGTGGAAGTTGATGACTCTCCCCAGTCCTGTTTTCTGTGTTTCTCTGAAAAGCCACTCGCTCTTACCCCAAGGGCCTCTCCCTCCCCTCATAGAAGCCTGAGGTGGGAAGCTGTTGTTCTTGCTCATCCAGGGTGCTCCTGAGCTGAGCTGTGGGAGTGAACAAACGCTGTTCAGTCCTTAGAGACAGCGCATCCTCTCCTGGGACCTGGCTCTTAAAGACCAGCCACTTCATATTCCACTCACCCAGATGATCCAGGGTTGACCTGGCTCTGGAGAGTGGACACCACTGCCCATGTGGATCATCCCTGCATCATCTTGACCTTTTCCTCCCTGTGCTGCTGCTGCTGTCAAGGAGTCCACCTACCAGCAGCAGGATGAGTTTGCATCTTGCCTTCACAGACTGCTGTTGCAGAATTGCACACAAAGCCAGCTCCTTCCTCTTTCTCCTTGCAGACAGGCTGTCATCCCTGTGTCTGTGTTGCTCCTTTGCTTCTCTCCAGCCTCGTGCCCTCTGAGCCAGAGAGGTCTGTTGGCTCTTGTGCCCAAGATATTTGTTCCCTTTTGCTGGAGGCAGCTGCCAACTGCCTGTGTCCTTCCCAGAGCATCCCTGGCACTTGTGCTCCAACCTCAGGAGTGTGCATGGAGCTCTAGGCTGGTACCCCTAATTTGTCATTGTCACATGTGCTTCCAACCTTCTCCCCTTGGTGTTGGGGACTGTGGTGGGGACGCAGTCCTGGCATGGGGACAGCTGTGCTGAGTCCTTGGTGGCAAAAATCGCAGGTCAAACTTTTTCTCACACGGTTCTACGGGCAAAAGACGGGCCCAGGGGCAAGACTCAGCTATGTTTTGTTATTTCTGGTTCTGTGCACTCTCTGGACTCTTTTCCACCCTCCTGCAAGGCATTTTCGGGAGCAGCGGGGTCAGCTTTTTGAAGGGGCTCTGGGCACAGAGGGGAGCCCACCCTGGGACTGCCCTGAGGCGTTTAGCCCAGGGTGGAAAGCAGATTTCACACCAAAGAGCACTTTGAATCAGGAGTGATACCTCTCCTGGGAGGAGAAGGCTTTGTCATGCTGAATTACACCCAGCAGGGTTCAGACATGGAGTCTGCAAGAAGGAACTGGCTCTTAAAAGGATGGGAAAGGGCTAATGGTGGCCATTACCTCCGGGCTTGGCCCTAAAAGCAAAGCAGAGATGTGGCAGTGTGTTACCTGCCGGGGCCATAGTCCAGAGTGCTCTCACTGGGGAATTCACAGAAGCAAAAATCAGCCCCTTTCGGCTGAAAAGTGAGAGAGAGTGTCCAAAGAGCCAGCTTTGTGGCTGGGCTGTGGAAGTGAGGGGATGCTGTGGGTGTTGGGGTTCACAGATCCCAGGGGGAGACAGAAGAGAGGGATCATTAAGTAATCCTCCCTACGAGTGTGAGTCAGTCCTACATCCTGTGGTCAAAAAGGAAAGGGGTAAAAGCTGACCCCAGAATTAATCTTGTACCAGTAAATTCGAAAGGGGGATTCCAGAGAAAGAGGAAGTCAATAGAAAAAGCCTGAAAAATTTAAAATAAAAATCTTTCAACTCAGCAGTGAGGCAGCCCAGGAAGCTCTGAAGGACTTGCAGGAGGTGATCAGAGAGAAGTATGTGGAGCAAACCGAAACCAGAGAAATAGAAACCCCTGATGATCCCAAAGGAGACTTGTTCTTAGGCAGTACAGAGATGTTGACATGTTCCTGGGGATGTGGCAGCAAGGCTGGAATGCTGGGATGGGCGGTAGTTGGGATGGGTACGTACAGGGAATGTGAAGAGTAAAATATTAGTTATAAACATTTAGTTTGTTGGAAAACTAAATCCATTCCTGGGGAGCTAGAGCAGCAAGAGGTCAGCTTAGGAGACTGGGGTGTCTGTACTAGCAGAGACTCTACCTCAGCCCTGCTCCTTCAGGGCAGAGAAAGAGGGGCTGTTTGAGACGGGAGTGCCCAAAAAGGAAATTCTGGAGGAGATTTGGAAGGAGTGCTATTATTCCGTGATTCCAGACCGAATGGTGGAGCTGAGCAGGCCAGAGCAGCTTCACAGGGAAGCAGTTACTCACACACCAAAAAGCCACAACCACTGAAACCACCTGCAGTCCTGGAGGGGACCAGGTGAATCTTGTGCTTGTCCTGGAAATGGGAGCAGGCAGCTGCCACCTGCCCAGGCCCACGGGGCTCCCAGACTGGAATGGCCATTTCTGCTGTCCCTTGTTCCCAACAGCATGATCACACACTCTGCTCTGCTGACTCGAATCCCTTCTCTGTTATTCCAGCCCTCAAGGTCATTATAATCTTTCTCTGTGATATCCTGACCTGGTCTAGATTGATGATGCCATCTCGTTTCGCCGCCTCAGCACATTTCCTTTGCCTTCTCCTGCTTTTTGTGCCAAGATCATTAAGGCAAATGTTAAGCAGAGTAATTTTTGAGGCAGAAACTCGAGGAACTGTGTGGGTAACCCCCCTTTCAGCTGAAGCAATTACCCTGCTCCTTTCAGGCAGCTCTTCACCAAATTTACTTTTCAAATGCCAGTCACATCTTCTCTGCCTTATCTAATAATTTACTATGTGGCACCATTTCAAGTGCCTTCCTGAAGCTCAGACAAGAGAGATCTACTGAATTTCCTTCATCACAAATATCTCTGAACTTATAAAAGGAAGCTATTAGGTTAATGTTGGTGTGCGTCAGGATATTTAAACTATGTCAAGATAATAAATTAAAACAAAGATAGTATCAGCTATGTTGATTCTTTTCATGGATTTTTGATTTTTTGGGGGGGATATCTGATGATGGATTCAGTACAAGAATAATGTTGATAGCACAGTGATGTTTTAGTTGTTCTTATATAGTGTTTACCCTGGCCAAGGACTTGAGGAGCTGCACGAAAAGCTGTGAGGGAGCATAGTTGGGACAGCTGACCTGAGCTGGCCAAAGGGATATTCCACCCCTTAAAACATCATGCCCAGAAGGGCCAGTGGGAGTTTGGGGACGGAGTTTGGCATCAGTCAGCACCTGCTGAGCCGCTGGATTGTGCAGCACTTGTTCTTCTTGTGTTTTCTCTCTCTTTTAAATGGCTATTATATTTTACCTTATTTCAATCACTAAACCATTTTTATCTCAATAAACCACCACAGCACCACTCAGGGCCCCAGATGAATTGTCACCTCCATCCCACAGGTCCTTCTGCTCTAAGCACCAGCTGGAGCAGCAGGACCAGACTCTTTGCCTCATCAGTCTTGTGGGTCCCTTCTCCCACATCGGCTCTCGACCAGGGAGGCACCAAAACTGACTCTTCATTAACAGACACGCGGTTATAATTGAAATTATCTTTATTTTAGTGTATTATTTCGACATAATATAAATTATTTTTGTGCCTTTTTTTTTTTTTTAAGAAAAACATTATTTAGTTTAACTTAAATAAGTTAAATAAAACAATTTCCCTCCCCCCGCCCCCGAAGGAGGCTGCAGGTCAAGGGCTCTCGTGTGTGTGCCTGAGGCTGGAGGCCACGCAGGGGTGGGACCGTGGGCATGGCGGGTGGCAGCGAGGAAGGGTCAGTTCTTTGGGGTCTGGAAGTGCTTCAGGCGCTCCTGCACCCAGGGTTCCCGGGGATCCACACACAGCTGCTTCCCCTTCTTGGTGACCACTCTGCCAGCAGAAAAAAAAAAACCCTGTCGAGGTGCTGCATGGAGACCACGAGGTGCCCGCGCTGGGTCCCACCAGCAGCACCCTGAGCGTCCCTGGCCACGTCCCCGAGTCCCTCCTGTCCCCCCGAGCCCCTGGCAGTGGTGGGTACTCACATCACCCCCGGGTTGGTGCAGCTGCTGCTGGTGACGAAGGTGGAGTTGATGAGGCGAAGAGGGATGGGACGCTGCTGGTAGGTGAAGCAGCAGGAGGTGGGAACGCCATCTGTGAGGGCAGAAGGACAGACAGACAGCCCTGGTGAGACCCCCAGCTACAGCACAGGCTCTGGCTCCACTGGCACATGGTGTTCCCCAAGGATTTGCCATCTCCCAGCCTCCCTTTGTGTCCTATTCCCTGGCAGTGGCTCCCCAGGAGAACCCCGGCCCCAACCCTCCATCGCGCACTGTGACACAGCGTCCTGTCCCCGACCCTCCATCCCACATTGTGACACACTCTCCTGTCCCCAGCCCAGCCCACAGCCCCACGAGGGTCCCGCTGACGGGGATGGGGCTCCCACAGCCCCGGGAGGACACAGCAGCTCCGGACTCACCGAGATGGGCCTCGGAGCAGGAGGCCACGAGGAGCAGGGCGAGCAGGGTGGCTGCCAGGACCTTCATGGTGCTGTGGGGCCGAGGGCTCTGTGAGCAGGGCTGGAGCTGGGGAGGCTGCAGGGCTCTCTCTGCACGATGCTCCACCGCTGTGGCCATGCTCTCCTTTTATCCCTTATGCGCTGGGCGGGCTCAGGGTTTCAAGGAAAGAAAGTGAGCGCATCATACTGGGGAAATTATGTCAGGATCGGCCAGTTTTGCTGAGCTGGAAAAGGAAAGGAAACCGCAGAAGGGGAAGGGACTGCTGGCCACGAGGCTGCAATTTACAAGGTGCTCCTTGGGTGCCTGGTGGGGACTGGTTGGAGCCCAAATGCCCACGGTGACTCTGCCACTGCTGCGAGGGCTGCACAGGCCGTGAGGTAGCTTGGGCTTGTGAAGCTGCACAGCCAGAGCTCTGGTGTCAATCCCAAGCAGGATTCCTCCTGTGAAGGAATGCCAGCAGGCAGCCCCTGGGCAGGGATGTGCTCTGCAGCTGCCCCAGCGGCATCGCTGTGTCAGGGGCTGTGGAGAGAGTCCCTGGGTGGAGACCCCAGCTCAGGGGCCCTGACATGGACACCCCCAGCCACTGCTGCTATTGCTGGCAGAAATCCACTGCCAGGAGGCAGATCCCAACTTCTGCCCAGGTTTGTCGCAAATACCAGTTCTCGCCGTGCTGCACCGCAGGGATCCAGAGTTGTCCCTGTCACGATGTGCATTGCACATGTTCATCCCCACTGATAGCTCTAGGTCTTGCTTGGACATTTAGGGAAGGAAAGGTCATGTAGGAACAAGGTTGAGTTGAGTCACTGTGGGTCTCACATTTGCCCCTTTTTGCTGGTATTAAGGTCAAAAGCAGCGTTCCCATATGGGAAAGTTTGCAGCCACATGGAGTCCCTGCACGTGCAGGGACTGGACTCTGTTGCCCTGCTGTGGGGCTGGAGCAGTGGGCTCAGCCACCCTCCCTGTCCCTGGGCTGAACACAGGATTTACACCTCTCTAAGGATTTTAGTTTTGGCTGCAGCCTCTTAATGGCCAAGCTGTTGCAATTACTGCCACTTCACTTCTACTCAAACAGGATAATTTCATCCTATTTAAGGTCTCTCTTCTGACTGAGCCCCGAAAAGCAAAGACCCCCATGTCAGGACATGTGAGGGGACTGAAAAGGGGCAGCATTTGCAATGCCAGAGTGTAATTCCCAAACATCCCCCTCTGTAGCACACACAGAAAGAGGGACCTGCCAAACTCGATCCTTCCTCCATTTTTTTTTTTTCCTACTTCCAGCCTTTCCCTGATGCTGCCCCATGGTGCCACGAAAGGTCTGTTTCCTTGTCTCCCAGCTACCACACAAACCCCTGGCTTCCCCTGGCCTTCCTGCTGAACCCTGGCTCGGGCATGACTAATTCCTGCCTCTCTGATTCAGGGGAAAAGTCCCACTCACAGAAATGCTGAGCAATGCCAGTGCTTGTCCTCCCATTCCCACCTCCCAGCGCCTGCCGTGGCCTTTGACCCAGCAGACCTTCCCCAGCCAACAGCTGCCTGATGGGTGCATCGCTCCCAGGTAGGTGGGAATGGATGTAAATCAGCCCCTGCAGCAGGGCAGGAGGAGCTGGGCAGGGCTGGTCTGGCCTCTAGTGGAAGAACCAATCCAGCTGTTCCAGCTGTTCCCTTCTCCAAGTGCTCAGGTTTCAGCCGTTTCTGTTTCAGCCGCTCTCTGCGTGTGGCTGCAGAGGAATAAATCCTTTGTATTTAACAGCAACCAGGGTTTTCATCTGTGGCATTTGAGAAGGGCTTGGAGGAGAAGTAGTACCTGCTGTAAATGGCAGTGGACGAGACTGGCTTGGTGGGAGCCCCTTTGCTTGCCCAAGCAGAGTGAAAAAGGGTGGGATGGGCAAGAGAGTAGCACTGGGAAACCACAAGTGCCAGGAGGGTGGTAAGGGATATCCCCCACCCAGGGAATATTAGAAACTGAAATCAGGGCAGTGATAAATAGAATGATCTGTGGGCACTGGCTCCAGCAGCTACCAGAGGAAGAGCGGCAGGAACCGCAGGAAATCTCACAGTCACAAAGATTATTTCTGATGGAAGAGGCAGAAATATTTCCTCTCTGCTGCAGAAGTGACTGGCCAAGCTTTCAGTTCTCCATTTAGATGAGGGCCGGATGGGACTTCTTACTGGACGCTGATGAAATACTTTCCATTATAACTGGAATTGAGGACATTTTCAATGAATTTGTGTTTAAGGAATTAAATATAAGGAACTGGTGTAAAGGGAGAGTGAAGAAATGACTTGCAGTTTTATTTCTCCTGACACGGAAGACTCTTGTAAGCAGGGCAGCAAACACAGGAAACCAGAAACTTCAGCTTTGCAAACACAAATTTGAAAAATAAAAGAAATGAAAAGCCTGTTAGTTAGGAAGGGGAGTAAATAGCCAAAGATGCCACTTCTTTTTGGCTTGTCTTTGCATGAGCAAGACAAGAGGTTATGGTCAAGCACTCAAAACAATCAAAATTTAGTGCACCCAGGTGAGAAAAGGGAAAAGAGAACAAATAAGTAAGGAAGAGGTAGTTAAGGCAGGTGTAATCAAACAAAAAGGCCCCAAAGATATTCCTAACTTCCCCCTGAGCCAGGCTGTGCCCATCTGATTAGCAGGAAAAACTCACATGGAGTGGGAGAGGTACCAGAAAGCCAGAGGTGAGCAGACATGGCACTAGTCTTGCATGACCTGATGCTTTTGGCGCTGCCTTGCACGAGTGTCCCAAAGAAAATGAGGGAACTCAAGTCTCAAAGCCACATCACCCTCTGGGGCCGTGGTTAAAAGAGCAGAGGGAGCACCCTCACTGACTGAGGGCAGAGCAGGGCACGGGAGAGAGCAGCCTGGAACAGCAGGGACAGTGTGTGGCCAGAGCTGACCCCCAGGTTTGCTCAGTCCCAGGGTGGGGAACCTGCCTCTGAGGGCTGCACATTTCAACAAACGAGGGATAAGAGAAGAGTGGGAAAAGAGCAGCAAGAAAGTCCCATGTCCAGGCAGTGCAGGGGGCCAATCTCAGGGGGTTCATCCAGACTAGAAAACAAGGGATGATCTCCATCCTGCAGAGTAAGAGCACAGCATTGCCCCTGGTCCCCAGGCCTGCTGAGGGATGCTCAGATGGTGCCTCAGCCTGCAGCCAACTTTAGGGAAGCCTCTCCAGCTCTGCAGAGAGTTTTCCCCGAGGACAAAGCCCTGCTGCATTTCTGCCCCTGAGTCAGGGCAGAGGGATGTTCTCAGCACCTCTTTCAGGAGAGGCTCCCAGGCAGCCGGGGCCCTGCACTTGACAGCACTGATGGGGTGACAGCAGCCTCTGCCTGCCCCGTGCACCAGCCCGAGGCAGGAGGAAACCACAGGCAGGAAAAGAACTAAAGAAACTGCCAACACCACCATCCCATTCAGGAGAAAACCACATGGCGTTATGCAACATCTGTCTGGGAAGTGACACTCATTGATAAAAATTATGCACAGGGGTCCCGTGGTGAAGGAGAACCCGGGTCAGCTGCCAACCTCACCCTCCTGAGAGCTGTCACTGACCCAGGAGGGTATTGTTTTATGAGAGTAACTCAGCATTCAAGGAATTCCTAAACCAGACCCCACTGATGCATTTTAAATTCCAATTCCCAAATGTCCCTTCCCCCTCCGGGGATCCTGTGCAAGGAACCATAGCCCAGGGCAGGGAGTTTTCTGTGGTCCTGGATCAAAGACAGCTCTTCTCCCTCCAGCTTAAGTGACTTCTGCATCAGACTGGTGCAGGAAGGAGAGTGGTAAGAGCAAGAACAACCTCTCCCCCCTGCAGGAGGCTGCAGTGCACCCGTGGGGTTGGCATTCCAGAAAATCCCCAAGGGGAGTGCTATTCTGCTTAATCCTTGCACTTGCAGCACCAAAGAGCAGCTCAAGAAAAGCTGGAGAGGTTAAATCTCATTCTCTAAAGAATGCCTGCAAGAATGCTTTGACTGAGCACATGCAATTTTCCAGTCACAGGCAAGAATACTCTTTTCAATTAGAAGGAACAATTCCAGATGACATGGTCCCATGGGGATTGTGGCCCAAGGGTCATTGGCCTGTACAGAAACACCCTAAAGGGGGGCAGATGTATGGCAACAAATCTGGCAATATGTCTAAAGGTATCTCTAACAGTAAAGCGTGTCCCAGTTCATCAAAAAGATGATTCAAGTGAGTCACAAGCTGACAGGGAAGCAGATAATACAGCATTCTTCTGGAGAAATTGGCTGCTCATGGCTTGGGTGGGTGCCCTGTTCACTGGGTGATGAATTTGCTGATGGCTGGGACCAGAGAGTGGCGGGAATGGAGCGACATCCAGCTGGGGATGGTCACCAGTGGTGTTCCCCAGAGATCAGACCTTGGGCAACGGAGCTGGGGAAGGATCTGGAGCACCAGGAGCAGCTGCGGGGGCTCAACCCGGAGAAAAGGAAGCTCAGGGGGACCTTCTCTCTCTCTCCAAATCCCTGACACGAGGTTGTAGTCAAGTGGGGGTCGGACTCTTCTCCCAGGTAACAAGTGACAGGACAAGGGGAAACAGCCTCAAGTTGCACTAGTGGAGGTTTAAATTGGATATTAGGGGAAAACTCTTCACTAAAAAGATTGTCAGTGCTGGCTGCCCAGGGCAGTGGTGGAGCTTCATCTGAGAGGTGAGCTGGAGGCATCAGCCTTGGCCCTTTGGGTTTCCCTGCCCTCCCAGGGGCTCTTGGACTACTCCCGGGTCTCTGTGGGAATGCTGAGCCCTGATGTGACCCCTTTTCTCCCACAGGATTCACATCTCTCACTCCAGGTCAGCACGAGATGGTTTATTGACTCCATTGAGGGATGTACTGGTCCATCTGGGGGCGATGGCAGGGGAGGGGATGGAGCCAGCTCCATAAATGAATGACACAAGAACATACAGATAATTATGGGAAACAAATAAATAGAGCTTATGGGGAAGGCAGCTTCACGTGGAGGTGTTGATTGACTTCCTCTCCTTCAGGTACTTCTGGAACCAGCTCACCTCTGGGTCCACACAGACTGTCCCCTTCTGCAGCTCCACACTTTGGGGGAAAGAGTATCCTGCATTAGCTTAGGACTGGGGGATGGATCCCTGGAGGTGCCTGCAGCATCCTGCCCCCCACTTTCCCTGGAAGTGCTGACTTTTGGCAACCTCTGCAGTTTTGGCTTCCTTCCCGTTTTTCTGGCTGGCAGCTGAAATAGGGGGATTTTGGGGCTATTTGGGATTAAGCAGCGAGGAGGGAGGGGAATGTGAAGAGACAGGTTAGGGCACCCCCACCCACAGAACCCTTTGCAGGGTGGCTTGTTTTGGGGGCTTCCTAAAGGCAGAACAACTGGTAGGAAAGGTGGGGTGGGTGAGCGAGGGTGAGGAGTGGGAGGCCAAGGAGGAAGGCTGGGTGGGAGCTGGGGTTACTCACATCACAGCCTTGCGGGAGCAGAGGGAAGGCGTGTTCCGGTAGCTCTTGATTTTGGATGCAGGGATTTTCCGCCAGATGAACATGTCCTTGTGGCAGCACACGGTGTGGGACCTGCGGACTAAGAGGAGACAAGAGGTTTCAGTGCTCTCCCACGCCTGGGGTGAGGGGTGTGGGTGCTCTGCTGAGGGGTGTGGGTGCTCCCCTGGGGACTCTCTTGCACTACAAGGGGTCTCTCTTGCATCCTCAAGTGGTGATGCTTTTCCCCAGGGCAGGAGCCCCCCATTCCTCTGCCTGTGGGGGGTTTGCTCAGCAGAGCTCCCCAGCTGGGGCTCTGGGGCTGAAGCCATCCCCAAGCCTGTTTTTTGCTCATTTTGAACCAGTTCAGGACAGCCCTGTGCTGGGGCAGCTGGTGATGCCCCTCAGCCTCCCAGTCCCCTGGCAGAAGCAGGAGCTGAACTCTCATCCCCCTCCCAGATCCCATCAGTGGAGGGTCTGGGGCAGCCGTGGGGAAAGGCTCGGTGTCGGTACTTACGGGACATTCCCTGGCTTCCAGTCCAGGGGGCTGCCAGCAGCAGGGTGAGCAGGGCCAAGGAGCAGATCTTCATGTCCAACACAGGGCTGGGTCAACACCAGCAGAAGGCAGCTCTCCCTGTCTCAGGCCACTGAGAGTTACCTGCCCCTCCTGCCTGCACCCCGACATGATATATAACCCCTGCCAGGCGTTCCATGACAGCTCTGGACTCTCCCCACGGAAAGAACCACCTGGTAAAGGGCAAGTGGTGCAGGGAAATTCCTTCTTCCAGCCCCTTTGGCCGCTGAGATACCCGAGGGCTGCTGGAAAGTGTGGCAAGCCTCTGGTGATGCGCCGGGGCTGGGCGTCTATTTTGAGTCTGGTTATTGCCACCAGCAAACCACACAGGATGATGCTCACACTTGACAAGGTCCTGTGAGAGTTTCTTTTCAAAAACCACCCGTTGCCATCAGTTCTGATGCCTCTCTTGCAATTTTGCACCGGGTGAGTGGCTCGGTGGGGGCTGGATTTGCCCCAGCCCACCCTGAGACCCACTGCTGGCTGCCCGTCACTGTGCCTGTCCCTGTCTCAGGGTCCATCCTGTGGCATACTGGGATTTTGGGCTGTCAGTGGGGGCCCGACCAGGCATCCTTGAGGGGCTCCTCTGACAGAATTTGGGACGAGGCTTTCCCCTCAGGATGGCGTATGAGGAACACGGGAAGCCCCCTCCTCATGGGCTGTGCCCTCCTGTTGCCGCTCTCCCTGGTTCTTCCCCAAAGCACGGACATGGTTTGGCCCCACGCTCACCCCGGACATCCTCACAGAGGCAGGGCTGTGGCTTCAGCTCTTCCTGGCTCCCTACTGATCCCAGCACCTGGCTGGGAAAGCCGGCAGCAGGATCTGCCCAGTCCCAAGACATTCACACAGACAGATGTTTGCATTGTGTGAGATCACGTTTAATTCTGTTCGGTGTGTCGTACAAAAAATAACGGCGGAGCTGCTCCCCCTGAACCCCTCGGCTGCTGCCAGGCTGGCAGGAGCAGCCTCTCTGCCATGGAGTTCATGGGAACTGGCAGAGGATCCAGACCCGAGCGTCCCCCAGGGTCAGCACACTCCATCCTGGTGGGATGCCGGGGTTGGCAAAGGCCCTTTGCCTTCAGGGAGATGGGGAGGGTCACCCCAGCGTGGTGGGGAGGATGTCCCCGATGAGCTGCTCTGTCCCAATTGTCCCAACAGCCACCTCTGCAAAGGGGTTGCCTTTGCAGTGTCCTCCGTGGAGAGGAGTCCCTGCTGCCTCTGGCCACCCCACTAACTGGGGATGGAGAAGGAGCTGACTTGGAAGCTCTGCTGGTACCTCTTCACCCATGCCCTGCTTGCCTGGGTGCAGATCTCCTTCCCATTCCTCACTCTGAAACTGGGGCAGAGAGAAGGTAGGGTTAGTGGGGTGGTCCCACAGGGACCCCAGCAGTGAGTTTCTTAGAGGAGGCACAGAAGGTCAGGATTGGACCCACCAAAGCAAGGCAGGGGGTCTGGCAGGATCTAGAGGGGCTTTACCCCCAGGGTGGATTTAGGGTACTCACATCACAGCCTGGTGTGGGCACTCGGGGCTGGTGGGGTAACAGGCAACGACATTGTCTCTCTTGATCCTTCTCGTCTGGAAGTTGAAGCAGCACTTGTCCGGCATGGCTGGAGCTCCTGGGGGGACAGCACAAGCTCAGCTTAGCCTGGAGACCCCCACCTCCCACCTCAGCCTTCCAGCTGTGGGAATGGCAGCTCTTTGGGAAGAGCCCACTTTGCACCCCATGCATGAGGCAAATCCGTCCCCACACTCCCAGGATCTGTCCCTGCCGCCCGTCCCGTGGGGATGACGGTGCTCACTCTGAGCCAGGCTCTGCCAGCACAGCGTGGTGAGGAGGAGGAGGGTGCAGAACACGCTGGCTGCCTTCACCATGGTGGATTGTGGCAGGGCTGCTCCGTGTGCCGGGGCTGGGGCTGCTCCGTGTGCCGGGGTCGGTGCTGCCCGCCTGCTTTTATGGGGAGCAGGGGCCTGGCTTCCCCCAGGGCCAGCAGCTGCATGAGCAGGGGGAGGAGGAACTGGTCCCTTGCCACGTCCCAAAGCACAGAGGGTAAGTGATACTGATCCCCTCCCAGCGCAACCCTGGGAAAAGAAAAATCTGCTCCCAGGACACAGTTTTGGCATCCAGTGGGCTTGGGATTTTTCCTGAGCTCCTGCCTCCAGCGTCATGGCTGATGGACAGGCTGTTCCCAAAGTTTGGCTCTGCACCCTGATTCCCTGGGCAGGCTCTGTGCCCCATGGTGGGACCCCAAGGTGGGTGAGAGGGCTGGGGATCTGCCTTAGATGGGACCAGGGACAGGCATAGCATCCAGCAGGGTCACCGGCAGCCCCACACGTGCCCAACACATCCTTCCCCTGCACTGTGAAATTTTGTATCCTATTGCTTTCCATCCCGGTCCAGGGGACCAATAGTCAATAAAAAAGCCACAGAGAGAATAAACCCACAGAAAAGCAGCTTCTGTTTGGTTGCATCAGGCACAGCAACATCTCTGTGCTGGTTTTGGGGGTGTTTGGGGCCCACGAGGGCGGGGGGAGGACGGGCAGGTGGCTCCACTTCCCTCCACTTGGTGCCAAAGCTTCAGCTCATGTTCTTGGCTGTGCTGAGCTGGGAAAGGCAGAGGCCAGTTTGGGGCTTCTCTCGTGGATTTTGCCTGGCTGCAGCTGTCAAAAAAGCCCCTTCTCCCCCCAGCCCCTGCAAGTCCCAGGGCGCATCCCAGCTGCCGGCAGCTGGCGGATGGTGGGAAGCAGCGGGGAGATGCAGACACACATCCCCGCCAGCCTGGCTGTCCAGGCAGCCACATCCCACCACGTGGGGCTGGGAATGCCAACGGCACCCTGTGACCTTCTGGACCCCCTGGGATGCACTGCAGCCCTGATGGGGAGGAGACATGGGGTGCTGATCCAGCCTCCATGGTGGGACCACACGTAACCTTCCATTTGCTTTTCTCCAAAGCCATTTCCCAGAAATCAGCCGCAGTTTGCTTGGGGTGGATGTGTGGGATAATAGTGAGGTGCAGGAAGTGGGGTGGGGTGATGCCCCGGGGCTGTCAGGTGCAGAGAAGGGGCTTTGTGTTTGTCTGGCAGAGCAGAGCACCTCCCACCATCACCCAAACTGCCAGTTAATCTCTCCTCAGGGAGCAGAGGAAAGCAGATGAGAACTGGTTCTGGTCCGGCACAGCTGCCTGGCTCGCCTTTCCCTTACTGGATCCATCCTTTCCCTCATCCCTGTTCTTACCCCCACGCACCGAGGAGCTTGTCTAAGGGCAGGAAACATTCCCTGCAAGAAGAAAATGAAACATAAGGAAAACCAAACAGCGTTTATTAGTCTGGGAGAAACTCCCTTTAAACACTCTTAGGCAAAATACTGGGATGAGGCAGGCCAAAGAAGCCCAGGAATGACATTCCCAGCACGTGCAGCATCCCTCTGCCCTGCCCTCAGGCACTGGTGTTGGCCCTGTGGGATGAGGGGACCCTTCGGACAGGGGATTTTGGAGCACATGATCTGGGCTGAAAAACACCCTTTTCCTCGCTTTTTTCCCTTGTTTCATGGGGAGTTCCTTGCCAGCACTCCTTTGGGCTCCCTGCTTGGCTGCAGAGGTGTTGGCCTCTGCAGAACAGATGGGACAGGCCCCGCTCCTGCACAGGGGGAGATGGCAAATCTGGGGGCCGGCAGAGGCGTTTAGGACCCCACTGGGGGCTAAGCTTTCATTGCCCCTTCCCCAAAAATGTTCAGGTGCTTTAATCACCCTCCGCGCTCAGAACCAGCCTCGCCGAGCTCTCCAGCGCCGGGGCTGCCAGGGGGGAGCTGCTGGGCACTCCCGGGACAGCCGCTCGGCAGCAGAGCCCTCCCTTGGAAGCGCCGCTCTCCCCTGGGCGAGAGCGGCTCTCCCAGCCGCGTGTGCAGAGGCTTTATTGATGCCGCGGCACTTCTCGTTTCAGCTGATCAATAACCCCGCGGGAGGAAGATCTGAGTGCAGCGCCCGCGGGACGGGGTGGGGGCTGCTGCAGCTGGGGCAGCCGAAGTCACGGCCGTGATCAAAGCAGCTTTTGCCAGGTCAGGTCTGCTTCCATAAAGGATTTGTTCGATTTATTCCTCTCCCTTTTAAGTCTTGGTCAGATCAGTTTTTCCATTATCTTGCCGGGGCTGAGGCTGAGATAACCACTGAATTCACACCCTCTGTGTGCTGTTTCCTTTTTTAAAGTCCTTGTCCCCCAGGACTTCCCCAGCTGCTTGAAGAGATGGGTTATATTGGGATGGGTCACCCACTCCTGTCCCCAGGAAGAGGTGGTTCATAATCCTCCCCTGCCACCCACATCCCTGCAGAGCCCAGCTGGCTCCTGCCCAGATGCCATCACTTCCCCAAAAAGCAGTGGAGGTATTTTTTTTTTTTTATTACAAGGCTGGAAAACCCAGTGGGTACCTGTATTTCATCCCCAAAGCTGCTCACTCAGGTGGGAGCAGCTTGTGCAGCCCCTGAGGCATCACCTGGTACCCTGAGGCTGTGGGGATGAGCCCACCTCCTGCTGTTGGAAGCTGCAAACATAGAGAAATAAGATGGAATTGGTGCTGCCATCCTTCTCCAGGGGAGATTCCACTGGGAAAGGCACGGCTATCCCCCAGTTTCAGCCATGGGAGCAATGCTGGACACATCACAGACGTTTCTGGAAGAAGCTGCAGCCTCATCGCCAGGCTCGGACCAGGCTGTCTCACCCTCACCCACCTAACCCGGGCACAGGGAAGGGCTGGCAGTGACTTTCCCCATCTGTGGGAATTGGGAACCCAGCAAAACAAATGGCATTGTGTGGTTTTGATGTAGACCTCGGGGGTTTTTGGGTCCCCATTGTTCAGCTGCCATTGCCCTACATCCCACTGGCCCAGTCCCAGGGAAAGCAGCCCCAAAGGGAAGGGTTTTCAACCCAAAGAAGTGTGTGTGTGTGGGTGCTCAGAACACCCATGGCAGAGTTGATTCCAAAGGTGAAAAGCTCTCATCTAGGATGACAATCCCTCTCCCCATCACCCGAGGGAAGGGGCTTTGTGGTACCCATGTTGTGCTGTTCAGGAGACTTGTCCCTCAGCATTTCATCCTCTCTCAGCTCTCCCAGGCTGAACTGTCTCCCTTCCTCAATGCCGTGTTCTGACTGACTCATTTCCCGTGTCCTTTGGCCCCCGGCATCCTGACAACCCCCGCACAGGGACCAGCCCTGGCTCAAAACCTGCCTTCACACCAAACTCCTCTGCTTGAGATTGAGATCAGAGCTGGGCTGCCCGAGCTGAGTGATCTCTTCCCTCTGCTCCCCAGCCCTGGCCTTCGAAAAGCCAGACTTGAAAACAAACCCAAAGCCCCATCTGACTCCCGACCTGCAGCCTGGTTTCTGCACGTGCCTCGTGATTTCCCAGCGACCTGGAAGGCACAAACCAGATGGGAAAAAAAAAGAAGAAAACCTAAAAAAAAACCCCCAAGTAAGATGCTAAAAAAAAAAAAATCCTCTGTATCCAGGAGCTAGGGGCAAAAGTAATTTTAAAAATCCACACTAGGGACTTGCTGGGCTCTCTGGATTTTCTCCAGATACAAGACCCAAAGCTAAGCAGTGCTGTCAGGATGCAGGGAGGCAGTGATGGGCAATGGGGATCAGTATTTCCAGGGCGTGGGGGATTCTGTTGCACTCCTCTGAGTCCCCCCACGGCCTGGCCCTGGGTCCCCGCGGTGTTTTCCCGGCTATCAGCAGCTACGATCTGCCTTTGTGGCCTTGCTGACTGTTGGTTTTCACACATATTTTCTGACACCACCTGACCAGGGAGGAAAAGACACCCCGCGGGAGATGAATTCATTTCCTCCAGCCCACCCCAGGGTATTTTCCTTGTGTATCCTACGCCTGGCATCGCTCCGAGCTGGGGGGGAGCTGGAGCCGGTGTGATCACGCAGCAGCCCTGCCGCGGACACTCCCTCCCCTCGGCGTGAGTTGCTTTTGGGAATTTACCTAAAACACTTTAACAAAGATTTCCTGGGCCGGCTGTGGGAAAGACCTTTCTCCTGCTGTCCCGACGGGTTTGCTGCGGGGGAAATTCAAAGTGAGAAACGTTGGATGTGGCGCTTCCATGGGGGTGGGAGGAGATGGTGGGGATGATGGTGGGGATGAGCACCGGCTGTGCAGGGCTGGGTCCCACTGGCTTTTCTCCTTTTTGGGACTTGCTCGGGGATCGTGGCAGTGGCTGAGCCATGAGCTGGGTGAGGTGGCAGCCCGTGGGGGGCATGAGCGGGGTCTGGGGTGCTTGCCTGGGGCGCGGCAGCCAGAGGAGGGATCTCTGCGTCCCTCCAAGCCTTGGATGATGTTTTCCCTCCGTTCGGCACAAGATGTCAGTGCTGCCCAAGGAACGGCTGTCAGAGCTGTTCCACCGCGTGGCCTGATCAGGCCATGGTGCTCTTTCTTTTGGGGTCCCCGGCCTGGGGTGCTGCACCCCGAGGCCCGGACGTGCCTCACCCCTTCCCCCTCAGGCACCCACCGGGGCTTCTCCTGGCTGATGGAGGTGCACCGAGAGCAGCAGGTCTTACCTAGCCCTGTGGCCTTGGGTTCTTCCCCTTTGGAGACACTACAAGGCTCTCAGACACCTCCAGCACCATGGGAATCACCTGGGGAGAAACCCAGGAGGCTGGAAGAGAAAGGTGGAAGGGATTCGGCCCCATCCCCACATCCCATGGCAGTGCCATCACTGCTGCTGGCCATCCTCCCCCTTCTAGAAGTATGCAGGGCAGGGAGAGCAGCTCTCCCGGGTCTGGCATTCCATGGGGAGGGATGAGAAACTCCTCGTGGGGAAAAAAAATCAGGAAAGTGAATACAGAGGGAAAAGAAGCTGGGGATGAAAGAACTGAAACCCTTTACCAGCAACACGTGGAAAAAGGAGAAAAAAAAACCCTCAAAAGAGTGTTGACAAGTCTAGAGGCTTCTGGGACCTTGGGTGACCAGAAAAATAACACATCAAAGACCCCACGTATGCCTGAAGACAGATATAAACTCTGAGCCAAATGTTCTATGAATATTTAACTACCATCAATATTTAATTAGCAGATAGAGAGAGATTAAGAGCAAAGGGATCCATTCTCCATGTTTGCTCCAGCCCCTCTCTGTGGGGGCAGGGGGGCTCGAGGTGCTGGTGGGGGTCACGGGGCTGCCTGCAGCCACACTTGGGGGCAAGACTGGGACATTGAGACCCTGAAGGATGGGAAGGAGCCCCTTGAAAGGAAAGGCTCTGTTTTCCCAACCCCCTGCCGTGGGGCTGGGTGGGACAGGGGAGGGATAACTTGTGCATCCAACAAATATCTGCAAACAGTCTTTTTGGAGGTTCGGGGCACTCCAAAAGGAGCATCTTTGCCCACCAGCATAAAGGGTGTTGGTGAACCGGCAACAACTAAGGGCAGCAAATGGAGCTGGAGAGTGCAAAGGGTGGGTCAGGATCCAAGCTCCCAGCTTTCCCAGGGGACAGGAGGAGCTTTCCAGGAGTGCAGCACTACTGGGGGCTGCTCAGGGGGGTGTGAGGGCAGAGGGACTGGCCTTGGTGGCGGGACATTGGAGGTGCCTTCTCCCCATGCTCTGGATCCATCCAGTTTTAGGTGCGTGTTTGTCCTCCTGTGGGCTTGAAATCCCCCTCCTACCCTGGTGCCTGTGAAACCCTCTGCCTCTCGGGGGCAGAGAGGTGTCTGCTTGCCCCCCACCCTTGGCTGCCCCCCAGCTGCCCCCCGGGCTGTGCCTCCCCTGCCCACTCAGTTCAGCTTCACTAATGCTCTGCCCGCGGTGTTTAAGCCATATGGGCCTGAGTGTCTAATCCACTATTAATCCCTAATGACTAATCCTTTTAGGTGACAGCAGTGGCAGGGGGGGTGGCAGGAGGGGAGGGGATGTGTGCCACTGTGGTCTCTCTCTCTCCTGGCCCATGTCCTCATGTCCCCTGCATCAAGGGACGTCTCAGAGCCCCCCAGCCTCCAGCCTGACCACATGCATCCCACCCTTTGCCAGGGGCTCATCCTGGGCTACTGCAGTCACAGGGGGTGGGTGCTGGTAGAGGATTGAGGGTTGGGACAGCTTGCCTCTTCCTCATCCCTCATCTAGGGATGCCTGGGGCTTGGGGGAGAGCTGGGGGTCCCACCATAGCTCAGCTCTGGGATTTGGGCCCCCCTCTCCCTTTCTTTCAGGTGATTTCCCTCTCTGGGAGCTGCCTTGGCTGGAGGGAACTGGAAAGCCAAGCCATGGTGGGTTTTCCTTGCCTGCTGTGCCAGGCACAGGTAGGATCTGGGGGATGTGGGACAGGCAGGCTGCAGAATATTTGCAGCCCCCAAAGTGCCTCAAAAGCTTTTCCCAGCCCCTTCCCAGCCAAACCACTGCTTGTGCAAGCAAAGCACTTTGTGGGTGCAACCATGAGGGTGTCTGGATCTGGGCTTTTGGTCTGGACCAGGTCTTGGAGATAGGGATGTGGGGCTGGGGTTAGGATGAGCCCAGGAGCCCTCTGCACTGCCTTGTCTCCTTTCTCCATCCCAGTGTTGGTCCCTGCAGCCCGTGGCAGCCGGCTGGGGAGCCATGGTGCCGTGTCCTCTTGCATCTGGGGAAATTGTGGTGGCTTTACCAGTCCAGCCTGGTCCTCTGGCATCTCCTGAACTGTGGGTCCAGTGAAACAGGGGATATTTCATGCCTGCTGATGGCTGCTGAAACCACTTCGGCAGATGGTTTGCCAGCAGCTGAAGAGGGTGTTATTTTCCCCTCTTCTTTTTGGTGGATTTGATTTTGATCTTGATTTTGGTTGATTTTCTCCCCGCCAGAGCATCCAGGGCAGGACTGGACCCTGGGTGAGCAGCAGGAGCCAGCCGGGCTGGTAACAGGCTCAGGGGGGTCCCCACCTTTCACCTCCCCAGCAATGCAGAGCCCCGGGGGGGTTCTCAGAGAATCAAACCAGCCGTCCCAAAGCCCAGCGTGGGGTGTCTTTAACCACCACCCAAGGCCTGACACCCCTGCCCGCCCCGCAGCAGCGCTGCCACCCCACAGCCGTCCCCGTCCCCGGGATTGCACCGGATCACTCGTGTATAAAATCGCTCCTGGTTGGCAGGGGAAGCCACGAGGGGCTGCTCTGGCCTCCTCGGCGTGGGGACCTGCCGGGCCCTGTGCGGCGGCTGCAGTTTCCATATCTGGGCCATTCACCACTCGAGACTTTTAGCGCCCGGAGCAACGGCATGTACTGCTGATGAGTTCTTTCTGCTCCAGTAATTACAGTGAGGAATTTGTCAGAACGAGCTTTCTAAAACCTTCTTGTCTTGTTCTGATTTTACCTGGAGTGTAAAAAGTCATTAGTACAGTAAAAACAGAGGCTGTGCTAAGCCAGCAAGCCACCCAGATAACGCAGTTTTACATCCGCTGCGCGCTTGATATGCACCAAAAAAAAAAAAAAAAACATAAAAAAAAAGAGGAAAAAGGAGAAGAAAAAAAAAATTAAAATTGCTGGCTTTCTCTTTTACCCAGATGGCGTTTTCCGTGATTGAAATTAGCAGGATGAGGCGGGAAGCGGAGAAGGTGGCAGTCCTGTGGGCTGGGCACAGCGGGATGTGCTGATGCCTCGTCTTCCCTCGGCGTCCGCGTTGCTGGCTGACGATGCACTAAATGCCTGCCCCCCTTCCTCCCCCCGGCCCCTCTGGGCTTGGCCAGCCCTGCTATTTGGGGGAATTTGTGTTTCACCTTCACCCCCTCTTTCAGGAGCTTCTGCCCTGCCGGCAAACACAAGCCCGGGTTCATCGGGTACCTGTGCCGCGGTTTGCAGGGGCTCCTGCCAGCCCCAACCCACGGCCTGTGACGGGGCTGTGCTGTCCCTGCACAACAAAGCCACGGGAAAACTCCCCCGGGTGATGCCCTGGATCGCCTGGGGCTGCCGTGAGCATCCTGCTGCAAGGATCCTGCTGCAAGGCGTTGAGCCCAGGGTGGGGAAAACCCCTCCTGATCCCATCATGGCCTGAAAATAGCATCAGTTGTGGTTTCAAAGCCTCCCGGCCCCTTCGGGCTCCCGTTTCAGGGATATTAACAGATGTCAGGGAAGAGTCTGGGGAACTCAGGCTTGAAATGAGCCAGGGAAAAAAAAATATAAATCATATCAATAGCACAAAAAAAGGAACTGAGGACAGGAGGAGTGGTGAAGCGGGTGTCAGTAGTACCCTCCCTGCTGTTTTAGGCAGGGAGCTGCAGCCCCTGTCCTCCTGTAGGGTGAGTGGAGCTCTGCCCACAGAGGGTCACCAATCCCCTGGGGTGGAGATGGATGGGTGTGATGAGACACAGGCATTTAGGTTTTTTTTTTAAACTTTCCAGCCAAAAACTAATCAAAAATTTAGCAAAATATATGATGGGGCAAAGAGGATTTCTCCTACAGAACTCTCCTTGATCTGCCTCCATGGGATGATGCCTGGCTGGGCACCACATCCATCCCTAATGCTGCTTCATCTCTGTTCTGTCTGAAACCAGGTGGGAAATCCCACCCTCACAGGCTTTGGTGTCTTTTTTTAATAGGAATGTTTGAAAAATTAGACATTTCTGTCTTGGGCTCTCATCAAAGCACTTCGGGTTGGATTTAATTAAATGATAACTTTGTGGGGCTGAAAAGAAAGATTTTGGTGGGGGCTGCTTGGATTTCAGGTATTTCCATCATTCCTGAAGGCAACTTTGAAGGGAAGAAAGAATTGCAAGGCAGAGCATCTCTCTCTGCCAATGAGAAACCCAAACCATCAGATTTCCTCCCTTCTTATTTACTTCCGTGAACAACTTGGCCAAGTTCAATCAAGTTTGGAACTGTTTGGTGTCACCAGATCCGTCTTTAGGGGCCAGAAATCCTGAGGAATGGGAGAACATTTCATCCCCGGTGTTAAATCCTGGAGACACAGAGACTCCCAGGTGCCAGGCAGGTATTTGGTTGCTTAGCTGGGTGTCTGGGGAATGATGTTGATAAAGCCAGGCAGCAGATGAATCCCCCCCGCGCTGTGAAACTCAGCTTCTGCTTTTCCCTTTCCTTCTCCTCTCTTGAGCAATTTTGGGTGCGTTTTTCACCTCTTTTTTTTGCGCCCCATCTCCACACACCTGAAGGGCCCTGGAGTGCAATTTGCAGCCCTTCTGGTTCATATCGATGATTCCCTCTTTCAGCGATGTGATAGCCCATCCCTGTGCACCCTGGAAAGGCTCCCTGCCTCCTGCTCTGCTCCCGGGGTAAATGGCAGGTGAATGAGATTAGGAGCTGTGAGTGAGCGCCGTCCAAGAGCCTTAACCAGCAGTTCCCAGAAATGGCAGGGAAGTAATTCAATATCATTTATGTGTTGCCGCCCTGCCGGAGTCAGGCTCGGACCGCAGGTCTCTCAGAGGGGATCCTTAATTCCACCCCCACCATGATTAGGCTCCAAACAGGATGTTAGAAGCAATAAGTGGACAGATTTGGGAAAGCAGTGGTGATGGGAAGGGTCTGTTTGCTTGTCTTTCCTCCCCAGGCTCCCCTTTCACTGCTGCTGAGTGTCCCCAAATGGCAGCTGAGAACCCACCCCCTCAAGCCTGGCTGTCACCCTGCGGTGGTGGCGAGGCCACGGAGGCAGGTCAGGGAGTTTGGGGTGCCAGTAAATCTGCCTGTGCTTCCAGTGCTGGAGAAGAACAGCAGCGCTCACCCAGCTACTATTTTTATTTTGCTGAAAACCTGGCAGTTTTGGGCTGGCAGAAGGAAACGAGACACTTGTTCAAGGTCAAGCTCCAGCAGCTTTGGCCAAAAAATCAGAAAAATAACCCCGTGTGGGTGATTCAAACCATCTGACCCCGAGGTCCCGCAGGGAGGTTTTCTTTCCTCTCTTTGCCCAAACCCGGAGCCAGAATCCAGCTGCAGTCATGGAGAAGCGTGTGGGGCACTCTGCCACCCCGCACTCGCTGCTCTCCAAGCCTCTGGCTCGGCCCTCACCTGGTTTTTCTGCTCCTTTTTCTACTCCCAGCCCATTTCCAGCCTTTTGGCCATTGCAGTCCTGCCCTTGGTGCTCCTCTTCCCCGCTCCATCACAAGGATGAGGAGGGTCTGAGGATGCTGCAGGACAGAGCATCCCTTGGGAATGACCACAGGGCTGATTTGAGGTGTTGGTTTGCTGTGAGTGCTGCAGTTTACTCACTGAAAGAGGTACAAATATCACCTGTCAAGCCCATAACCTGGGATTCTGTCAGGGGGAAAGGCAGTTCAGTTTTTTGCCAGAGGATAATCCCTGTCACTTGCAGCAGCTGGCCAGGACAGGATCTGAAAGCTGCCCTGGTGGGATTCATCCCATCCCATCCCACTCCGTTCTGTCCCGTCCCGTCCCATCCCATCCCATCCCATCCCATCCCATCCCATCCCATCCCATCCCATCCCATCCCATCCCATCCCATC
>JAWMRA010000048.1:5802299-5868467 GCA_035584735.1 Pseudotriccus pelzelni
CCCGTCCCGTCCCATCCCATCCCATCCCATCCCATCCCATCCCATCCCATCCCATCCCATCCCATCCCACTCCTGTGCCACCCAGAGGAAAATTTGGGGGAATAAGGAAATGAATAAGGACAAATGAATAAGGACACAGGGAGGAATAAGAAATGTGGAATAAGGAATGAGGAATATGGAGTAAGGAATAAGAAATAAAAAATAAGAATAAAGAACAAGGCTTAAGGAGTAGGGAAAAAGGGATGGGGAGTGGGGAATAAGGAGTGAGGAATATAGAATAAGGAATAGGGAATGAGAAATAAGGAATAGATAATAAGGAATAAAGAATAGGAATAAAGAATAAGACATAAGGAATAAGGAAATAAGGAATAAGGACTAGGATAGGGTCCATTTCTGGCCCCAGGGTCCAATCCCAACCCCAAGGACTGGGACCAGCTGGTCACAGACCCTGAACAGCGAATCACCCTCCTTGTCACCAGGTTTTGGGGCTGGTCACGCAGGGGCTGCTGCCGGAACTGCCGCTCCCTTCCCGCCTGGGTAAGCGGGAGTCTGGGACGGAGACTTAAGTGACAAATTGCCTGCTTTTTAGTGGGATTAAAAATAGCCGTCGGGCTCCCGGAATGGCACTGCCGCTCGGGCAGATCTGGCTCGGGGCCGGGCTGATAACGCTGGCGCCGCCGTCTTTTCCAGGGAGCTCCGGGAGGCAGATGGGAGACGGCGAGTCGGGGGGTCCCGGGGGGAGCGGGGCTCACCCTGGGCCAGCACCAGCATCGATCTGTTAATTGCTGCTGTTAATTGCTGTTAGAGCCACGGGGGCTGCTCCCCCAGCTTGGGCTGGGCTGCTGCCAGTCTGGTGGGGCTACAGCCCATGGGGAGAGTGGCAGGGCTGGTCGGGACCTTCCCACTCTCCCTTTGGGGGTGGTAAGGATTTTTCTCCGGGTTTACACAGCACCAGCACATCGGCAGTGCCCCAGCACTCAAACCATGGCTCTGCACTGGGGAGAGGCTCGTCTGGGGTTCCTCTTCTCAGCTTGGGGTCCCTCTGCCTGTTTCAGGGTCCCTCTGCTCAGCTGCAGCTCTTGCTGCTGTCCAGGGGTCTCACAGACACATAACTACGAGTGGGTAGTGCATGAGGTTGGGTAGTTAATTAAGATCACTAATGGATGGATCCGGGCCGGACAGGTGCTCACACGCCCACCGACCTGGCTTTTCCCATGGGAATCGCCTCTCCCGGGAGCGTCCCTGGCACTGAGCACCTCCACGGAGCCTGCATGGGACTCGCCAGCTTCTGGAGGGAGAACATAAATCTTTCAAGGCTGCAAATGTCTTTTTTTTTCTTTTCTTTTTCTTTCTACTCTGAGTGAAGCAAATGGAGTTTTTCGCAGCTCCCTTCAGTGTCCCTGGCAGGGAGCATCGGGAGCGGGCGCTGTTTGTGCCACCACAGACCCCTCCCTGTGCAGCCAAGCAGAAACTCACTGTCATCCCATGCCTGGCCTTTGCATATTCTTATTTTTCTTGCTGTCTGGTTGTTTTGTGAGCGTTCTGTGTGTGCCTGATGATATGAAGAAGAAACTTGTGCAGTGCCAGTGCTGTGACATCCCACAGGCCAGCCCGGGGTCCCCCTGCACTGCAGCCTCTGGGCTGGTACTTGTGACATGATCCCTCATGCTGAGCTGCATTAAAAGGATGCTCTGATGGTAAAATTGAATCACCCACTGAGTCAGGGGTGGGCCAAGACCCTGTGTCATGAAAGGGGAAGGGCACAGAAAAGCCTGCAAAGGGGATTCAGCCCCTCAAGCCTTGGGGGTCTTGGGCATCTGCCCTCAGAGAGGGTGAGGAAGGGCTTTTCCAGTGGGAGCAGACAGCCTGGTTGCTTGGAAGGGTAGCTTGGAGGGGACATATTGGTCAGGGCAGTTTGTAACAGATCCCAGTGGTTTGTGTGTCCTGGCTCTCGTGAAACCCTAAATCAGTTCTGCTCCCCTAAAATTCACCTTCAGGCAGAGCCAGAACCAGGGCTGGAAACAGCAGGGGTGTGGGAGAGGAGGAAGCAGGGAACTCGTGGGGGGCTGCAGTGGGACCCCCAGCCATGGGTTATGGTGGAAGGGCTCAGTCCCTCCTTTGCTGCCCTTTTGTGGCCTTCTGGAAATGACCCAAAAAGCAAAACCACTCTGGCCTGTGCACAGGGGCAAAGGGAAGGGAGGTGACACAGGGCACCTTGAAAGTCAGTGACAGGGGTTCAGTCCTTTTGACAGCCTCTTTTGATTTTGCAAAGCACAATCCCAGGCTGGTGAAATGCAGCCCATGCCCTGGCAGCCCCTGGGTGAATGGGGGGACCCTCACTCTCCACACCCAGCTCTGGCAGAGGAAAATGAGGCAGAGGAAGGATGTGATCACCCAGAAGACACCCCCCTCCTCCCAGAGGTTCAAAAAGGGCTGCAGACATCAGAAAAACCATCCCCACGCCCAGCCCCATTAGCAGGTCGATGGAAAGGATGCATCAGACGCATCACCGAAGACATTGAGGGCTTTAATTGAGATGTGACCACCTGTAGCCAAATACTGAATCATCTTTGGCCAGACACCATCAAGGGCACGAGTGTTTTGTTGAAAAACCACTCAGCTCTGATAGAAAATTGTTGCTTGAAACCTTAAACACTAGATTTTGCCAGAAGATTGTGATTCTTTCCCTTCCTCTTCCCCGAGACAGCCCAGCAACTGTCCCACCGGAGAATCCTCCCTCTCTCTCCCGGCTGTTCCCCACCATCCCCTCCCATGTGTGGACTTCTTAGGGGTTTTATTTTATTTTAAAGAGCTGCTGCATATTGAGCAGAGAAATGACGTTGAAGGAGGCTCTTTTGATCCCAGTGCTATAATTACTCCAGACTCCAGCAATGGCTGTGGTTCAAATGCTATTTTCCCCGACGCCTCCCAGTCCTGTGTGGTGGCTCCTTTCCGTCGGACACAGACTGCCTGCGGTCCCAGAGGCTCGGTGCAGGTGATGGGAGTTGCAGGCAAGGCCCTTTGCACGGGTTTCCCGGCAGCTTTTTTGCCTCCTGCAAATGCCCAGGTGCACAGTGAGGGGTTTTCCTGCTTGTTTAGGGTGTATTTTGGGTGAGTCCCAGTTTCTGCTGCCCCCAGGGCTGCTGCTGCCCGCTCCCTGCCAGCTCCAGCCCGTGGTGCAGGCAGCAGGTTGCTGTTGGCCGTGGAGAGTAAAGCAAGGAGCTGAACTCAGCTCCTGCTCCTACCTCTGCCTCCTCACTGCATTTTTCACCCCCGAATCACAGCAGCCTGTTCCCATTCCCCACCTGCCTCCCCCATCCCCCCCACCCCGGGGCTGCTGAAGGGGTTAATCCACTTTGCACAAAACCAGATGGGAAGATGTTTGCTGCTAAACGAGTCTGCTGAAAAATTCATGGTCCTAAATGGTCTTCCAGGGGGTTCTTCCCCTCCAGGAGGGATGGGAGCAGCCCAAATCCCAGCTGGGAGTTACTAATGGCAGGAAGGAAAGGGTTTTGCTGGACCCTGCTCCAGCTGGGATCCTGTACCCCCAGGACAGCCTGGCCATTACCGGGGTGGCCATTAGGCAGTGCTGGGGCTGACCCAGATGAATTAGCAGCTGCTCCATCGTTATCCCACTGGACACGCCAGCCGGGCAGGCGCTGGGGATGGAGCTCCAAGCTCTGGGATAAAAGCCAGGCTCCGGTTTCGCCTCCCGAGGCTGGTGGGTGGGGGTTTTGGCTTGTCAGGGTGGGCAGGTGCCCCGTCTGCCTGCAGCAGAGCCCCAACAGCCTCCTGGGAGCCTCGGGAGGGAATTCGGGATGTGTTTGATTACTCCTTGCTTGCAATTACTACTCCAGCTCTCTGTCGGCCCTGGAGGGAGATCCCCTGGGGAAGTGTCTGCTGGTGTGAAACCACCTCCCGTGGGAGGAGGCACAGAGGGAGCACGGGAACCCCCCTCCTGCTGCTGGGAGGGTTGGATAGAGGATGGGTGAGGGATGGAGGAATGGATGGGTAGGGTGGATAAGCAGAGAGACGGTATAGAGGGATGGGTAGGTGGGTGGATGGATGGATAGATGGATGTGGGGTGGATGAGGATGTGGTGGACACAGGGCTGAGCATCTCAGGAGCAGGGGAACTGGCCAAACAGCCTTTTAAATTCAATTCCTAGGTGAATCCATCCTGGAGATGACCAGCCCCTTCCTGGGAGGGAGCTGCAGGGTGGCAGGATGCTGAGGACCCGCTGCTCAGTACACACCTCACTGAGCACATCTCGCCTGATTTGAGGCCTCCCAGAACATCCCGTACCTCTCACCCTGCAAATCAACCCAACTTCAGCCCAACACTTCCATTGCCCACAAATTACCTGGGATATGACAGGCCAGAGCATCCCAACTAGGGAGATGGAGAGGGGTGGAGAAAATAGCTTGGAGCTCATGTGCTCCAGAGGGGGCTTGGCCAGGAGCTGTTTGGTGCGATGGACACCAAGGCTGTGCCCCGTGGTGAGCTCGGTGAGATCATCCCAACAACACCACTAAGGGCTGCACAGCCCCCAATTCCCCCCACACCCACAGCCCCTGATCTGATTAGGGACCCAGGGAGGCCTAAAAGCCTCCGGAAAATCAAACTGCCTGAGCCAAGCCAAGCGAGGGGGCAACTGGGAAACCAAAGCAAATGGGCTGCTCTCCTCTTAAGTGCTTTTCTCTGTCTGTCTTTCCATCTGGGCCAGAGAGGCAGGGAAAGGGGGTGGAGATGGAGTGGAAAGGTGAGTCGGGGCGGTTGGGTGTCCCTTGAGGAGAGCAGGGGGATGCTGAGGGGACCCATCTTGAGGATAGGGTGTCTATGTGCCCTCCTGCACCCCTGCAAGGTCCCAAACTGCACAGTGTGTGGAATGAGGCTGGGAAAAAAGAGATTCTGCATTTTTAAATACGTTTATGTATTTGGGACCCAGCCATCACAAAACCCCTGAGGTCAGGATGTAAAACCTGCTTTTGTTTAAGGCAGAACCTGTTGCCTTTGGTTTCCCAGGATCTGCTGCTGCCTTGCTCACCTCAAGAGCTTGATATTTGATGTAGGTGCTGCAAATCCCCTCCAGCCCTTCAGAATAACACTAAAATGACGTGCGGGTCCTCCCTGTGCTGCTCCCCACATCTAACAGCACCCAGCACTGGGTGCCTGTGGCCTCAGCACTGCTGTCAGCCCAGAGGAGCAGCTTTTAAACTCACCCAGTGGCTAAACCCTCCTCCAAACCTCCACTACTTTTTTTTGGGGGGGGGGGGGGGGTTGGTGGGAACCAAACCCAAACCAAATAGCAAGACATAAAAAGAAGCACTATTGTTGGCCTCCCTGGCTGCCAAGATAACCGCCCCCTCCTAACGAGCTGCTGTAATTAGGTGCTTTGAATCCCTGATGCCGGGAGAAACATCGTGTTCATCAATTCTCTGCGAGGATGTTGGGATGCTCTGTTCAAATCAGGGTGTTTTGGATGCAGTGTATGCTCTCACACATGCACGTGAAACACAGCCATCACCTGGACACGGGGATTTACACTTCGGTCCTGCCCTGCAAGGGAAACCCAAGCTTTGGCATTTGCCTCTTTTTTTTTTTTTTTTTTTTTTTTTTTCTCAGCAATAAAGAAGAAAAAAAGAAATGGAGAAATTTCCCCATGTGATAACATTTTTTTGGAATGAAAGGGGAAAAATATCACTGCTGGTCCATTGAGACGTTCCCCTTTGAACCGCTGAGGGCACAGGGTTTCCCTCTCATGGGGCCCTTTCATCCCCCTTTGTTCTCCCATGCTGAGCCCCAACAACTTTGATAATGTTGACTTGTTATATCAGATAAAATATTAAAGTCCTATGTTATAGCCTGGAATTAATATTTTAATAGAACGTAAAAGTCGAGGCAAAGACGAATCCAAACAGTAAAATTGAAATGAAACATTTTTATCTCGCAAGAAGGAAAGGGCTCGACGCGACTGCTTTGATTCACCCTTCCGCTGCTTTTATAGGCTATTAAAATATTAATTTTAATATTATAAATATTGCATTCGATATCTAATGTGCCGTTACACTGTTTGGGGGCACCCAAAAGCCAAAACAATTTGCTGGTCGTGGGTAGCACGGGGTGGGCCCAGGACCTGGGGTGGTGAAGTGTCTGAGCCCGTTTCTTGCTCTTCCCACCCATTTTCCTCCACCAGTATCACCCTGGGAAGAAGGAGACCCGTGGGGTGGCCCTGGGGACCAGTGATGGAGACAGTCCCCAAATGGGCAGAGACAAGGGGAACATCAAGACAGAGCCGTGGATCCACGAAACAAGCCACGAGCGCCGCGAGGAATCCAGCCGGACAATTAATTAAAATAAAAGGCCTTTTTTTTTCCCCCACTGCCTTAGAAATAATAATATAAAATTAATTTATGGCAATTACGGGACTTCTATATTTATGTCATTATCAGAACTATATAAGGAAAGGCGGATGATACAAATGTATTTTGGGCACTGCTCTGGAAGGGAGGGAATTGATATATATTTTTAATCACGTTCCAGGATCAGCCATTCAACTCCCACACAGAATTAGCTGTCGGGCCGGGGTGTGATGCTCCAGCCACTAACAAGGCAGCCACCGCTGGAGAGAGCTGCTTGCAGGCAAGGAACTTCCCTGCCTGAATCAATCTTTATTGGAAAATAATGGGAAAACCGGAGGCTTGGAGTGAGGGTTTCATTGTCCTGGGGCGTTCCCAGGGCATTTTTGTTCTAATTCTTTCTGGTTTATGGGTAATTTATCTTCGTTGGAGGGTCCTTGGGGTCACAGCGCGAAAAAAACCAGCCCAGGGTGTTCCTCCAGGTGCAAACTTCAGTCCTGGCTCTTGGCTTTTGTTTTTGTGGGGTTTGGTGCGTGTTGTCCCATGCCAATGCATCCAGAGCGGGGTTTGCACACCAGGAGCCCTCCCTGCCCTTCGTGGTTCCGTCTCATTGCAGCAAGATCCTTGCACAGCCCTTGGAGACGACGAGTGGAGCTGGAGGAAGCTCACATTTGTCTTGGTGGGCATCATCCCTGTGGGTGCCTCAGTTTCTCCATGGAAAGGGAAAGGTGGGTCCCTCCTGGACCCTTTTTTCACCCCGTTCACCGCAGCCCCTGTGCCTGCTGCCCGCCTGCCTTGGTGGCTGGGCTCTGCCACGACACCCCCACAGAGGCTCCCACAGGGATTAGGGCAGGATTTGGTGATTAGCACCTCCCGGGCACTGTTATCCCAGCGATTAGTGCTGTCTCCGGGATTACTGGCAGGTGAAACGCCAGCCAGGGATTACCGGGAGAGGCCGGGCTGTCCCGGCACGGCGATGCTTTCTGCCCGACCTGGCACGAATGCTCTGGCTTGGGGCTTGCTCCCACAGCCGGGATTTATCCACACGGAAAGTGCCTCCAGGGTTTGCACCCCAAAATCCTTCTCTGTGTAGGGGCTCAAGGGGCTGTTGTGATTTGGGTGGATGTGGTGCTTTTGGGAACGAAGCCAGAATCCGTCCTGCCTGGACATTCCTCAATGGTTTTTTTTGAGATAACTCCTTGGGAAATCCTTCCTTGTGCTTTCCAGTGCATCATATGTCCAAAAAAGCAGGAGGTCCCCACAGGGGACCCCACTCAGGCAGGTCCCCACAAAGATGGGACACTGAGCTGGAGTCACATTTTCGCCTTCCTTGCCTCAGCTCCTGCTAAAATAACAAGATTTATCTCCGGCGTCTCCCCAGCACAAGTGGCAATCCCGGCTTTGATCCTCACTGGGGAAAGAGAGATCTTGCCCACCCCAACCCCTCTGCCTGCCAGAGCTGGAGTCATAAATAAAATCCAGCTGGGGTAAAAATACTTATTTCTGTAACAGCTGAAAAATATCCCAGCAGTGGTGCCAAGAACCTGCCAGAGGCGCCGCGGGAACGCAGGAGGGATTGCACCCAAACATCCCTCTTTAAAAGCTCTCATCCATCAGTGGGAAAAGGATCCCAAGATGGAGAAGGATGCGGCGTGGTCCTGTCATCCTCCCATTTCCCAACCCCAGGGGTCCATTTTGGAGTGGAGAAACTCAGGCTGTGCTCCATCGCCCTCTGGGCAGGCTGGGGAAAGGCAAATCACGGCCCGGCCACTGCTCTGCTCTGTCTAATTCTCTTCCATCCCTGGGGATCCAGCCCGTGAGTCAGCCCTCCCCTTCCCAAAGCAATCGGGAGATTGGCTTATAAATCATGGGATTTTTATGAAAACAAGCAGCGAGTGCTGGGCGGTGGCGGGGGCCGCTCCCGCAGCAGCCGGGCCTTTTCCAGTCATCAGAAACAGTGCTCGGCCCTTCCCGCAGAACTCCAGGTGGTGGCTTTTGGGGCACGTCCCATCTCCCTGCTCGTCTTCACCCTGGCCCTTCTGCTATTCCTCAGCATCCTCTGCAAAGACCTCCCAGCAGCACCCAGAGATGCTGGGGGTGTGCAAGGGCTCGGTCCAGGGTCCGTCGTCCCCCCTCGGCATGCCTGGGCTGCCGCTTCTTGGGGGCATCTTCAGCTTCTGTCACCGCTCAAGGTCAATCCTATTAATTGTCGTGAATTATTTTGGCATTAATGGAGATGTCTTATGCACTTCCACTGTAAATGAGGCTGCCAGGATAAACGTGCTGGCCAATATTTCCTGGTGAAGGGAGACGGGGAAATGTTCGGCAGCAGAGAGGGTGAAGGTTCCCGAGTGGGTGATGGGGTTGGTGGGGGCAGGAAAACCGACCCTTGGGCTGGGGTGGCTGAACCAGGCATGGTAGATGCTCACAGGAGCCATGCAGGGGATGTGATGGGTGTGTAGGCTGTGATGGGGACTCGGTTCCCAAATATTCATCAACATCCCCATCGGCCACCATGTGGTTGAGAGGAGTGTGGCATTCCTGGGGTGTGAAGGCAGAGTTGCTCCCCAAAATCCCAACTCTCCCACGGCTCTGTAGCAGCAAGCCAGGACAAGGGGAATCCCTCCCCATCCGTGCTGCAAACATCTCTGGGCTCTGCAAGAGACAACCCCTGGATGTGCAGGGGACCAGGCAGCCCATGAGGGACAGGGGTAAGGGGGTGACTGGTTCCCCCATCCCTGGGGGGGCACAGGGGGTCCCCAGCCACCCACAGCCATGCGTGGGTGCTGTAGCCAGGCCCTGCCTGCATCCCTAGTGCTGCAGGGAGTGGGGTGGCACTGGCAGAGGGGTCTGGGGAGGCAGGGGACACCGTGGTCGCAGCAGGGATGGGGCAGGGACCCCCAGGGTGGTGAGAAGTGACCGAACCCTTCTGTCCCTCTCCATCACGGGAGTGACGAGGTACGTGCTCCCTGCTCCGCACTTCTTGCCCTCCTTTAGGGGTCCTAAGCCCCCGTTTTCCTGGACCCTCTTGCATTGCAGCGGTGCCGGTGCACGGCCCCCAGGGGAGGGCAGGGCCGGGCAGCCCCTCCCGCCGCACCCCGGGGTGCTGGGGCGAGGGGGGGCTGGGAAGTGGCTCGGGGGGATCGGGAAGGGGAGGGTGGGCGCTGCATCGCATCGCGCTGCACCAGCGGGGACCTCCTCGCCCGAAGAGGAGGGGGGAGCGGGAGAGGAGGAGGAGGAGGAGGAGGAAGGCGCCTCCCCCTGCCGCCCTCCCCTCGCTGGCACCCACCGGAGCCCGATGCGGCTCCGGCCGGGCGAGCGGCCACCGGAGCGCCCAGCGGGGCCCCCCCGGCTCGGCTCGGCACGGCACAGGCGGGGGGGGGCTCGGAGCGGGGCCAGGGGCACGACCCCCCTCAACTTGCCGCTTTGCCCAAGGCTTCTGCACCCCCTCTTTCCTTCCGCCTGTGAGCAGGAGGGGGTGCACCCCCTCTTTAATCCGAAGGGGGAGGACTGAGGAGGCGGGGACCCCCCTCCTTTCCACGCTCATGGCGGGGTCCCCCCGCTTCCAGCTCTGGCGGGGGGGCAGCGGCTGAGCCCCGGGGTCCCCCCCCCAAACTTTGCCTTCCGATGCGGGGACTCCGCCGCCGAGCTGCTCCTGCCAACGATTAATCGCATCTGCCTGGGATTAATTATTCACCCAGCTCTGGGTTGTGGGTTTTTTTTGTTACGTTCTTGTTGTTTTCTTTTTTTTTTTCCCCGTTTATTTTTTTCCCTTGGGGGAGCGCTTTAATTCAGTTTTTTTCCCTCCCCTTTTATTTTTTTTTCTTTTTCCTTTGGAAGAATAGCGCTTGGAATTCTTATTTTTATTCTTGTGCAGAGGGGCTGGCGACCCGCACCCTGCAGCATCATCCTCCATCAGCACATCGGTGCTGTTTTTTTCCCCGGGAGGGGGGTACACGTGCTCTTCTCCCCCCGCCGCCGGCTCCTGAGGAGGAAGAGGAGGAGGAAGAGGAGGGGGACCCGCCCCCGCCGACTGGGCGCTCCCCCGGCCGCCCTGCAGGCACTGGGGGGGGTTTGCGGCAGGTTTGGGGTGCGGGGTGGGGAGGGGTGGGGGACCGGAGATGGGGTGCTCTGCTCGCTGAGCTGGGGGGGCAAAGCCGAGCCCCCCCCGCAGCCTGAACCGGTTCCCCCCCCCTCCCCGAATTCCGCCGTTGGCTGCTGTTCCCGGCTCGCACGTGGTTGGATTTAGGGGATTTCTGCGGTTTTTTTGGTGCTTGGTCTGGATTCCTTTTGTTGTTATTTTTTTTTTTAATTTTTTTTTTTTTGCCACGGGACCCTACTGGTTTTCTGGGTGCCCCGCACCTTGCAATGGCCTCTCCGGAGAAGATGCTCCCCGGGCCGGCCGCGCTGCTCTGCTGCCTCTGCTCCCTGCTGCTCCCCGGTAAGTGCTGGCACTGGGAGAGCTGGCGGGAGGGGGGGGCAGTATATATGTTATATGTCTGTCTGCAACACCGGAGGGAGGTTTGCACCATCTGTCCCCGCCAGGGGCAGCCCCTCTGTGCCTGGCTGAGACCCTCCTCTCCCACAGCCAACCCCCTCCCCTGGTTCTCTGTGCCCCCTCCCAAAGCGAAATGGGTGAAGATTAGAGTTTATTCCTGGCTTAATAAAATGACAGCTTGTGCTTGCGAGCGCTTGCCGAGGGTTGTGTGCCGGGGCAGGGAGCGGGGTGGCAGGGGGACACATGGGGCGAGGGGGCTTTGCCCCCCCCTCCTCCCCAGCCCCCCTGCCCCTTGTCTCCTTAATGCAGAGCTGCTTTAGCGGGAGGATCAGGCGCTTTATCCGCTATTATCCACTCGCTTATCCCCCGGACCCGCACCCAGACACTTTCCCAGTCTGCGCTGAGTTGCTGGGCAAGCTCTGCCGAGGTGGTATCATTTTGGGATGTAAGGGATGGGGGTGCAGCCGTGCCATCCCTCTCTGTTTTTCTGATCCCCCCACCTATGGGTTTGGGGGCCCCCCTTTCCTGCACCCCCTTGCCCTGAGTTGCATCCGAATCTCTGCCGTGCCACGGCCGAGCTGCGGTGACATCCTGGCCTGCCCTGGTGACAGCCCTGGGGACGCCAGCACCTGCTGCTGGGGGCTGTTATTGGCGGGCGAGGCCAAAGAGGGGTCATGCAGCCCGAGGGATGTGGTTTCCATGAATGATTTCTATGGATGCTTTCCATTTCAAACCAAGCCCCACAGATGCCCCAGCCGAAGCCGCTTTCCCCGGCAGCCAGCTTGGCCCAGCAGAGAGCGAGAGGGGGGGCTGCTTGCAGTGGTGGTGGGGGGTCACCCAGACCCCTCCTGCCAGCTTGGCTCTGACCTCAGGCTCTGGGTGTCCTGGGGATTGTGCTGCCCAGCTCAAAGGATCCCCCCCCAGGAGCTGGAGGGGATCCTTGGACCGTGCCTGGCTCTTCTGGGGCTCAGGCAGGGCTTTCTCGGCATCTGCAGCCCCTGAGGGTCTTTGAGGAGCTTGGGGAGCTGCTCACCCACAGTGGTGAAGTAAGGAGAAGGGGGGATGTTGGGAGCATTGCAGGGGGTTTCCACCCTGGAAATTTGGACCCTGGCAGAGGACTAGAGATTTCCGGGCTGTCAACCCACAACTTTACGTAGCATTCTTTTGGGGGGGCAGGTGCTGCCCCCCTGTACCCTGAGACTGATTGTTTCCTGGAGTGCTGCCCCGGCAGGATTTGCTGGAAGAGCTTCCCTTCTCTTTGGGACTGCCAGGTCAGGAACCTGCAGGCAGGGGGCTGGCAGCCGGTGGGGAACCGGGATCTCCTGCTCCCCAATTTGCTTGGATGAGATCCAACTGTCTGGGTCGGCGGTGCAGCCGAGGGCGGCTGTCGGCTGTGGGAAATATTCCTGTGCACGCGATGATCCATCAGGAACGGCCTCTGGTGCAGGGGCTGGATGTGGCTCCCTGCTCCCCATCCCCTCCTGGGCATTTCTGATCCCCCAGTTGCTGCTGGGACACCACGAGCCCGGTGGGTCAGGCCTCGGGTTTTTAGGCCAGGGCAGAATGTGGTCCCTGGGCTGGGGGTGTGCGGTGGGTGAGGGGTCCCCGTGGCAGCGATGCCAGGGTGAAGTGGGTGAGGGTGGCCTGTGCCAGGACTGGCCGTGCTGCCGTGGGGGGCTGCCTGTGCCTCTGGAGAGAGGAGCCTCTGCCAGGAGTTTTTAGGCTCTTTTCAGGATGCGCAGCTGCCCTCGCCGCTTTGGCCTTTCCTGGACAAATAAAGGTCTCGGGGGGGAGCCGGAAAAAGAGGCTGAGAGCTCCTAATTCTCCAGCGTTTCTTACAAATCGCTCGGGCTGGCAGCGGGGTCAGCCGGCGGTGAAGCAGCACCCTGCTCTCCTGCTTGGAGTATTTTATTCCCTTTTCCCTTGTTTTTTATTTAAGAGCAGCCCTTCGTGCCAGCCTCCCTCCTGCTGCGCTCCCCTGCCGGCCCCGGGAGCCGCTTGGCCGAGGCCCCAGATCAGCTGCTTACAGAAAGGGTTTTTTTTTTCTTTTTGGCATCTCCGGGGTGGGATGGCCCCAGGGTGGCCCGAAGGGCTCAAGGGATGGATGGAGGGATGGACACACGGAGCCCTGGGCCGCGGGGCAGTGGGGGATGCTGGTGGTGTCTGCTCAGCACAGTTGTGCTGTGGAGCTGTTGGACCTGTTGGGATGCAGCACAGGGGGATTTACCCGCGGGTTTGTGGAAGGACTTGTGCTGTCTGTGGGGCTGAGCCTGGGCTCTTGCATCTTCTCTCTGCTCCCTGCTGAGTCTTGTCCCTGCAGTGTGCCTCAGTTTCCCCGCTCCCAAAGCAGTGTTTGCCCGGAGGCAGAGGTCCAGGGGTGCAGTGGTCCAGGTTTCTGGGGTTATTCAGCATCTGTCCCGGCATGCAGGGCAGACTTGGGGTCCTGCATTGGACCCCACAGCCCCAGCACCTCCATCCCACTGCTGATGGGGATGGGGCTGTGCCACTGTTCCTATATATCCCATTGCTTGCTCCCACCACAGGCAAGTCCCAGGCGTGGGGCTGGTGGTGAAGGATGGTGCTGGAGATGGTCCGTGGCTCCATCCCTGCTGGGGTCTCCAGCCTGTGCACACCAACCCCCATCCCCATTTCCTCTGAGCATCTCCCAGCTCAGGGGCTCTCAGACCAGCAGGTGGAGATGTGCCATAACTCGCTGTCGAACCGGGAACATACACCCGACGTTTGCTCATTTAACACCCGAACCAAGAATATACACTGGGAATGTACACTTGGTGTTTGCTTGTTTAACAGCTCCCACCTTGGCCATGCTGATGGGGTCAGAGCAGCTGAGCAGCCCTGGCTCCATCCAGGAGCAGAGAAGGGGCAATAGGATCTTTCCTCGCCCTGGCAGGCAGGTGAGAGGACGGGATCCGGCCTCTGAGCTGGATTAAAACCTGGCACAAGTTTCACCTTTGGTGCTGCAGAAAAGAGGGACCTGCAAGGACAGCCCTTTTGGCTCCATAGTGTCCTTGCATGACCCAAGGGCTCAGCTCATCTTCCCCCAACCCCAATACCTTAAATCTCAGCAGGATGTCCTGGGACACAGCGGTGTGAAGTTGGACACCTCACAGGGAAATTGTCTTTTCTTCTACCCCTTTTGCCTTCTTGGTGTTTTTGAGGAAAGGGAGAGGGACAAAGGATGCTACTGGTAGCATGATGGAAATCCTCTGAGCAATGATTTTGGTGAGCAGCAGTTGCAGGACTTGGTTCTGGGAATTTCAAGGCACCTCGATACCCTCGTTTTGGCCTGTCCTGTGTATGCATGTGGCTGTGTATGCACATTGGGGGAAACTAAGGCAGGGTATGGGGTGGCAGCAACCTCCTGACTGGGGATTGCTGAGCAATTTTTGGAAACCTGGCTATTTTGAGGGTTTTTTAAAAGCTACTATTTAAATCACTCCACCATGACTGGCTGCTGAGGTTCCTCTTCCAGCTTCTCTGCATCCTATAAAAGGGGAAAAAAGGAAAAGCCAACATGGCCAGGGATCCCTGCAGAGCATCCCCAACATTCCAGCAGCACATCCCAGCTCCATCCCGTGCTGTGGAGGTAGTCAGCAGGATGTGGCATCGTCCTGGGCAGATGATGGGTGAGGGAAGGGGTGCTTAAACAGCATAACCTGATTTTTTTTTTGGCTGCTGCAATTGCCTGGCCAGCACAGCCCGTGCTGGGCGTGCGGAGGAGTCGCTGAGCTGCCGGGGTGTTCCCCTCCCGCGTGGCGCCTGTCGCTGCCGCCGTACGAGCATCCCATCCATCTGGAAAAGGTCACTCTTGCTAATCTAATCAGAACCTTTTATTATTAAATACGTGGCTCTGCTAACGAGCAGCCCCCCCGGGTGGGGAGGGAGGTGGCTGCTCCTGGGGTGGGGCACGCTGTGACGGGGCTGGGGACCCCAGTGGTGCCTGTGGGATGGGGTCTCCCCTGGGGAGTTTGTCCGTGTGCAATGGCAAAAAGAGAAATGGTTCAATGGGGTGAAGTGAGGCAGGTCCTGGTGCCCCTTGCCAAGAGGGAAGGAGGTTGGAGCTCACTTTCCTTGCAAACGGAGAGACACAGAGTCCTCCAGCCACATTTGATGGTGGCCCAGCGATCCCCACCCTGGGGAAGCACCAGCAGGGCTGTCACTTCTGCAAATGTCCTAGGTTTGGGATGCCGAGGTTGTTCCTCAGGATGTGGCTCTCCTGGGGACCACTCCCTTCACTTTCCCCAAGCTGTTGCCTGACCTGTTGCCGCTCCCACATCCCTGTGGCCCACATCCCTCGCTCTGGGTGGGTGCTGAGCCCCTCACCGCTGCTTTGGCCTCCTGGGGCGACATCATCAACAAGGCAATTCACAGTCCTCTGGTGAAGCCACTGACTCCTGCTGGCGAGCATTTTTGGATAGTATTTGCCATCCCTGCTTTCTCACCAGCTCTGGAAGAAGCCCAGCAGGTGCTGCTGGGGTGGCTGTGCCCCCGCTGGCTGTGCTGTCACCTCCTGGCCCCTGCAGGAGTTACGGGGGTGGGTTTGCTCTAATGAAATGGGCCCCATCTTCCCCAGGACTGGCAAAGAACTTGAGAACCAATTAATTTTGAATTTATTTTTCTTTGAGGGAAAGCTTTTTTGTGTTTTCCCTGTGGAAGATTGAAAATGCAATACCGGCCGCTGCCAGCTCGGTGCGGCTGCTGGATGCGCTCGGGTACCAGCGGGAAGGGAGGGGATGTGTTCCAGCGGTGCGTGGTTGATGCTGGGTGGCAAAGTCATGAGCTGGTACCTGTTCCCAGGCCTGCTTTTGGGACTGCTGGGGGTCTGGGGCTGCTGCTGGCCCCCAGCCCTGGTTGCTGAGGGATGAGGCTGGGTTTATCTGTGGCTCCTCGCGTTCCTTGGTGCCTCTGGAGTTGAATCCGGCTTGGAACGCAGCCTGACACACGTCACTGGGGGGGGAAATAAATTAATCAGTGTCTAATCAGTCTGAAACGTGTTGCTTGGCACAGCCTGGGCTGGCAGTAGGCGGGGCACAGCCTGGGGGGCATGTTCAGTGTTCAGGTGTGGAAGGTGCTGGGAGGATGTTGCTGCTCCTGGCCCTGGTGGGAGGGGATGGAGAGGGAACGGGGCTGGTCTGAGCAATACACGTGGGAGTGTCACTGCGTTGCCTCTGCCCCAGCACTGATGGGGAACCTGGCAGGAGGGTCACCTAGCCCAGGACCCACCGCAACACGTACTGAGGGCTCAGGGGTTGTGCACTTTATTCCAGAGTAGTTCCCCTCCCACTACCTTTCGGAGCCCCTCGGCAACCCTGTGGATATTCATAGTCAGCCACTTCCCTGTCCTTTTTTTCCCCCCACTTTTAATTAATTTCTTCATTTTTCTTCCTCCTCTGTAAAGGCCTTCTCCTCCCCGTCCCCCAGCCTGTCCCTTGCTGTGATTTGTGGAAATTGCTCTAAAGTAGCTGCCGCGTAAAAGCCTTGCTGGCTCTGGGAATTTATGGCAGGCTGTGCCTCTGCACAGCACATCCCATTTAGGCCATATTTATTTATTCCTTTAGGTCCCTTGCTTTTTTTTTCTTTTCTGTTTATTCCCTCTTATTAATTTCCTGGGGGAAGTTCATACCTCGGCACTGCAGCCTGTTGTGGTGCTGGGACGGGTCCCTTTTGCTGCTGGTCCCTAAATACAGGCTGTGTGCTGGCCTTGGACTGAGTCCCACTGGTGTTACAGTATTTTACTGCTCCTGGTGATGGAGAAGCCAGGCTAAACCTTTGGGAAGAGGACCTAAAAGAAAGGAGAATCTGGCAGTGCCCACCAGGCATGAGCACAGCCCTGTATTAGACACCAGAGAATCCACTCTTGAGCCAGCGCTCACAGGAAGACTCGAGACACATATCCTGTCCAGCACCCACTCAATTCCTACCCGAGGCTAATTTTGGGAAGCCTGGACCGGTTTAACCGCCCTGTCCTCGGTACCATGGGGATTCCCTGTCACCCCATCATCACTGTATCCATGGGCAGAGCCGAGGGCCTGGAGCATCCCTGCATCCCGACCTTCCCGCAGCCACAGCTGGGGTACCTCACTGCCGCGCGCCTGGGGAAGGTAATTTCATGTTTGTAACAATTATTCACTTAATTGAGTTCCAATTAGCTGGGACTAGAGATGGAGGCTCTCGGTGCATCGGAGGAAAGGGAGAGCTTGTTGTCTTTTATGTCACCAAAAAACAATTTTCAAGGCTCGGGCTGCAGGTAACATATCAAAGGTTTCCACAAGGGGCCTGCCTCTATTGTCTAATTTTGGCTTGTACTTTATTTCTGGCTTTTTTTTTTTTTTCCTTGGGAGTGTGCAGTGGAGCGGGGTTTGTGTTGGGGCTGACTGAGTTTTGAGTGGAAGTGGAGGCATGGAGGCTTCTGTTTCCACTTTTTGTTGCTTTTTAGGGTGTTTGGAGGCGCTGACCCCCCTTAGTGGGAGTGTAGCACGTCAGGGATTGGTGCTGTGGGGTGAGGAGGGGAAGGGGTGGGAGCAATGCCAGTTCCCAGGACAGGTGAGGAGATGTCATGTGAGCCTGACCCTTCCCTGGGGGATTGGGCTGCCTCTAGCTGGAGCATCTGGGAGCGGGAACATCGAGGACATCCTTTGGAGCTCCAGATGTGGCCCTGTGGATCTGGGGAAGGTGGGAGCACTGGTGGCCCTGGCATTGCTCCCTGTGGCTGGGAGAAGCTGCATCCTCTGCCTGTGTTTGCGGAGAACCAGAGATGGTGGCTGTGCCCTGGGCTGAGGTTTGCTGGGTCCCAAGGCCCGTGACCAGGGTCTTGGATCACTGGTGAAATCCCACTGGCCTTTTCATCCTGTGGTCAGGAATCACAGGGACTGGTGTACACCAAAACCTCTCCAAAGGCATCCCAATCCGGGCTGGAAGCCGGTGTGGATCCCCATGTCAGCTCAAGTCGCTGCTTTATGGACAACTCTCTGGCTTGCTCCAAGGTGGAAGCACCATGGAAGCCCAGCGATGGCCTGGCAGGAGCCAGGAGAGCTTGAACTGGTGTCTCATATCACTGGTATTTCAGGGCTGCGTTGGGTCCATTGATTCACTGAGCCCCCAGTGCCGCCTGTGATCACCAGGAGAGGTTTTAACCCTCCTGGCGTGACCTCAAACCTTCCCTCCCTATTCTCCAGTGGTTTTCCTGTGTGTTTTTCCCCCAATAAGTGGGGATATACTATGGGAAGCCCCCGCTGCATCCCACAGGATAAGCCAGGATAAAGATCCCCCCTGGAGCGTGGCTAAAGCGATCCCTATGGCAGACAGCTGGGGCTGGGGCTAAGCTGGGGCTCAGCACTGCCTATCGATTCTGGATAAAGGGAAGAGGAGGAGGGTCTTCAGCCTTGGGATAACAGGTTGGAGCACGGATGGATCTGGTGAGGCTGCAGTGGGGGAAGGATGGAGGAGCTGAACTCCCTCCCTGCCCCATTTTCTGGGGATTCAGGGCAACGAGGGAAGGAGAATGAGTTGGTGTTTCCCTCCAGCCATAGCTACGTGCAGTCTGTCCTTCAGCCTCCTTTCCCATGTGACCGTCAGTCTGCCTCACCCCTGCAGCCCTGAGCAGGGACATAGATCAGGAGGGGGCACGGTGGTGACCAAACCCCCGTGGTGGGGCCTTGCTGAGCACCAAAGCAGGGGCTTTTGGTGCTGTTTTTTTGCAGCAGCGAGACCCCTTAGGCCTGGGGAGGGTCATCTGGATCTTGAGGCAGGGCTGGGGGGTGCTGCCACTGTCCCCACGTGCCCTCCCGGGCAGGCAGAGCGGCTTGGCCCATCTGGCCGTGTGTCTGCGGCCGGTGCAGGGCACATCTGGCCGGGCAGATGCGGGGGCTCAACGAGGGGGTCACCAGCAGTTGTGTGTTTACATCTCCCTCTCTCCCCCCTCTCCCTGCTGTGGGTTTGCAGGTCAACCCAGCTTCCCACCCGGCTGCTGTGGGGTGCGAGGGATGGGACACACCGGAGGCTCGTCCGCATCCCACTGTGGGGCTGGGGTGGCTCCTCAGCCCGGGAGGTCTGGGAAGCCCCCAGGCCAGTCAGAGGCTGGCCAGGCACGGAGATCTGCTTTTTGGCTTGCAGTGCTGAGCTGTGAGGGTGGAAGGACCATATGGTCCCCTCTGTGCCGGCCTAATAAACCCGGAATGCAGGTCAGGTGCTGCAAATCCCGTTAACCACAGCAGTGGGGCTGCAGAGCAGGGCTTAACCCTTCTGTCCCCCCAAATCCAGCCAGAGGTGGGACATGAGAGCAACCTTCCCTGCTGGGGGTGGCTTGCAACCAGGGCAGGGTCCAGGAACAGTGGTGTGGGAACTGGAGTCTCCTGAGCTATCTTGCTTGTCTGTCCATCCTTCCTGTTTCCTTCCTTCCATCCATCTTTCTTCTGTCTTTTGAGCTTCATTCTCTTCCTTCCCTTCCTTCCTTTCTTTCCTTCCCTCCCTTCTTTTCCTTCCTCCCTTCTCCTGAGCCATTGTGTTCTCCATCCATCCTGTCTATTCGTACATCTTTCATCCATCACCTCTTCTCCCTCATCCTGGAGCTGTTCTCTTGCTGTCCAGCTATTTCTGATCCACCCCTCTCCTTCAGTCCATCCCTGCACCCTCCATTCTCTCTGCTGGTTTATGTATCCCTATCCACCTTTTTTCCTTGCTGTCTAGCCAGCAGCTGCATCCATACCTCCGTGCATCTCCTGCCTCCCTTCTCCTTCCCTCACCACCCTGGTGTGGAGGCTTGGGCTGGGCTGGGCTGTGATTCCCCCATCTGGGCACCCACCCCAGGCTGGGTTAGACCTTCTCCTGGCAGGATGAGTTTATGGGCCAGGAACGGAGGCGCTGTCCCTCTCCCCTTCCCAGCAACATATTATAGCATCGTTTAAATGCATCTTGTCTGTGGAAGGAAATCGCTTCTCTGGGTGCCGGCAATTCACCGGCACTGAACTAATCATGGCCATCCCATTAATCTCCATCCCAGCTTGTCTCCGTCCCTTCCCCCGTCTGGCATGGCCAGGGTGCTGGGCTTGGTGACGGGGCCACCCTGGGTGTGCCCATTCAGCGGGGTTTGGCACCACGGCACCATGTCCGAGCTGAGCAGGGTGCCCAGCACGTGTTTGAGAGGGGCAGCGAGCAACCCTTGTTGGCCATCAGAGAACCCCCGTGGCAAGGAGGAAGAAGCTGCTTTCTGGGGGTCTCTGCCACAAGCCAAACTGCAGCCAAACCCAGCTGTGGTGGGTGACAGTGATCGCCCCTCGCTGTAGGTGCCTGGGGTTGGGGGACACACAGAGGTTCTCGTGTCCCCCACTCAAGGGACAGGTGGTGACTCCAGGCATTTTGCACCACCCCAAGGGTAGGTTTTGCTTGGGGCCGTTCTGAGCATTGAGATGGTTGGGTTTTATGTGGGTTTCCTTTGTGAAATGACCTGATCCTTCCACAAACCTCAGTGGTTTTTAAGGGATAGAGACTGATGCTGTTTCAGTGAGTGGGTTGAACGATGCCCCTGCTGTCCGTGCCTCCATTGGTCCTGCTGGTACCTCACCCAAGCTGTCACGCTCATGCTGCTCCAGCTGGTGGATCCTTTTCCACAAATAATCTCATACCTTGGAAAAAATCCCTTTTCCTAGTTGTTGTGGATGGCAGGGAGGATGCAAACCTTCGTGTTTCGCAGCAGAAAACCCCTCGCTGCTGGTTATTGCTGATCAGAGGGGCACCCACGGGTGTTTTCCCAGGCTCAGCACCTCTCCTGCAGCTCCTGGGTCTCTAGGAGATGGGAAGACAGATAAGGCAAGAAGGATGGGGTGACAGAGGCTGGAGCTGTGCCCGTGCTGGTGCCGACACGGTGGTGCTGGCAGCGTGTCCCCCCAGTGTTCACCCAGCCCAGGGGAATTCTCTCCCCGGCTCTTGAACAACTTTCACCCCAGGAGATGTAGCACTGGATGCTGCCTGTCCCATATCAAGTGCTAATCCTTTTATGAGCCCTCTAAGCTGCTTAACCCCCCCTGTGCCCCGCAGCAGAGAGTGCCCTGGGTGGGCTAGGGTTTCCTGCGTTCCCTTCAGCCCTGGGAAGCTCGTCTGAGGCCACTCTCCCAGCTGGGAAAAGCCTCAGGGTCCTGGCATGCTCCAAAGCCCCTGTCAGGAAGGGGGCTGAGTCATTCCCGGGAGCGGAGCCGTCACATCTGCACCTTTCCCCGCCGTTTGACACGGGTAATTCGGGCTCCGCCGCTCGGGAGCCGCTTGGGAGCGGTTGCAATCAGCGTTGGGAACGGGGCTGCGGGGGGCTGGCAGAGAGCCGAGGGGAGTGTGGGGGGGTACCCAGGCCTCCTGGGAATTTCTGGCAGCCGATGGAGAATGCAGAGACCTTGAGATGTCTTCCAGGCTCCCGCAGCTGCCAGCCCAGTGCATGCCGTCGTCCGGCTCCGCACCCGCCGCCTTTTGCAGGATCCGCTTTAGCAGGAACATCTCCGTGGGTTTTCTCCCCACTTGCAGGCCATGGCAGTAGGATAATTGGCTCCCTCTGAGAGGCTGGGGCAGCTCAGACTGTCGGGAGCGCATGGCTGGCGGTGGCTGCCTGCTCTGCCAGTAGTGGAGTTACTCTCTTCTTTAAGGCAAAACGATCAAAAGGAAGGACAACAGGGATTTCTGAAGGGCCATCACGCCTGGGCACTGCTGAGGGTTGCACAGGGTGGCACCGACATCATCTGCATCACTTTCCCACCAGGTCATGTCCATGTCTGGAAGAATGTGGTCTGGGACAGCTTTGTCACATGGGGACAGCACAGTGTGGGTGGCAGCCCTGGGTGGGTGACAGACTGGCTGTGACACCCTTACAGGCAGCCTGTGGGGATGGAGCGAATCTGGGCTCTGATTAAGCCACCTTCCTTGTGAGATCTGGGTGCTAAAAGGAGAAGGAAAGCCTTGCTGATAGACATGCAGTGGAATCTGCCAGCCAAAAATTAGCCTGGACCTAACTGTTGCTAACGAGCCTCTGGAGAAACTCTTCATCCTCTTCTCGGTGGGTTTGGAAGCAGGAATGAGGCCAGTTATGCCCTGTTTCTGCAAGTGGGTCAGTGGTGTTTCAGCCAGTACCTTGGCGTGGGTACCAGGGTGGGTGACCAGCGTTGGGCTCCCCAGGGACAGTACGAGGCTGGGTGTGGCTTCAACACACCCTGGCCCAGCCTTGGGCAGCCCCTGAGCATCCTTGCTTGCTGCACGCCCCATCCCATGCCAAAGGAGGGTTTGGTGAGGCTGGTGCCACCCGTTGGGAGGCACAACTGTGCTTGAGGTCCTGGGGAGATCTTCTGCATTTTTGGTTTTCAGGACAGAAACCCAGCCAGGCTCTTGGTGACCTTGTGAGGGCTATGAGGGCTGAAGCTCCAGCTCCTTCGTGCTGCAGGGCTGGACCGCTGGATCTGTTTTCCCTGCTCAGGAGCTGTTCTGGAGGGGAGTGCCCCACACTAACCTGCGGTCTCCATTGCCTTTGCAGCCCATGCCAAGGGGCCAGCGCCCAGCCCTGAGCCTGCCGAGCCCCCCGGTGCCATCCTGCTGCCCGTGAGCTACCGCCTGTCCAACACCCGCTTGGCCTTCTTCCTCAAGGAGGTGGGAGCCAACCCAGCGGGCAACGGCAGCGCCCCTCTGCAGCGCTCCGAGCCCTTTGTCGTCTTCCAGACCAAGGAGCTGCCCGTCCTCAACGTCACCCTGGGGCCCTTCAGCACGGGGCTGGTGCTGCCCAAGGAGCACCTGCAGCCCTCCAGCACCCTGGAGGTCCCCGACCGCCTCACCGTCAACTGGAAGGTGCGCGCCTTCATCATCCAGCCCCGGCTGGTGGCCAGCCAGCCCGTGGTCCAAGTGCTCTTCTACGTGGCCGGCCGGGATTGGGACGACTTCGACGTCACCGACCGGCTGCCCTGCGTGCGGCTCCACGCCTTCCGCGACGCCCGGGAGATCAAGAGCTCGTGCCGGCTGCGGGGCAGCCTGGCCATGTGCCTGGTGCAGGCGGAGCTGCCCCACGCCTGGTTCGGCCCCTCGGCCGTACCGCTGGGCAGGAGGAAGAGCCCCGAGAGCCTGGAGGTGCCGGGTGAGAGCCAGCAGGCCGAGCTGTACTACACCCTGCACGCCCCCGACGGGGCCGGCCAGTGCCTTGGGGACGCCGTCCCGCGCCGCGGGGCCGGTGGGGCCAGGACTGAGGGTCCCACGCAGCACCCGCTGCTGCGCATCGGCAGCGTCAGCCTCCTGCAGCCCCCGCCCGGGCAGCCCATGCAGGAGCACCGGCTGGACGGCAACATCTTCATCCGCCTGCCCGACAAGCCCCTCAAGCCGGGAGAGGTGCTGAGCATCCTCCTCTACCTGATGTCCAACTCCACGGTGGAGCATTTCACGCTCAGGTAAAGCCCTGGGGCTGCCCCCGCTCCGGGAGCAGCTGCCTTTCCCAGGAGTGTCGTTTCATCTAGGCAAAAGGGACAGGGTGGGGAGGGCATACGGTGTTTGTGGGACCTGCGCCAGGTCTGGCAGGACTTTGGGAAGGTGAGAGAGGCCAGGGGATCAGCAGGCATGTGGTTTTGCAGTTTTGGGGCTTTTGCGGTGGGAGCTTCTTAGAGAGAATGGCTGTCCATCCAGGGTTTCCGTCTCTGCACTGGCACTATGAACTGCTGCCTTTGCTCTCCCAGTGTTCCCAGTTGCACTGGGATTCTGCCAGCAGATGTGGGTTTATTCACAGCCACTTTGGGGACAAGTCATGGTATGGCCATGGGGCTGCTGTGGAGTGAGAGTAGGCTGCCTGTGGCCCCTCATCCTGCCCCAGAACCAGGTGGGAGCAGAATGGGGCAGTGGGCAGGGGAACCCTCACTTGCTGCATGTCCCTAAAGATGGGGGTACAAGCCCTGGCCACATCTCTTCAAAGATCATTTACAAGTGTCCTTGTGACCTCTGGGCCAGCAGCAAGCCCCTGGCATGGAGATGAAGCGCTCCAGGCTCTTCTGTCATTTGCCCTGGGCATGCCCAGTCCACAGGGGCAGCCCTGGGAGACCAAATTCCTGCTATGGAGGAGTGATGGGAGGAACAAAATACTCTGAAAAATAGAAACTGAGGTGGGCTCAGCCCTATGGGATTGCTGCCAGCCTGGATGATGTTTCTGACAGCCAGGAGGGATTGGGGCAAAAAGTCCTCCTGTGCCTATAACAGGGTGTCCAGAGGGATCCAGGGGTGTCCAGGATGAGGGTCCAGCCCTGACTGTTGCTCTCTGCAGGGTGAAGGCCAAGAAAGGTGTCAACCTGCTCAGCACCAAGTCGAGGAGCGGGCAGTGGCTGGTGAGCTCGGAGCTGCTGACAGGTGGCAAACACTCCACGGCCACTGTCGACGTGTCCAGGGTGGACGGTGCTGGTCCCAGGTAAGGGATTCACCTCTGGGGGAAAGGGAGCAGTCCCCAGGCAAGGTCCCATCTGAACCGTAAGGGGATGGATGAGTGTTGGAATGGGAGCACAAACCAAGTCAGCAACGGAGACAGGGCAGTTCTGCCCTGCTCAGTATGAGCCCATTCCTGGGGCTCTGGGAAGAGTTCAGGTCAGTTGAGCAGAACCCGGAGGATATAAATGGGAATGATCTGAAGGAGAGAGCACCATCAAAGCCAAGTTGAAAACCCAGAGGCCGCTCAGCCTGGAGAAGGGGACTGGCAGGACACATCAGGGAAGGGCAGGGGGTGGATGTGGGGTCAAAAACACCACCAGGAAAGATTCTGAAGTGCTGGAAATCAGTCATTCCCAGGCTGTGATATTTCCATCACTGTGTCTTTGGGAAAAGGGATACGAGTGTCTCCAGGAGCAGGGTTAAAGCCAGTTGATGTGCTAAAGCTGTTCCAGCCCTCTGGGGCAGGAACATATCCATATCTCCCCATATCTCTGCCCCCCAGCCCCAACACTGAGCAAAGCTGGGGACGGACTCTTTCAGAAAGATCCTCAGCTCTGGCTGCTCCAAATGTGACCTCCAAAGCTCTCTGCAGCATACCCTCCAACGGGCTTATCCGGAGGGTGGATTTTCCTCTGCCCCACGGCATCCAAGCCTGTGGCCCCCTGGCTGATACTGGAGTGTCCCCAGAGCCATGAGCTGCCCCGTCCTCTGCACAGCCACCCCAGCATTCCTGCACAGCACGTGGCTACCAGAGCCGCCGGCAGCGAGATCCTCTCCCCCTTCTCCCTCTCCTGCTGCCACCGCTGCTTCAAATCAGCCTGCAAAGGTTAGAGACGGAGGAGGAATTTAAAGTGATTACAATCACCTTTTAGACAAACAACTCCATCAAATATTAACGGAATGGAGAGTATGAATGACTCAAAGCCGTGTTGCCCTCCGGGCTGTGCAAACAGAGGCGTTTGTTTCGCCAGGGCTCTGGGGGCTTTTGGCAGTGCTGGCAGTGCAGGGAGGGGGTGAGAGCCCTGAGCTTTGGGGTGATAATGGGCAGTTTGGGGTGTTTTTCACCCCAGCAGCTGCATCCTGAATTATCCCCCCAGTCTGGGCAGCCTGGCTCTTGTCTCTGCCGTGGCTGAGAGCAGATGATGCTTGGTGAAGGCAGAAGATGGGGACTGGCCCCATCAGGGCTCCCGGGACGCCTCTGGGCACCCCGTGGTGAGGAGTTCCAGCATTGGACTTCCTCTGGCATGAAGCTTTGCCTCTGAACCTGGCTCTTCCTGGCTGTGTTTAACACTTCTGCCTTGGAGGAGAGAGTGAGCAGCCAAATCCCAGTCTTCAGACCAGGAGGCCTTTGGCTATTCCCCTTGCATCCCCCTGCCTGCCTTGGGGGCACAGCCAGGACCTCACCAGCCCCTGTGTGGCAGCTCCACTGCAGAGCCCATCACTGCTGTTGTGAGATCAGGGATCAGGGCTTGCCATGGCCTGGAGCAGCTCCAGCTTCTTGCTCTCCTCTTTCTCTGCTCCCTTTCACTCATTAGATATTGATCAGAGCGAAACCCGACTGTATCCTGCATCCCCGGATCGATGGGATCTTCCCAGTGGCTGCTGTGCTGCGAAATGAGAGTGGAGCCAGTCCTGGCTTCCCCTTCCACAGTGATTTCACTTTTCCTCGCCTCTCCCCCCACCCAGCTCTGGGGAGCTTTTGCTGGTGCTGTGGTTTGGGGGGGCTCCAGGGTGTCCCTCGGGGATGCTCTGGTTTTGGGGAGCAGTGCAGAAGTTGGATGTCGGGAGGGGAGCACTGAATCCCAAGTCCTCCCAATGGTTTTGCAGGCTGGAGGAAGAGATGGAAGGGCAGGACCGCCTCTGTGGAGGTTTGCTTGTAGGAACAGGATGTAAGAGTGATTAATACTGCGGCCATCACACTGTCCCAGCCACGATGCAGAGGGACAGCAGCATATCCCATTGGACTGGCACTGTGTGCAGGGTTTGGCAGTGCACCCCCTCTATCCTATCCTGCCTTGGGGATGCCCCAGAGTTCAATCCCTGTCCATTAGCTCCATGTCCATCTGTCCTCAGCAGTGGCATTAATTTGTGTGTGTTAGATGAGCTGATGGTCTCAGGCCTGTTACTCCCTGCTGGTTCCATCGACCTCCCCCATCCCCCTGGCTGCCCTCACAGGCTGGGGGACAGCCCTGCCCCGGGTCCCAGCACTGTCCCATCTGCTGTTTGTGGTTGAAGCTCTTTTTCCCGTGCCTCAGTTTCCCCATGTGATCCAGCTTCAAGGGGCTGTGAAGTCCACAGCTTGGACTGAGTCTTCTATAGGGACTTATTTGCCATCCCTGAGCATGCTGGGTGTGGGACACGTGGGGTCTGACCTGCGGGAAATGAGTGCGCAGGCAGGAGCAGCCCAGGGCAGTAAATCCTGCCACACTGCTGGGAAAATGGAGCCCGGGAGATGAGGACAGCACCTGCAGCCACCCACTGTCCCCTGGGACTGTAGCCACACGCTCACCCTGTGATAATATATCACCCAGCAGCCCTTGGGGAGCTGATGAGGTTTTTCTCCTGCTGGGGAGAGGCAGTGAAAAACATTTCTCTCTCCCACTGGGAAGAGTCTCATGGAAATCTGCAGGCTCCTGGCAGAGCAGCCCCTGGCAGAGCTGGGTGTCAGGACTGCTGGGTTTGGGAGCCAGAATCACTGTGGCACCCACAGTGCAGTCCCCCTTGACAGACATGGGGACAACAAGGAGACCTGCTGGGGACTGCCCGGCACTAATCCTGGGGTGTCTGTGGGCCCTGGGACACCCAGCTCACCGTGTCCCCTCCTGTCCCCCTGCCCAGGGACGGGGATGACTCCTCTGAGATCATGCAGCTGGATTTCGAGATGGAGAACTTCACCAGCCAGTCGGTGACACGCCGCATCATGTGGCACATCGACTACCGCGGCCGCAACCCCCCGCCCGACCTGGAGAAGGTGGTGACGGAGCTGACGGTCATCCAGAGGGACATCAGGGCCATCGTGCCCCTGGCCATGGTGAGCAGGTTCCTGCCCTCTGCTTAGTTATCTGCTTTTCGGCTTGGGTGCCCCTGAAGGATGTCTGACCCGCCCATCTGCCCCAATGGCACCTACACATCCATACATCCTACACATCCATACATCCCACCCACTCCCACACATCCCACCCACTCCCACAGGGCTGGAGTAGGAGAGGGGCCATCCAGGCTCTGACCCCAGGGGGGACAGCCTGCTGCCCTCTAATGTGGTGGTCCCCTTTGTGTCCCACCCCCAGGACACCGAGATCATCAACACAGCCATCCTGACGGGGCGGACAGTGGCCATTCCCGTGAAGGTCATTGCCATCGAGCTGAGCGGTGTCATCGTGGATGTCTCGGCTATGGTCGAGTGCAAGTCCAACAACGAAGACATCATCAAGGTGGGTGTGGGCAGGGGGCTCTTGTGACCCTCACAGGATCGGATGCCCGGCCATCCCAAGCATCATCCCCTCAGTGGTTTCAGTCCAGTGCGTGCTTCTCCCTGGGATCTGTCGGGAGAAGGATGAGACGCTTTGTCACTGTCCCCGGAGAAGCTGTGGGATGCTGCAGTGCTGCTCGGGCTGGCACCAGGCAGGAGCAATAACTATGGGTTATCACAGCACTGAGTGCTGATAAGGGGAAATATTGTCACCTCACAGTGTAAGCTGCATGTTCCCATCAGTGGCTGCACTTGGGTCTCTGGATGACATTTATCTCCTGTTTGGATCGGATGCTGGGCTGGGGGCTGTCCCCAGTGAGGTGTTGGGATTGAGCTGGGCAGCTGGGGACGACAGAGGGAAAAGGGGACTGAGGAAGAGGAGCCAGATGGACTGCAGAGGAGAGGTGCTGGTGAGGCCAGTGCAAAAGGCTCACTGTGCAGCAGCAGTGATGCCCCCGCACCAGCCCCCGCCACCGAGGCAGCAGTCGGTCCTCAAATCCTCCAGTTTTTCCATCACCAGACCCATTCATCCATATACATTTTTCTGTCCCTGAATGTATCCATCTACCCACCTGTCCATGTCATTCTACCACCATTTCCATCCATCCACCCCCACACATCATTACCTTCTCCCAAACACCTCCCACCCCTCTCCCTGCATGCACCCAGCGCTTCCTCCCTTTCCGTGGTCCCCACCATGCTGGGCAGAGACACGGAGCCATGCTGGGATTCTTGGCTCTTCTGTGTCCCCCAGACCACAACCGCTTCTCCCTTTCTTTGCCAGCAGCCACCAGCAGCTCTCCCAGCTGAGCCAGGGGTGATGGGCAGAGCCCTGTCCCCACTGGGACTCGCTGTCCCCAGCTGTCCGTGGCTGTGGGTGGGTGACAAGCAGTGTCACAAACTGTTTACCCAAGTTCTCGACTAAAACTCCGGGCCGTGGGATTTACAGCACCAGGTCTAATTTATGGAGACCAGTCCTCCACAGTGTGATAAAACACTGGAGCAATAATACACTTCAGGATGGACTCCAAGACACTTAAACTGTTTAATGTGCTGCCTTTCTACTCATAAATCTATTTACACAGTGTCCCCAGACCTGGGGGGAGCAGACACATGCACAGGAGCCGGGATGAATAATGCAGGGAGCAGCCCTCCGGCCCCAGCTCACCTCCCGTTCGGAGCCCCGCGCGATTTCTTCCTGAATTATTTTGTGTTTGTGTTGGAGCTTCATTTCCGAGGGAGCTCTCGGTTACCTGCTGAGATTGGGGAGTATGATTATGGTGTCAGGGCTATAAACCTGTTACATAAATCAAAGCTTACAGAGTGGGATGTGCTATCTGTTACTGTAAATAATTTAACATGAGGGAGGGCTGGAGAGCTGCTTCTCCCCACGCTGACTGTGGTTCGGTGGTGGTTGCTCTCATGTGTAACGTGGAGGGAATCTGTCCTGGGAATCTGGTGTGGATGTGGCTGTGGAGGTTCCAGGGTCTGTGAAGGATGGTGGGAGAGCACGGGTGGGAGTTGTCATCTTCATCCCCTTCTCTGGTGACATGAGGTGACAAAGGTGCCCGTGCTGAGCCCAGACAGGAGGACATCATCACTCAAGGTAGTGTAGAGATGATCCCCCTTGCCTGCCTGCGTGGTGACCTTGGGGGCTCTGTAGGTGTTGAGTGACATGCAGGGAGTGGAAGGGTCACCTCTGCTGCCAGCAATGCTCAGTGGGAGATGCTCAACCTCACCTGTGTGTGAACCTTCTTAGGAGCCCACCATCCACATGCCCCAGAGGACTCACCAGGAGCAAGTTAGCCCAGTGAGCCTCAGGAACCCTGGTCACCCACAGCCACCGCCAGGACCCTTGGAAAACACGGGGTGCCACCAGCCGTGATGGTTCCTCCCGCTCCTGAGGGTCGTGGAGGACACGTGTCCCCTTGATCCCAGCTTGAGGCCGTGCCAAGGGGGGAGCTCCTGGCCACAGAAGCAGAGCCAGTGGTGCCTTGGCCGGGAGCCCAGGCAGACCTCACCCTCCTGCTTCCCGACGCCTCGCTGCAAATCCGGGAAGTTTCTCCGAACAAGCGTGGGCTTCATTTAAAAGCTAATCTGCAGTCACTCCATCATCAGGACAGGCCTGATGTGCAGGGATTCTTTTGTTGTCGTAGTTTCAACCCCCTCGGTTGCAAAGCAAGTGGTCCCCAGGAGAAGATGCCGGGGGGTTTATTAGCCAGGGTAGTGCAAGCAGCAGCCCAGTGTATTTATTGTGATAAATGGCACAATATCCAGAGCATCCTTTGCTGGAGGATTCACCCGGGAGCTCATCTTTATTCAGACACTGCCTTGCCAGAGATGAGGTTGTCTTTTCAGACTTGCTGAGCTGGTATCTCTGATAGGAAGACAAGAAACAAACCCTCCTGCATTGCACTTCCCCCCGCCCCGTGCCCAGAGAGCAGGGTTGTCCTGAAGAACCCAGGTCCAGAGTTCTGCCTCCTCCACCAGCCTCAGGGAACCACGGGCACCTTGTGGTGGGTTCCTGCAACCAAAACATGGGCTGTTGTAGAAGTCAGGCTCTGCTGTGGGCTCAGAAATGCAAAGGTCCTGCATCTGGTTGACCACAGGTGCTCAGAGAATAGGTGGGGAGAGAGACGGGGATGCTGTCACCTCCACCGTCAGCTGCCATGCAGAGTGGCCTCAAACCCTTGTCAGCCATCAGAGAATCCATGTGGGAGAGCAGCATGTTGGAAGTCAGCCTTTCTGTGCTGTTGAGATGTTCAGCGCATTTGGGAGTGGCCGCGCTGCTGGCTGAGCAAACGAGTTCTGTTTTTCCCTGGCATCAGACAACTCGGATGCAATCCCTGATGGTGCAGGGAGGGGACAGGGTGTCGGGGTTGGGCCGTGGGGCCACTGCAGATGGGAGGTTGGAGTCCCCTTCGCCTGGTTGTCTTCTGTCCCCATTACTGGCAAGGAGCTGTTGACTGGTGACCTAAACTGAAAGCCTGGGTGATGCTGCTGTGCTGTCCTCTGAGCTCCTTAATTGGCTCAGTCGGTCGATAGTGAGTGACCCCCTGCAGGATGTATTTGTTTTATAGTGAATTTAACTAACGGCATTTGCATAAACGGGAATTAAAAGAGAAAGAGTGAGAAGATGAACGTGAGGATTCATATGGACTGCAGGAAACTCCCCCTGGCGTGAGCAGGAGGGACAGGGACAAGGCAGCGGTGGGGAAGAGCATGTGGCTGGTCTGTGCTCGCTGCCTGTGCCCTCTGGTGGAGGAGATTTTGGGGCAAATGTCCAGGATGAGGAATTTGCAACCTCTGTGAAGCTCCCATGGGGTTCCTCTAGCTCGGGCGTGGAGGTCAAAGAGAAACTGAGGCACCAAGAGGAGCTGGCAGTGGGTGAGGGCTGGCAGGAGGGTCTGGGTCAGGGAACACTTTGCATTATGGATATGGTGTGTGTGGGTCTCTGATCAGGGATCTCAGGGAGGAGAAAGCATCCCTGCTGCTGGGGCTCTTAGCTGGATACATGCCAGTGAAATTCTGCTCCTCCAGCACTTCCCAACCTCTGGGCAGCCTCCTGCCAGGACCTCTGCGGTGTCTGTGGGACCCCAGCAACCCTCCCTTCTCCCCCAGGTTTCCAGCAGCTGTGACTATGTCTTCGTCAGCGGGAAGGAGTCGCGGGGCTCCATGAGCGCCCGGGTCACCTTCACCTACGAGCACCTCTCGGCCCCGCTGGAGATGACGGTGTGGGTGCCCAAACTGCCGCTGCACATCGAGCTCTCCGACGCCCGGCTGAGCCAAGTGAAGGGCTGGAGGGTGCCCATCCTGCCGGACAGGAGGTGGGTGCTGTGCGTGTGGGGCCCGTCCAGCCTGGAGAAAGAAAAGTGGAGATGGTGGTGGTGGGGTAATCACCTTGTTCAGCTACTTAATCAGGAGGTTTTGGAGATGATGGGGCCAGAGTCGTCTCAGGGGTCCTCAGTGGAAAGGTGGGAGCTCGTGGAAGTTTGTGTGTTTGTACGGAAGGAAGAAAATTTCACAGTGAGGCTGGGCAAAGGCTGGAGCTGCTGGGGAACATCCCTCATTGGCAATGGTCAGAGCTTCCCTGGATGAAACTGGGAACAGCCAAGCTCCAAAGTTAACCCCTCTCTGAGCTCTGGAGACCTTGTCCTCTCAGCTGGTTAGGGAGAGATGCTGGTGACCCCGTTACCACATGCTGCTTGAGTACCTTATGGACAACAGGCATCTTTTGGCCAGGGAGCCACCACTGTTTTGGTGACATGGCATTTTTTCTTGCTCGGCCAACCCTGTCCTTTCCTGGGGGGTGAGGCTGGAGAGCTGTGGCAGTGGGGAACTTGGCAGCAGCGCCCACTCAGTGCCCTGTCGTCCCACAGGTCGGTGCGGGACAGCGAGCACGAGGAGGACGAGGAGGAGCGGAAGCAGAGCCGGGGCTGTGCCCTGCAGTACCAGCACTCCACGCTGCAGGTCTTCACCCAGTTCCACACCACGGCGGCGGAGGGCACGGAGCAGGTGGTCACCATGCTGGGGCCCGACTGGCTGGTGGAGGTCACCGACCTGGTCAGCGACTTCATGCGCGTGGACGACCCGCGGGTGGCCCACCTGGTGGACAGTGTCACGCTGGCTGGGAGGGAGCCGGGCACCACGCTCTTCAAGGTACCCCCGGCCGCCTGCCCCCACCTCTGCCAGCTTGGCTGGGGGTGGCAGGAGGTGGTGACGGGCACCCTTGTCCCCCTGCAGGTCATGTCCCCGCTGGTGGAGGCGGTGCTGGGTGAGACGCTGGTGACGGTGGCGGAGGAGAAGGTCAGCATCACGGACCTGAAGGCCCAGGTGGTCTCCAGCCTCTCGCTGTCCCTCCACCCCAGCCCTGGCAACAGCCACACCATCATCGCCCGGACGTCCGTGCAGCAGACCCTCAGCTTCTTCAAGCAGGTGAGGCAAGGGGGCTGCATTTGGGCTTGGGGGGCAGGGGGGCTGGTGGGGAAAATGGGGGGGTGATGAGGGCTCCATCTGCAACCCCCTCCTCCCAGATCTTGTCCACACTCAGCTTGGGCCCCCACAGCACCCACTGTCCTCCTGACACACTGGTGACCCCAAAGCACCCCATAAAACTTCCCACAGAGCTGTGATCCAACCCTGCCCAGCCTGGGGTGGGACACAACCATGGGGACAAAGGGAGAGGGATGAAATCCTCTGCAGTTCCTTGCACAGCTCTGGTAGCCACATCTGGCACCTCTGGGGCTGGGATTTGGGATGGTCTTGGGCATGCATGGGGAACATGGAGGGAAAAGCAGGCTAAAGAAAAAAAAAAGGGTTGGGAGGAGCAGGATGGATAATGGAGGGGAAAAGGGTGAATTGGACAGAGGGAAGGATGCAAAAGAGGAGAGATGGGTGGAGGGATGGACAAACGGGTGCAGGTGGGACTGGCATCCTGCTGGGCAACCGGTGCCTGTGTTGGTCCTGCAGGAAGCGCTCCTGAGCCTGTGGATTTCCTACAGCGACGGCACCACGGCCCCACTCTCCCTCTACGACCCCAAGGACTACAACCTGGTGGTGAGCAGCCTGGACGAGAAGGTGGTCTCGGTGACCCAGGACCGGGCGTTCCCCTTGGTGGTGGCAGAGAGCGAGGGCGCGGGGGAGCTGCTCCGGGCAGAGCTGGTCATCTGCGAGAGCTGCCAGAAGACCAAGCGCAAGAGCGTCCTCTTCACCGCCTTGGCCACTGTGCGGGTCCACTTTGGGTCCGAGGAGGACCCGACCTACGACTATGACCATGTACCCAGCAAGCCGGGGCTGGGGGAGACGGGGGCCAGCACCACCCTGCGGGCAGAGGTGGAGAGGAAAGCGGACCCGAGCGAGGACAGCAGGATGTCCAGCGCGTCTCATCCCACCGAGGACTTCCCCACCATCCCCACCGGCTTCGTCCAGGTGACCCGGGGGCTGACGGACCTGGAAATAGGCATGTACGCCCTCCTGGGCGTCTTCTGCCTGGCCATCTTGGTCTTCCTCATCAACTGTATTGTCTTTGTGCTGAAATACCGGCACAAACGCATCCCGCCCGAAGGCCAGACCAACATGGACCATTCCCACCACTGGGTCTTCCTGGGCAACGGGCAGCCCTTGCGGGCTCACAATGACCTCTCCCCGCAGCCCGAGAGCCCGGGGAACCCCCTGGAAAACGTCCAGACCTGCTGCCATGGGGACCACCATAGCAGCGGGAGCTCGCAGACCAGTGTGCAGAGCCAGGTCCATGGCCGAGGGGACGGTTCCTCGGGGGGCTCCACGCGGGACCAGAGCGAGGACCCCCTCAACTCACCCACCTCCAAACGGAAGCGGGTGAAGTTCACCACCTTTGCCACAATGCCCTCCGACGAGCTGGCCTACAACTCCATCCCCATCGCCGATGAGGAGGACTTGGAGTGGGTCTGCCAGGACATGGGGCTGCAAGACCCCGAAGAGCTTCACAACTACATCCGCAGAATCAAAGAGATCGCTTAACGCAGGGGCAGAGGGGAGGGGGCGGGAGGGAGGGGGCTGCCACGCTGTGCCACGCCATGCCACGCCGTGCCACGCCACGCCACACCACGCCACGCCATGCCACACCACGCCACGCCAGCTGCTTCCCTGGGGCTGGAGACCCAAAATTTGGCTCTCTTCCTGTTCCGCACATCTCATGTCCCCACCCCGTCGGAAGGCGCCTCCGGGGGGCCTTTTGCTTTTCTTGCCCTTGACCAACTGGTTTTCCCAGGGGAGGCAGCAGCACACATGTGGCCCCCCAGCCTGCAGGGGGGCGAGGGGCAGGGAGGGGGGCGAGCAGAGGGTAGAGATGGATGGGGTCAAACCCTTGGTGCGTGCGCGTGTCCCGCGGCGAACGGGCAGGATGGTGCTACGGGTCCTGCTGTGCAGGGGGTGGAAGAGGGGAGATGTCCTGCTCCCCCCAGGAGTGCAGAGGGGTGGTGGGTGGGGGCTTCCTGAAGGCCACCCCCAGCCTTTGCTGCACTCAGTTGCACAATTTTGGAGGTGAGTGCCAGTTCAGGGATTTGCCACCCCGTGGTTGTTGAGGTGTTTGGGGGGCCCCCTCCCTCACAGAGCTCGGTGGCCCACACTGTGGGTGATGCTGGGTGAGTGAGGCAAGAGGGGAGGGTGGCTGCTGGGGGGCTGTTGCCCAGTGGCCACGGGTCTGGAGCCCCTTTGTCCCCATCGCCTGCTCTGTCCCAGCCCCGAATGCCAGGCTTGTCCCGCTCCCCTGCTGCCTGGGAAGGGCTGTGGTCCCCGGGCAGAGGCAGTTTGGGGATGGCCAACAAGTTTGCTGCTTGTGAGCCTGCCAGCCCTGCCTGCCCCTCTGTTCCCTGTGGTGAGGCCAGTGCTGAACCCCCCAGCCCAACAGCCCTGCTGGGACCTCCAGGGCGAGCCACTGGTTTCTTCCCCGGCCCCCAGTGCTGGAATGCGGCTCCACTACTGGAAGCTGCTGTGGGGGCTTCCCACTGCCCCAGGGGGGCCAGGCCTGGGTGGGGACACCCACAACCCGACATGGCCTGAATCTCCCAGTGCCAGCCGAGTCCCCGCATTGCCAGCCCAGCAGGGATGCCCGGAGCCAGGCTCAGCCTCTGTGGTGCCTTCTGACTGCCATAACCCAACGCCTCCCCAGTCACCCTGTGCTGGCAGCAGCTCCCAGCCCCTCTGGGTCACCTGAGAGGCCCCCCAGCCCAGGGCCACCCACTCTCCCAGCTCAGAGCATCCTCAGCCAGGTCACCCCTTCAGGGACACCGAGGGACCAGGGCTGTGGGGCTGGGGGTCCCAGGCTGTGCAGTTGTCCTATGGGCACCCACCTTTGGGGACAGGGACCCCCCCGGCATCCCCTGGTGGAGGGGGAGGTGGAAGCTGGCAGCAGATTATTTCTGGATTGGAAGTTACCCACCACTGTGTCTCTTTTTTTTTTCTTTTCTTTATTTTCTTTTTTTTTTTCTTAAATAAAAGACCAGAAAAGAAAAAAACGAAACAAAAAGCCTAAACCAAATGGCATTGCAGCCCCATCTCTGCTGGGGTGCCTGGGGTGGGGGCCTCCAGGATTTGGGGGTCAGCCCTGGTGGGTGTGGGATCTGCTGGGGACACACACACTGCCAGGGCCCTTGGGGGGGGCTTGGCTGAGCTTTGACCCCCACCTAAACTCTGAGCATTTCTGGGTCAAGGCTGTGGATCTGGGGCTCCCCCACCTTCCAGATCCTCCCCTTCCTGGGCAGCCTGATGAAAGGTGGGTGGGCAGGGACCGGTGATGCAGCCCCATCCTTGCTGCCCCCGTGCCTCAGTTTCCCCGGCGAGGGAGCAGCAGGCCAGGGTGGTGTGTGGTGTTTCAAAAGCCTCTTTAAAGAGCTTATCGATTTTGGACCTTTGAAAATTTCTCCCCCGAGTGGCCTTAAAACTTACCTGATAGCTCTATGCTGATTTTACATATCCATATATATACATATGTATGTATGGGGGAATTGAGATGTGCTCAGAGGCCAGGAGGGTGATGCCATTAGTTGGTTTAACTGTGCCCCGTTATCTGAAGGGCCCAGGTCTGGCTGAACGAGCTGCTGAGCTGATAGTGGCTCCAAGCAGGAAAATTAACACAGCTGACTTCCCTGCTTGGGATTGCCAAGCCTCCTCGTTCAATTAACATATATGAATATTTGGGGGGGGAGGGATAAAAAAAATAGGAAGAAAAAGAGGGGGGCAAAGGTAAGAAAAGGGTATAATAAAATTTTATAATTGTGATAAGACCCAGCAGCACCTGACTCCTGGTCTGTGGAGCTGGGAAGGTGGGAGATGGGGGCAACAGGGATCGTCCACAGGAATCAGGCAGCTTGGGCAGTCTGGATGTGGGGTGTCCCTGCAGCTGAGCCACTGCCAGGTTCTGCCCCCCTTCTTCTGGCTGCTTGCCCACCACCACCTCCTGGTTGTAGCCAGGCCCAAGGTCTGACACCAACCATCAGCAGAAGTTTTCCAGCCCATCACCTCCCATTTCAGCTGATGGATCCTGCTCACATCTCCAAGAGCCCTTGGGAGGGCAGCACCCAGGGGAACCCACGCCGTTTGTGGGGGCTGATGATGCTCCTGTGCCCACGTACCCCCAGCTCGTGTCCTTCCAGCTGCACCTCCCAGGCACCTCCATCCAGGCACTTCCCAAATCACTGCTTCCCCTTGGATCTGGGTAAGGGGCAGCAGGAAGGGCAAGAAACCTGCTCAGGGTGGCTTTGCTTCTGAATGAAGAGAGCAAACCCTTCTCTGCAGCTGTAGAGGTATCTATTTATTGATATCTATATATGTGTATATTTATCCTTCATACATATGTATGTATTTATACCTTATACATATATATGCATCTATAATATGAGTGTGCACATATATATATTTATTTCTTTATATATATGTGCATATATATATATATATAAAGGATGTACATCTGTAGTTCCTGTATGGATCAATGCAAAGGGCTTTGCTCAGGTGCAAGGGTGTGTGGATGCACATTGAAACATCCACAAATGTCCATAAACCCTTGCCCCTGAGCATCACCCGCCATCCCAGCCCCCAAATGGTCCCTCTGGGCATTAGGAGAACCAGGGAAGCAGCTCACCACCAATTCATTTGGGCTCCTGATGCCCTTGAAGCCCGTCAGCAAACGCACCAGGAGGCAGCGGGCAAAGCACTGGGGGCAAACTGCAGGAAAGAGGGAACTCTGGCGGGGTTTGATGGGGTCTGGTCCGTCTTCAGCTGGTCCTCTTCACTCCTACTACTGCCATTTTGGTTATTTCCCATAAGAATGGTCCAGTTGGGACATCACACAAAAAAAATAAAAGACCCCAGAGAGCAATTGGAGATGGGGTGGTGGAGGCTGCAGCTCACCCTTGTGGGCAGTAATTCACCCACCAGGACTGGCCACCTGTGCCCCAGCACCCAACTAATCCAAAATCACCACGTCCCCCCTTTACTGCTTCAGATCCCGTTAAATAATCCCCCACCAAACAGCCAAGTCTCACTGAAAGAAAGAAAAAAGGAGGAAAATAATTAAAAAGCAGCCTCTCTCCCAGATCCCCTCAGTGTTCTTTCTGTTTATTCCCGCTGCCTTTTCCCTGTTTAGCAGTTCACTATCTGTTCCCAGCAGGCAGGGACATATTTGCATTTTAATTTGACGTTGGGAGGCTGCACAAGCCACCTAGGGGGAGGAGGCAGAGCTGGACCTGCACCCCGACGCCCCCCACCTCCCAGAGGGAAGCTTCATCCCCCCGGTCCTGCCTTAAAAATTCCTTTAAAAACCGATACTTTTAACAACGACAGCCCGTTGTGCTCCCCTTGGGATGCCTCCAGCCGCTTCCCCTCCACGTGCAGCCCCGTCCCCAGGATGGGGCTTGTCCAGGGACAGGGACCACAAACCCCAAGGGGCTGTGGAGGATCCAAGAGCTTTTCCATCCCTGTGGTGCTGCCTCCATCCACTCCTGCGTCTGGAGCTGTCCCACATCGCAGGGGATGGAGATAGTCCCGGCAGCTTGGCAGATTTATTTTCCGGGAACACAAGTGATTAGGAGAGTCTCTCTGCAGTCATCTCCGACTGTCCGAGGGAAGTTTAATTAATGCAGGACCCGCCCGCTGCCCCTCCCCGCTGTTGACATTAACGGGGCAGGATTTGCGCAGCAGCCAGGACATAATTACCTCGGTAATTGCACCGGTATTGCTGGGGGCTCGCGGCTGCATTTTCTGCCTGGCTCAGCGAAGATCCCTCCCTAGGGAAAGAGGAGGGATGCTCTCATACTCACACCGGCTGGAGCCGAGGACAGGCTTCCCGAACTGCTCCAGGGAGCGGGAGTAGGAAAGCCCAGCAGATAGCAAACTTTTGGGGCTTCGCCTCTGTGTTAAGAAGCTGTTCCCGTCCTCCCAACTGGGGATCCTTCTGTACTGCCTAAATATTCCTCTGGGCATGGCCGCTGGTGCAGGGAGAGGAGCTGGAGCTGGATGGGACACCCCAGCCAGCAGCCCTGGGGTGGGGAGGGGGCTGCAGGTCTCCCAGTCATCCAGGAGTACCTCGGAGAGTCTCCACAGGGTTTTAGGATCCTGCTTTGAATTTCCCCCCATTTTCTAGGCCCCCCCCCTGCACTTTCCAGGAAAGGTGGGACCGGAGCCCATCTAGAAGGTTTTTCAGGGCTTGCTGGGAAGTTTTGGCTGCTCTCCAGGCCTCTCCTTGGCTTGCTGGGAATTCTAGTGCCCTTTTGGGATTTCTCTGCTCTGGTGGAAGGGGGTTAGAAGAAGATGAGCTTTGGAATCTCTTCCGACTCAAACCATTCTGTGATTCTGGACAGCCGTGCTCCCAACTCCCAGGGCTGCTCCACCAAACCTGCTCTGGGCTTTCATTCCAGTGCCTCCATAAAGGTATTTTCACGATGGCATTGGGAGGGGCAGATCCTTTTAACCACCGTTGCATTTTAAATGGGCTTCCCGTAAGGTAACAGGCTCATTTTCATTTCACTGACTCAGCACTGGAGGCGCGGGTGGTGGGGGGGGAGGTGGAACATTTCCTGTAGTTCCCTCCGACGGGATCATTCAAGCACAGGGCAGTGCTGGTGGATGACCCACTGCCCTCGTGGGCATCTGATGCCAGGTGGGACCGCCCTGCCCAAGAATGCCATGCCCCTTGGATGAGGAGTGGATGCGGAGCGCTCGCCCGCAGCAATGGGATCTCTCCCCGCAGAGGGTGCAGCGAGTGCCCAGATTTGCTAAATCCAGCTATTCCTGGATTCGCAGCAGAGCCAGGCAGGGCAGGAGCAGATGCTGCTGGCTGTCCCGGCAGCAAAGCCCCAATTTTGTTAGTTCACGGATTTAAAGGTCACCAAAGGGCAGCTTGTCTGACCTCTCCTGACACGGCTCAGTGAACGGCACCCAATTACCCGTCTGTGGGCTTGGCATTGTGTCCCATTAAAGGGCTCCTCTTGGACGTGATTGAAAACCTGACTGGGAGGGCTGCACAGGGCCAAGGCCCTTCATTCTCCCTGTGGGAGAAAGCACTTCCCAAATATCTGGCTTTGGAGGGACAGATGAGCTCCTGGGGTCTTCTCACATCTGGGGCCAAAGCACTGAGTGGTTTTTGGTGCCAGTCCAGGGAAAATAAAGCCTATTAGCCATGCGGGAAAAAAATCGTGGATCTTCATTCCTTGCAAATTAGTGGTTTTACAACTTTTTTTTTATTGGCAGTCTCTTCATCAGGAATCTGAGGAACTGCTCTGAAGGATGGGGACCTCCATGGTTGGGGAAGCCAGTTCAGCCTTGAGATAAAAATGGCTTAAACTGGAATGCAGTGGGCAAAACTAAACTGGGGATGGAAACAGCATCTCTCTGATGATCCAGCACGACAGGGACAGGGTGCAGAGCCCCAGTCCCTCAAAGCCCCCCTGTGACATGGCTTCACCCATCTGTGCCTCGGCTTACCTCAACACTAATATGTCCTTAACCTGTGGGTAGGTGGGCTCAGGGCTGCAGTCTCAGATGCAGCCTAATTAATGTAACAGTAATTCACCCCTCAGTAATTAATCAGAGCCTGTTTTACACCCTCCCTGTCCTGCCCCCATCTCCCTGCATTTACAGCGTTCAGTTCTGTCCTTTGCAAGGTGCCACTTCAGGCAGTTAAATCTACTCTTGCTTTGGGGGTAAATAAAATCCTCCCTCAGCCCAAACTTCCACCCAGCTCCAGCTCTGTCACCCCTGTTGAGCAGGGAGTTGATGTCCCAACACACCGGGACGCTTTTGCCCGCCCCGACCTTGCAGGGGTTCAGCCTTTTGGCTCCGTGTCCCGGTCGAAAGCAGCAGGTGCCCGGCCAGCAGCGTGCATGGAATAATTGGAGGCAGCATAGATCACCCTAACGACGCAAATCCAATTAGCCAAGGGTTAAGCACTCCGCTGATGAAAACCGGGGGTGGGGGGTTTTCAAACCGCTGAGCCAGCAGAAGCTCTGCATCGATCAATGCCGTGTAAATAATACGGCTGGTTCCTGGGAGCCCATCGCTTTCTGTCTCAGCAGTGAAATACATTTTGTCTGGCAGGACCCCACTGAGCAGATTAATAAACATCGTCCTGGTTTAGGTCTTGGGGAGGGGGGACGGACATGGAGCCGCTGTTCCCGGTTCTCCCACACACACAGTTAAGCAAAATGGGGAATAATTGCTGCTCACGTCGTGCCAGTGGCTGCTGTCAAATGGCCCTGGGATTGCTTAGGGAATGAGGAGGATTCTCCGAGCTGTGTCTGCAGTGGAGGGGGGAAGAATGCTGTGTTGAGATCCGTGTTACCCAACCACTGGTTTGTGGAGCTGGGACCCTCCAGGGAGCTTGAGAGAGGGGACATGAGCTGGGACACACAGAGGAGCACTGGCCCCAGCTCACCTGCACCGACCATCACCTCTGCAGGATCCATGAGCAGATCTGAGCCCCATCATTGGTGTCTTGTGGCTGCTGAGGGTTTTGCCTCTTCTCCACGTGCCCACCCATTCACCCTCCCTATTGCTGGTCCTAATTCCTCCGGATTCCTCCTAGCCACACTTGGCATTGATGCCCCAGATGCCTGCAGGGACCTGCTGACTCACAGAACGGTTTTGGTTGGAGGGACCTTAAATCTCATCTCATTCCACCCCCTGCCATGGGCAGGAACACCTTCCACTATCCGAGGTTGCTCCAACCTGTCCTTGGACACTTCCAGGGATGGAGCAACCACAGCATCTCTGGGCAACCTGTGGCAGGGCCTCCCCACCCTCACAGGGAAGAATTTCTTCCCCATGTCCCATCTAACCTTGCCCTGTGTCAGCTGAAGATCACTGGATACTGCTCACCTCGGTGACATTCAAACCCCAAAGTGTTATTGCTTCCAGAGAGTGATGCCCAAAGCTGGGCAGTGGCAGAGATGCTGCTGGGGCTGGGAAAGCATCGCCTTGGCTGTTGCAATGGGCATTTTTACATCCCGGGAGTTTGCTCTGAGCCCCTTGGATTTGTCCCTGTTTAACCTGATGGTTCGTGGCTGAAACACCGAGACACTCCAGAAGAAAAAGGACAGAAAAAACCACATTCAAATATAAAGATATTTCCTTTTGACATGTTTTCTTGGCTTGCCATAAGCTGCTTCAATCTTTTGATCTGAGGTTTCTTCCCCCCTGACACGTCCTTTGATTGCATTTATTTATTTTTTGCCTTAAAAAGCTGGAAATCAACCCAAGCCTTTTTGATTTTGACTGGAATAGAGAAAAAGCACAGATGATGTCTCTGGAAAGTGATTTTTTCTTTTTTTTCTGAGCCACTCCAGCACCAGGAGGAAGAAAAAGGCCAAATAAATCTGGTGTTGGTACTACTGAGAAGGAGATATTGAGCATGTGGAGATCTCTAGGGGGGAGAGTTGGCCTTGGCTCAGCTCTACCAACAGCTGGAGGTGCCAAAACGCCTCTGGAAAAAACTGGAAGGGAGCTGGGGGGTTGGTTGTGGGAGCATGGCCCTGGGGTGCTTGACAGAGGATGGAGCAGCACCCCTGAAGGCAGAAAGAAGTCCTGAAGCATGGAAATGATCCCATTTGGGGGAGGTTTCAAGGATTTGGGCTCTCAGCTGGTGAGGAGGGAAGGTAGCTCAGGGTCCTGCAGCCTGGCGAAAGCCGCCTGTCCTGGCTCCTGGTGTAACAACCTTGTCACTGAGTTCTTCCTCTTCCCCCCGGAAAAACTGGGCGTTTTGGGGACCTTTGCAACTTGCAATCTTGAGGTATTTCCTCGTGGCACTTCGCTGGGTTTTGTTGGGCTCTCTCCACGGGCTGGGATCGTGCCAGGCACTGCTGTGGGTACCCACCCAGCCTGACAGTGTGTGCTCCGGGGGGGTGAGAGCCCACATGAAAAGCACCACAGGTCACCTCCACTTCAGCCAGCCTAAGCAGAAAGCAGTGGAGCTGTGAGAGAGGCAAACCAGGGCTTCCTGGGAGCAGCAGCGGCAAGTTCAGTGCCTTTTTACCACGAAACATAATTTCTGGTTCCACCGCAGCTGACAGCATCACTTTGAGGGGTCTGTACGCTGTGAATCAACCAGGGCACAGGCACCCTCCTGCACATCCCTGCCCCCAAACAGCAGCTCCCAAACCCTCTTGAAAGCAGTTGAATCATTTCATTACTGTGTTTTTAAAGCTGTCATTACCAGGCCTCTCAGGTAGCTGTTTTATAAGCAGTTTATTTTTCTCTCCACACTCAAAACGTTCACAATTTGTTTCAAATCACTGCAGTGCACACATTTGCCGGGTCCTCTCTATTACCTGATTTTGTATTTAGGCTTTATGTTGTAGGTTATGATCAGGAGGGAGTTCTCCATCCATTAGCGTGGAAGCAAAGAGTCTCTGGGGCAGCTTCCCTGGGCTCTTATGATTTGATTCCAGCTAATGGCTGTGGCTGAAAAAAATACAGGTATTCTAAAACCCGCCTTCTTTGTGCTTTTGGGTTTGGGCATTTCTAACTCTGAAGACCTGAGCTCCTTTCCAGGTGGGTTACGAAGGTACTGGAAACCCATTGCTAAAAACCACAGCTCTCATCCCGGTGTTGGAATGTTTTATCCTCCCCCTCAGTGGCCCTGCAAATTGCTACTTGCCTGATGTGGCTGGGGAATGTTTTGTTTCGAAGCTCAACGATGCAGAGATGGCAAATTTCCCCTGTAATCAGGTCGGGGTTTCCTTCTCCTTTCCCCTGAAAACCCACTGTGTTTCAAAACCATAAAAAAGGTGTTTTTCCAAAAAACATGGCAGAAGGCACAGGAGGAAAAGCCATCCTGGAAGAGAAGTGGCATCCAGGGCTGCAAACCTTCCTCCCCAGCAGAGAGAGGAGAAACTTATGAACCCAAGTTGCAAAAGAACTTCCAGCGCTGGTGCACAGGGGCTGTGTTACACTTTCCACAAGTGCCCATGCCCATGATTGTGGTTGTGGCTGATCAGTGGTGGAAAAATCCAGCCCATTCCCGAGTTCTGACCCTCAGGACCCCCCTTAGGTCCCCCTATCCTGAGGGTTGTGCAGATGCCATGCCTGCCCACCCCACAAAGCCCCTGTGTCCCAGCCCAAGCTCATGGCCTTTGTGCTGGTAAATCCAGGATAAATCCTAATAAAGAGAGCAAAGACCCTCTTCCCAATCCTGGACCACAACATGCAACCTCCCTCCAGACCTCCATGAAGCTCAGACATGTGGAATGCAATGCAGGATGGATCCAGGCTGGCTGTGGGGAGCTCCAGCCGTTTTTCTTTCTTACTTCCCCCTCCTTCCCCCTTTCCCCCACCCCCCACCCAGCAGCATGTGATCTATAGCAAGATAACAGCTTCAATTGCTCCAAATTGCTTATTGAGGACTCTGTGGTAAATCAATGGTTTTAAATGGGATCACAGAATAGCAATCCCAACAACAGCGGAATAAAAAAAATAAATGGAGCTGGTTGGCAGCGAGGAGAGGGTAGGGCCGGGCTGATTGCATTCAGCTCTGCTGCTGGTGATGGGCACCAGAGCCGCAGTGTGGGATGGAGGATCTGCCTGATCCATGTGGGAGCTTGTCTGGATAAGGCCAGGCTTGTAAAGGGCCAAGTGAGCTCCCCTTGCTCTTTTTTTTAAGTAAAACCGGGATCAGCTCTTCAGCATCGTTCCTGGGAGGGGATCCACAGTGCTGGACTCCCAGAACTCCTTCAGTGAGGTCATGAATTTCCTACACAGAGCAGGGAAACAGAGCATGGGTGTGATGACCTGCCAAGCTCTGCCCGTTGTGCTCTGCGGACACAAATGGGGCTAAACCCCACCCATGGGCCCCTGCACGCACCCCACCTCCAGCCTGTGTGCAGACAAGGCCAAATTCCCATCAAAGCTGTTACTCATCCCCTCCAAATTTTATTCCTGGGTGAAAATACCCCCATTCCTCCAAGAACAAACAGCTTGTTGGTCGCTGCCGAAGAACATGAGTTATCATGTCCTTAAATAGCCATTTTCTTGCTTTTAAGTGCTCAGGTTCTCACAGTGAGTTAGTGAGAGCAGAAATGCTGTCACTTAGCAACCTCCCCAGTTTGGAGGATGCAAAGGGAGGTGGGGAGGGGGGATTTTTGTCTTTCTTCTGCTGGAATTTCCAACTCAGCTCAGTCCTGAAATTTCTGCCTGTGTGAGACATGACACGATGAAGATGCAGGCAAACAAAAGCACCATTAGACGTGTCAGCGAGTGGATGAATGAGCTCTCTTGCCTTCAGGATTTTCTCTCCCTCTTGATTAATGAATTTCATTTACTACAGTAACAACCCTACCTTCGTCTGCATGGTCAAGGCAACAAGTGGCCCCTGCCTCAGCGCTGGCTGAATTGAGATGCAGTGGATGAAGGGATGGACAGATGGGCTGTGTCCCACCTGGCAGAAAAACAAATCACTTGGGTGGGCATCCCTCCTGCCTTCCAGAGGTGGGATGAAAGGACACCTACAAAATCACAGAACGAGTTTCCTGTTGCTCTTCATGGTTTATTTCCTATCTCTGCCTCCCAAATCTGGAGCTTTTCAATAAAGGCTATTTGAAAATGGCTGGAAGGGGGAATATTGGCTGAAAGGTGTCAAAGCCCAAGAGGAGGCTCTGGAGAAGGTCATGGTGGTTCTGGGGCCTTATGGGTGAATTAACTTCCACTAGCTGCAAGGTGGGATAAAAAATAGGTTATAAAAGGCATTTAGAGAGTGTTGCATGGGCATGGGGTGTGTTTAGGATGGGTTTAATCCAAGGGGAGAGAAGCTGGATGGAGTTCAGGACCCTCGGATCTGGGATTAGCCGTTTCATGGGGTTCAGTTTAAAGTGAGCACAGATGAATGTCCTCAGGAGTCAAGGCTTAGTCTGCCATTGCAGCCCCCGGTGGGACACTTTGGCTCGGCTACATCCCTGCTGCCTGAGCATCCCCAGATGCAACACTGGCCTCAGACACGGGACACTGCTGGATGTGCCAACCCGAGCAGCCCAGGAGTCCGTGGGAAGTGATGGAGGAGAGGGAGGAGGATGATGATGCTGATGATGCTTCTGCTGGGCTGTGCACAGAGCAGGGACAGCAGGGACGCCCCCGTGCATGAACTGGACGTGGGGGGAAGAACCAGATGAGCAGAAATGATGCAGAAACCCCCTTTTTTTGCAGGGAGCAGGGCAAACGGGGAGCGGGGCAGGCATGGCGAGGGGTCCCATCACTTCTGCTCTCCCTGCTCTGGTCCCCTTTGGGTTTCTGGCTGTGGGTCCCGCTCTGACACACCTCAGTGGGAAGTGGATCAAGTACCTAAAACAGAGCCCCTGCTTTAATAGACCACTTACTATATCTAGTGAGCAAAATGCCACCACCCTTGCAAATGTCTCTGGAGCGGGGACCGCTGCAGAGCACTGCCGGGATCTATTATGCAGCTGCTAAAGAACTTTCCTAATAATTAATTGTTGGTGATTTCGGAGGCGAGAACTTGCCCATTACACACAATGTGCAATTAGCGCTATTTGAAAAGCTCGCTGCAGTGCTAGATTCAGCAAATTTGGCTCACCTCGAAGAGCAGTTTAGCGCATGCTTAACTTTAAGCAGGTCCTTCGATCTCGCGGATTTCGGATTAAGCGCACGCCTAACTCTGGTGCTTATTCTGCGCCTGGATTAAGATCTAACTCGGTGACAGACTGACAGAAAGCCGGCAGCGTGTGGAGGGAGTTCTCTGGGCAGGCACGCGCCTTCTCTTGCAGCATCGTAACCCGATCTGCAGTTTCCCTCATCTCCAGGGTGTTTTTTTTCCTCCCCAGAACCTGATGCTTAAAGAGAGGTTTGGAGGGATAGAAATGGTAGCATGGATCAGAGAGCATCCTTGCGGCCAGTTGAGTTCCCAGAAGGAAGACTAAGGATGGTAGGATTTAAGGACCAGCAAATGTCACAGTTCCTGCCGAGGCTGGAGGTTTTGCTGGTGTTTAAACAGGCTCCTTGCCCGTGACAGTGAGCAGGATGGGTCCCACTGCAGGTCCCTGCAAATCATGAGGGGAAGAGCCCTGTCTACCAACCCTTGAGCTGCCACCCATGTCGGGGAAAATTGAGCAAAGTCTCTTCTCGCTTTGGTGCTCTCCCCGTCTGTAAATACTTCGAGATAGCAGCCGTAAAAGTACCTTAGAGAGAAGGCAGCAGTAAAATTACATCAAGCCTAGAGGCTTAAACTGATTGAAGGATACATTTTCCAGGCTGATACAGCTAATGCAGCAGCAGAGTCTTGTGCACTGAGCAGCCGGTGGAATTTGATCATTTTTTTGCCCTTCTAAATGGCCAGGCAGCTGGGAAAACCCCCCACGAATATTTTGGGGATGTTTTCAGAGCAAATGTGTCAGCCAGAGGCAAAAGTCTGTGAGATTTTTCAATGCAAACAACCGTCGCTGAAAAAAAAAATTAGGGATACTGTTAATCCTGGTGCCGCCTGTTCTGCCTCCTGGCTCTTCTGGAGGCTTCTCCAGCAGACTCTGAAAGGTGATGGTGATTCTGGAGCTGCTGCTGTTGGGATAGAAAGGGAGAGGGAGACAGCAGCTGTTCCAGCAAGAGCATAATTCCAATATCTGTGTTGCCTTTGAAAAAAAAAAAAAAGGCCTCTGCACACCCCCCGCCCGTTTCTTTCCACCCTCCCTGCCTTCTCTCTGCCCCTTCCCTGGGGGCTGCACCCGATCCCCCCAGCCCGGGCAGAGCAGCCCGTGGGGCACGGAGGGGCTCAGCCCTGCAAGACCTCGGTTTGACAGCCCGGATGAGACGGGGTGGATTTGCTCCGACCCGCCCTGGCACCTCTAATCAGGATTAATGGCTGTGACGGGCAACTGGCTGACTTTTCCGCCGCACCCCGGCCGGCGCTGGGGGCACAGGGGCCTGACCTGCCCCGGCGTGCGGGGGCCGGCGCTGACACCAAGGATCGATCACGGCTTTTCCCACTGCCGGGAGCAATGGGAAGGCAGAGCGGGGAGGGGAGGGACGGATGGCTCTGCTCTGAAGCGGGAATTTCCCCGGGGAACATCAGTTAATGTGTCAAAAAGATCCTTAAGCCTCTGCCATTACCCAGGTTGCACTTTCTCTGTGCCTGTCAGTGGGTGGGAGGGAAGGGACAGGGCAGGGGGGCTTTTGACCCCAGTAAAGGCCAAAACCTTGAGTCATTCCTGTAGCAAACCCTCCAAACCTTCTCACCTCCCCAGCCACAGGAATCTGGCTGTCAAAGGCAATAAAGATCCACTTGCCCCCTGTGAGAGATGACAGGCAGGAGGGAGGGGGATGCAGCCTGCCATCCCGTGTCTGATGGACTCAACTGCCTCCAGAGACCCTTCTTCTCCCCCAGCCTTCACAAGGATGGAGCAGGAAGCTCCTGTGTTCTCCAACAGATGGGCTTGGGGAGTAAAAGCCACCGCTGTTCCCATCCTGCCCCATCCCCAGCTCACCCCATCACTCTTGCTGCACAAGGGAAGGGGAGGCGAGAGGAGAGCAGGATCAAAGGGCAAAATTACCCCTTGTGGCAGCAAAGAGTGATTAGCCAGTCTCTCCTTATCCCATGGCGTCACCTTCAGGAGGAAGGATGTGGCGGGGGAAGGGGCACACAGTCATTGCACCAGGGAGAGCTGGTGGTGTGAACCAGACCCACGAGACAGTGCTGGCCTCACCAAATTCAGCTCCAACGAAATTCCTTGGGGATGAACACAGACTGTGAAAGGGTTGGCTGCAGCTGAGTGTGGGCACAGTGCTGCAAGATGCTACTGTGGCACCAAAAAGGGCTCTAATGATCTGGGAGGAAAATAAAGGCCGGCAGCTCGCCGCTCTCCAGCTCGTTTTTGGGTTCATAATGAAGCACAAGGTTATGCTGGACTTGAACAAACACCACAGACACGGCAATGTGCTAATAAATGCTGATTTAAATTTGATGAAAGCCAGGAAGAATTATCCCAGAATGTATTAATTAGTGTGATTATGAGGTGTTTGAAAAATGAAAATGCAAAGCAGAGGCTACAAGGAGGAAAGGTATTGAAGGCGGGCGAGCCTTTGAAGCTCTTCCCAGAGGGAAGTGCCTGGATTCCTGCACTGAGGCCAATCCTCTCCCCGGGGCTCGCTGCAGCCCCTTCCCCACGATCACCCCGAGCCAAAGCCTCGGCCACACTCCCGGCACAAAGCCCTGAGCCCACCCGCAGCTCGGCACTGCCTTTGTCGAGGTGCGGTGGGAGCAGAAATTGCCGTCCCTGCTCTCCTCCCCAAGCGAGTCAGCACCACCGAACTCCGCTTTGCTGTAAATACAGCGGCAGCTCCTGCAATCCTGCCCTTCCCTCCCAAACGCCTCCTCCGGTCGGCTGCCGGCGGGGCGGGCACGTGTTTCCCCTGAAGGGGAATAGGTTTTCAAAGTGAATCTTAAATCAGCAAGCTGACGGGCAGCCCTGCCTGATTTCTTTCTTGCTCACTTCGTTATTGATGTTATTTTACCCCCAATATTCCGAGCTGCCATTTCCTCCACCATCCTCCCCCCGCCCCACTGCAATTCCCCAAATCACACAGCGTGTATCGAACTCATTCTTCAAACACGAATCTGGGGCTGGTGCTTCCTTTCTGCTGCAGAAATCTTCCTGGTGCCTTCCCCAGGGAGTGGCAGCTCACAGAGGAGAAGGGGAAGGTGCAGATTTGCTGTCGAGACTGCGAGCATCGCTCTGGGACGGAGCAAACCTGGGCTCCCCCCTCAAAGGGCCAGCACTGGGTGCTGTGATGGAGTGCAATACCCCAGACTGCTTTAAAAGAACATCCCTGAGCTCCTCTGATGCAGATCTGAGCAAGGAAACAATGCTCAGCAGCGCTCACATGCCCCAAAGAGGCCACCTCACCCTTCGCTGAGGGTTCCATACCATCCCAAAGCAGATCCCTCCGTCCTTTCCTCTTTCAGCACAGTGACAATCACACTGGTGCACTTTCCCACTAAGAAATCCTGCAGGACAGGGACAGTCCCAGGCTCTGTCTGACATCCCACCTCTGCTCAGTGTTGATCTGTGGCGTACTCACCATCCCCCTTCCCAGTGAGTGGCTGGATGGACAGAGTGATTGCCACCTTGAATTCCTTAGATATAATCTAAACTTCCCCTGGCACAACTTGAGGTGGTTTCCTCTTGTCCTGTCACTTGTTACCTGGGAGAAAAGACTGACCCCCACCTGTCTCCCCAGTCTCCCCATCAAAGCCCAGGACTGAGCCTCGGCTGCGAACAAAGAGAGCCTCCCAACTCCAGCTGCCCTGTTTGTGGTGATAAACAGTCAGCCACAGCCAGCGCTGTCACGGCTCCAGGTTGAAGTGTAGGGAGGAAGACGCTGAAGCCACTTCCCTGGATCTGTCACAAGGCAGGAGTTCAGCTGATGGGCAGTAATGCCTCACACAGCAGTTTGCCCCCTCACATCTGCCCCTGCTGTCCCACAGGGCAGAGCGGAGGGTGGTGACCCCACACGCTCGGCTTCACCCAAGTCACGTCCTGGAGAAGTTCAGAAAGTAACGGGCAAAATCTCCCCAGATCACAGCGGCTCATTGGGAAGGGAGAGACTTTGATTCAAAGTGACTGCTCCTTTGGAAAATTTCATCCTGCTGAAGGAGAAACACAAACAAAACCCCTTTTTCTTTGGGAAAAATAAACAGGGAGCCCAAGCTCAGATCAGAAGGGAAAGGCGTAATGGGAGCAGACACCGTCCCTGCCACGGCTGCGCTGACCGCTGACAAATCGTTTCAGGTCAGTGCGGAACAACACAGGCTCTTCTCAGAGCTGGAGAGGCTCGTGATGGAAAAGCAGCACGGCGATTAATCTGGATGTTTCTAATTAGGGCAGCAAAGCTGGGCTGGGCTCGCTGCAGGGCTGAGCCTGTGGCCAGGGCTGAGCCTGGGGCCGGGCCAGGCCAGCTGCCAGTTGAGGTGCAAACCCACCCCTGCCTGCACGTGCCGCCCACGAGGTCCTGGCGCACGGTGGCCTTGGCTGCTGCTGCTTTGGGGTTGCTGGGGTGGAGAAACAGCTTTTGCTGCCCGGGTCGCCCCACGTGCTCAGGTCGGGTTGTTTCAGAGCTCAAGGAGAACTCAAACGGTGAGTGGGGGAGTTGCTTTAATCCTCTGGAGCAGCATGGACAGCAAAACTCACGTCCAGGCAGGGGAGGATGGGTATGTCTTCCCCCTTGCCAGCACCCACAGGGCTGATGGGGCAGGGACAGACTTTCCAACACCTGGGTCTCTCTGCAAGAAGAGGTGGACACAGGAGAGCACGAGAGACGGCTGTGGGCATCCCACGGGGCATGAATGCAGGCAGGAGACTTTTCCCCTTTTGAGCAAACCTGGTGCAACACTATCCCCACACTGGGAGGCTGAGCAGAGCTGGGGGCAGAGCCCCTGGTGGGATTAAATTAAATTAAAGCCCAGCAACACTCAGGGAGGAAGCGCTGGGGTGCTACACTCCTGGCTGCACCCAGCTCCCATCCCAGGGGTGATTCCCTTGGACTGAGCTAAAAGCCAGTGCACAGCACTTACAGGGAGCAGGGAGAGAGGCCAAAAAGGTCTGAGGTGTCTGTCCCAGGCGAGTCAGGGTGGCTGGGAAGCCAACTCTGGATGGATGCTCATTTGGGGGCACACAGCTGAGGGGAGAGAAGAGCTGCAGCCCGAGGCAAAGAACTCAGTAATCTATCAGGCAGGCTCTGCAGCAAGTCTTTAATAGACTTATCTTTACCACAATAATGTATTTTATTTTTCCAGTGCCCATTCATTATTCACACACTTATTTCCCCACAGATTATGTATGCTGCCTGAGCTCCGTGCTCCTGCCTCGTTTTCACAATGTCGGCTCTGGTACCTACTTATTTTTACAGCATTGTCACCTGCAAACGGGCTTCGATTTAATCACCAAAACTAATAATATGGCTCAGTGGAGATGTCAGGGCCAGGATGCTCCTTCCCTTCCGGAGTCCCTCGTCTGAAAAACACCAGATGTTGGCACTGAAGCATCCTGTGTGGGGGGTGAGTTTGGGCACTCTTAGACCAACCCCTGCACGGATCCTTCACCTTGTTGCTGCAGCATCCAAAGCCCTGGCATGGAGTTTGCTGGAGGAAAAGTGAGGGTTTATACCGTGCATCAATGCTACTGCTTCATCCTGGGTTTTAAAAGGGCTTTAAAAGTCTCCCAGAACCCTCCTCCTGGTCAGTCGCTGGACCCGAGTTTCCCAATGCACAGCAAAACCCTTTGGCTTGTGCTGAGCTACACAGCCTTTGAATATTTTTAAATCACTCAGACCTGGGATGACCCACAGCACAAGGGGAAGAAGTACAGAGGAGCTGCTCATTAGTCAGGGACATCTGTGAAGCAGATGAGTGCTGGTGTAGTGGGATGAGCAGCATCTGCTCGGAGGCATGGAGCTCTGCTTGCAGGGCTCCTGCACCTTGGCAGCCCAATTTCCAGCATTTCTGGATTTCCAGCTTCTTGGCGTGTTACAGCGAAGGGTGGTGCCCTGATGTGGGTTTCTGGCGAACCCAGTGCTCACCCGCGGTTACCAAAGGCCCACGGGCACATCCAAACACTGGTGCTCGCAGAGCTACCACCCGGTGACTTCCCCATGTACTGCCAGGCAAACTGTGATACCAAACCACTGGTGACCTAGTTTTGAGCTGGATCTTGGCCGGTTTTGGCATTCTGGTGCTTTGTGGAGGAGGAGGATTTAATTTCATTGCTTGCCTTCCCTGGTTACTTCACGTGAGAGGAAGCAAGGGCTCGATTTTGCCCACATACCTTTCTGTGTCAGGGGGAAGCAGCACAAACAACTTCTGCAAGCTGTGAAGATCTCTGAAAGGAAGAGATTCCTCTGGTTTTTGCCCTGAAATGGCTTCTGGAGTTCAGATTAGTTGCTCCCTGGGCTCAGGGCTGGATCCTCAGGCAGCAGAGGGGAGCTCAGCACCTTCACCCCAACCAGATCCTATCTCCGTCTGCTCAACTGCAGCCTTGAAACCCAGCCAGAAAAGATGGGCTGAGGAAAGCAAAGACCCCAAGCACTCAGGGAGACTTTTCCTTGCAGTTGTTTTGTTAATCCTTCCTCAGGGGCAGAGCAGCCCATATGTGCTGTCCTCCTGGACAGGTCCCTGTCCCCACTGCCAACTCACCCAGCTCAGCCCTGGCTTTGCTGCAAGAAGTCATTCCCACATGTAATTCCTTTCCCCCACCTTTACCCGGTGCATTATTCTGCCCACATCCCTGTGCTCTCCCTGCCTTCAGTGAGGGTCATAAATAAGGCATAAGGCACATTAAAAAGGGAGAGAAAACATTTAATCTTCTATTCTAGTTTGCTGCAGAGTTGAGATTGATCCGGCTGCTCAGGATCCCTCCTCCAGCCCCAGCTGGCTCCTGCTCTCCCTGGCACGCATATCCAGACATAAGAGGATGACAAAAGGATGGACACCCTTCCCCTGGGGTTGAAATTATAAAGAAATTTTTCTTTGGCAAGTGCCAAAGTGAACACAGACAGGGACATCCCATCCAAAGGAAGAGATGGAGTTGTCCCATTAACTGGTTTTTGAGCCCTCAAAATAGGGGTGCTCCCAGTCCCTTAAAGCACCAGGCTCTGCAGCCCACAGAGGTGATGTGGGGGAAAAAAAAAGAAGGAATTATCCTATAGCTAAACCCCTGTAACCTCCCAGTGTGAAATCCCGAGGCAGAGGGCATCTGCCACTGTGATGCTCACCATGTGCGTCCAGCTCAGTGGAGAATTCAGGGCTTGGTTTGGTTCAGGAGCTTTTCCCGTGACGCCAGGACAGGTCCTTCCCCATGGGCTTCTGCTGGGACAGGTTTTCAGCAGTGCTCCAAGACCACGGCAAGCATTCCTGGCGAGAATTATCCCTGGATGATGCTGTGGACTGGAGAGCTGCCGTGGAGGCTCCATCCCTGCTGTCCCTCAGCGATGCCAGGATGAATGTGCTGAGCTCCAGAGAAACAAGACAAAACAAAAAGGATATTTTGGGTTCCACAAGCCTGGTTTCCTGAGAAAAATGAGGCTTATTCAATCACCCTCCCCGTGCTTGAGACAACTGGCGTGTCTTCCCTTGTCACTTTATACCTTAAGAGGCAATTGGAACCAAATTTGACAGTAATAATAGGAATCTGAAGAGAATTATGTTCTGACAGGCTTGGTGAGGATCCACAGCCCGACAGGACAGCGGAGTGAAAGACATAATTAATGGCCCTGCTGAGGAAAAGGCCATGCTGTGAGTGTTGTCCTCATTAGACACCAGAGGCTCTCCAGGCAATTAAGAGCGTTCCCTGAGGGAACGCCTTGGGCAGCACTGGCATTAACCGGCACCAGCAAGGAAACCCCAGCTGGCAGTCGCTGCTCTGGGGTTTGCTGGGACAACCCAGCAGAGGAAGCTCTTCCCCACTTGGGACATCACCCCGTTGCTCTCCTGTGTGGATTCTCTACATGGTTTGTGCCCTTGACACTCCTCATCCGCCCCGTCCCCTCCTGTCCCACACTCACAGCTGTGGATGGGAGGAAGGAGGAGCTGTACCTGGACACAAGGAGCCCTCACTGCCTGGATCCTTCCCTTCATCCTTCCCCTCCACCAGGACATCTCAGGATGTGCTGCCCTCGTTTTCCCCAGCCCAGAGACGGTCTTTGTGTGCTTGGAGGACCGACGTGCTTGTCCTGCCATTTCCACTTAGCTCTGGGCAGGCACAGGGCTGTGCTGTACATACCTTTAATCTTAAAATATCGCTTGTTACGCCCAGAATCCAGCTGAATGTTGCTATTGCAGCTGAGGAAACAGCAATTTGAATCCTCGAGAGATTTAATAGAAAGGCTTGTTTCAAACTTAAACTTTAATCTTCCTGACATCTTTTGTTTCCTTTCTGAAAAAAAAAAAAGAAGTCTTAAACAGCTCCTGTTTCTGTCAAGTTTATAGCAAAGTGAGTCCTGCACAATCCATTGATCCAGGGCTCAACTGGACCAGGGTGGGATTCAGCTTCATCTCCCAGAGGGATTGTTTTTTCTCACCAGCCTCAGCTGGAGGGAAAGGCTTTGTTTGCCTCCAAGATTAAAAGTCTTTCTCTTCATGTCCCTTATTTCAATATTTGGAAACAGCACTCTTCTGCAGCAATGATTTGTCTCCTTTCCATTGCCTTCCCTCTGATAGGAAATGATTCGCTCATGGGGTCCCCAGGCAGCTCCCAAAAATTCCATTTTGGGACCAAATTCCCTCTTTACTGGGGTGAGGGACCAAGGGGCTGTCGGGATTTTCCTCCAAGAACTGGTTTCTTCTGGAAGCACCAGGCAAGTGTTGAAGCTGTGCACGGACAGTGATCATATGTGAGTATTTTTTGGCCAAAAAGGGCTGGAAGAGTAAAAACCACAACAATCTGCTCTGTATGGCCCCTGTGATTGCAACCACCCCCCTGGTGCTCCCCAGCACATAGTGTGGGTAGATGGAACTCAGCACCAGCACCTCCCCTTCTCTGATAAATGCAATGAACCCCCCACCTCCCACCCCTCAAACCCAAGAGGCTTTCAAGGAAAAGGAAATAAAATAAATAAACCCAAGTCTCAGTGCTGGGAGAGAGGCAGAGCCCACGGAGGCTGGCCCAGCAGAGGAATGGGTGGGAATAAAATAATGAAATAAAGGCAGAAGGAATCAATGCAAGAGGAATTATTTAAGAGGTAGAAGAAAGCTGTTGAAAAAAAAGGGGGGGGTGAAAATCAACCCTCTCTTGGGGGGGAATAAAAATGTTCGAGCAAAAGTAGGCCATTTGCTAAACAATAAAAGGGATGAAGCAGATGATGAGTCTAAAATGGCTGAGATGCTGAACTGGTTTTAAAAATCTGCCTTTATCAAGAGAAATGTGGAAAAGTGGTTTGGACAATTAGGAAGTAACAAAGGCCTCATAAAAATAGCTCCGGGGGGAAGAGAAACACTCAGGAAATGGGAGCGTGGCAGCAGCGCCGCAGAGCGCATTAAGGGATTAACTGGTGGAGGGGCTGGGACAACCGGGAGGGATGGGGATACAGGTACGGGGCTGCCCCCTCCTGACACAGCACCGGGAGCTCCGAAATGTGCCGCCAGCACGGGCTCGGGGCTCTGGGAAGCGCGGAAGGGAGGCTAGCAAAGATCCCGTCAGACAAATCGGAGCGTTGCCTCTTCCTCGCCTTTTAAGAGCGGAGCCAAATTAAAGACAGCAAAGCAAATTCTCTCTGGATATCAGGATGTGATATCGCTTCCCCGGGGGTGAAATGAAGGAATGATGGAATTAAATTAAGAAAGAGGAAGTTAAAATTGAATCTCTGAAAGGAAAGGTTGCTCGGAGTAATTCTCTGCTCAGCTGGGGACCAGTGTCCCGGGGGCTGATTGCAGATAAAGTCCAATAGCACCTGGATCTCAGCATCCAGAGAGCATTTGAAGCACATTGTGGGGGTTGCTCCGAGGGGCTGGATGCTGCCCAAGGCTCAGAGCCCACCAGGCTGCAGGGAAGGGCCCCAGAGACAGGGGGAAAGAAAAAAGAAGCAAAGTCACCAGGCAGAGTGGCTTTTCCTGGGTTTTTTCCTCTGACTTATAGTCACCTGGACTCTTTCTTCGCATGGCAGGAGGAGGTGATTTGGGATCCTGGAAGACATGATCACACAGGGCATCTGTCTGCTGTTTCTCCCTCAGTTTCACCCAGGGATCACCTGGAGAAGAGGCCACCACATTCCCACTTTTATTCCCTGTTGCTCTGTCCAGGCTGGTAAAACAAAACCACCCTGAACAGGCCGGCCCCAAATCCAGCCTTTCCTCAAAGTCAGCCTCTGACCATGCTCAGCAGCAAAGAGGATAAAAGGAGCATGAGAGCATCCTGCTGCTCCCATGTCTCCTCTCCCCACCTCCCAGGGCTTGGGATGCCCCAGCTGCCCCGGGCAAACATCCTCTCCTCAGCAGCTCCATGCTGGAGAGCAGGATGGCTCCTGTCTCAGGGACAGTGGAGAGGAGGCAGTGGGTGGGAGAAGAGGAGTATTTCTCTGCTGGACTAAGAACAGCCTGTGGCTGGTGTAAATCTGGTCACTCCCAGGGGTCACATTCCCAGCTCTGACTCAGCTGGGCTCAGCTCATCACTGCTGTCCCTTCCCAGCCCCAACCTCCTCCTCCTCCTCCTCCAGCCAACCCCTCCACACCTCCCGTGGGGAGCAAATGGCCTGTCCCAAACCCTGCTGCTGGAAAACCCTCATACAGAGCAGGGAATCACCTGGGCAGCTTCTTTGCACAGGGAAAAAAAACACCAAACCATAGAAAAAGCTCAGAATGAGGCAGTTCGGAATGCCAGCATCCCCAAGTTTTCAGAAGTATTTTTAGCACCAGGTTTTGAGCTAAAGGAAACAGCTGTATGAACTCTGGCAGCAGGAGAGACAGGAGGTGGGAGCCAACACCCTCATGTTTTCATTCCACTTTTCCTTAAACCACCCTGAGTCATGCAATTGGCAGCTCCCCCTTCATCTGAAACGAGAGCGAAGTATCACCCGCATCCATCAGGGAGATGAGCTGAGGTTCATTCCTGCAGAGAGCTATGAGGCAGGTGGGTTTATTTTTGGCCAGAAAAAACCTTCTGATCTCCCACCAGATCTGCCTTTCAGTCATTCAGTGGTCTGTACAGAGGAAGAGATCACCTCTGTGTCACATGAGGATGCAGAGTTAGGACATGAGAAGATATGAGTGGTGACGCAGGAAAGACAAGCCTGGGTTGTATCAGCTCCAGAAAGGCAAAAAATCAGAGTGGGAAACTTTCTGATGTGTCCGGGAGGTTGAGTGCTGGGCTCAGGTTGGCTCTGGCACAGAGCTCTGAGCCCGTCAGTTTTTCTGAGCTGGGCCCATCTGCAGCTCCAAGATCAATGCAAAGGGAAAAAAAAAGCCCCTCCATGTCCCAGAACAGCTGCTGGGAGGACTTTTCCCATTCCACTTTGATGCCAGCACCAGTCTGCACTGTTTGCAAGAAGCAAACAGGATCCCGAGCCATCATCCAGGGATGCGATTCCTTGGATGCAGATGCAACCCTTGGTGAGGAAGAGCTCACAGTCAGATTGGTGTCTGCTACCACGTGCCATTGCTCCATGAAGTAAAAACTATGTTAGAGTCAAACAGGATGAAACTGTCTAAAAAGCAAAAATTAAGGGACTCTGCAAGTCAAATGTTGGCATTGAGAGGACATAATGTCAGGGTTGGACTGGAAGCGTCTTTGTATGTCAGGGGGAGAGTCCTTCTCAGATGTGGAGATGCTGAGCTGAAGATTTGACCCTCAAAGGAGCCAAAGACGCTTTCTGCTTAAACTTGGGCACGTGGGTGCTGGGATCAGCTTCAGCGTGGGAGAACTCCGTGGGTTATAGAGTCAGAAATCAAAATTCTGCCTCTCCAACTTCCTTGGTTGGTCTTGAATGGACCCAGATGGAGAGCACAGCCTTCTCCATGCTGGAATGGAGGGAAGGTCTTTGCCACTGAAGCCACACCACCACCAGCACGGACAAAAACAGGGGGTCAGCCAGTTCTTGGCTCGAGTTTTGCCCAAGGGAAGAGGCACATCCCAGGAAAAGGGCATTCACTTGCTGGAAGTGCCTTGGAAGACACGGATGCGAAGGGCCAAGACAAGCGGTCTCTGTCAGCAGGAACTATCCAACCGGAACAGGCTTTTCACCAGGGAAAGCTTCCAGCACACGGAGCTGTCGGAGGCAACCCTGTAAATGGGCCTGGGATGTACTATCACCCTGTAATCCTGTACAGAGAGCTTGGTGGATCAGGTGGAAAAATGATGACTTCTCAGAAGAAATAATATGCCAGAGCGGGGGGGGAAAAGCAGCAGGTCAGACTGATGTGAACCTGCTGTTTTCTCTGAGCCGTGTAAAAAGAGTGTTTTTTTCCCCAAGAAAAGCTGGCTCTGCCAGAGGTTTGGGCAATAAAGTCACATCTCCTGCAATACCGGGCCACACAGGACTTGTTGGAGAGTTTGTGAGCAGTCAGATAAGGCAAAGCCTTGTTCCATCACCTCTCTCAGATCTTCATTTCGCTCATATTTATTATCTTGGTTCTTTCACTGCTACTCACTCATCAGAGTTACAAACTCCAGCCCTTTTTCCTCAAACAACAGCGAGAAACGCAACAGTTTGGGTGTACAGTCATGGCTTTTAATACATTTTGCCTCCCAGGGCTGCAAGGAAAATGCAGAGAAATTGTTCTGATGGCTCAGATCCAGAGACGGGTGAAAAGAGGAACAGGAAATGTGATGGTGATCTACGGAGAAAGGGTCACTGCGGGGCGGCGAGAGCGCCCAGGGTGGTGGTGGGGCTGGGGCTGGCCCGGGGTGGGAGAGCAGAGAGCAGCTGAGACCTTTGCTGGTAGCCATGGTTGGGCCAGCTCAGAGGGAACTGGGATCTGGGACACCGCAGACCCCGAGTGCAGCCAGTCTGGGGCACTGGGACAGGACACAAGGTCAGCTGGAGAGTCTGGGAGCTGCATCCGTGCCCCAGACACTCAGTGACCTCAAGAGCCACGTGCCACGTCTGTGGAAGGACACAGCCAGGCATGGCACAGTTTTTCCACAGAAAGCCTCCCTAAAATCACCAAGAAAAGCCAAATTTGTGGCTGCAGTTAGGAGAGTGGAAAAAAAGATTTTTTTTTTTTTCCCTCCCACAAAATTTCTTGTGAAGTTTGTTTCTCCCGGGAGAAAATGGAGCTTACTTTTGAGTGACAGTTTGCAACAGCTCAGAGCTGAGGTTTGGACGGGGGTGCTCTCCAAGTGGAAATGGGAACGATGCTGTCACCTCTTTCCATGTGCCAGTGAGTTGAAACTCAGCCCTTGCACCTTCCCTTGGTTGGACCATCGTGAATGAGAACTTGCAAGTTGCTTTTTAATTTGCTTTGGTGCACCTGAGGAAGGTGGGGACGAGGGACTGTGGGATCACTCCTGCCTTTTGTGGGGTTCTTCAAAGTGAGCTGCACTTGCCTTGTGTGAAAAGGACAAGCATGAAGAGCCGGCTTTTGCCTTGGGAAGAAAGTGTTCTTTTAAAAGAAAAAAAAAAGTGAATTTTTTTTTTTATTTTTTAAAAGATTGCTGGACAGCTTCAGAATTCAGCAGCATGGCCCAGGAGCTCTCAAAAATCAATGGGAATAAGATAGTGGAGTTGGTGTTAACAGACTGCGAAGTTGGGTTGTGAAGGATCGAAGAGGGTCTTTCAGACCCAGCTGGAGATTTAGCATATTTTGATTTTTCCTCCCGTCCTGGCAGTTACTGAAAAGGAATCAGAAAGAAGCCGATCCCTCACCGAGGGAAAAATTCTTCTTTCAGCCAGTGCTGGGAACTGCAGTCTGCTCGAGAGTGTGGAAGGTTAACGTGGTGCAGAAGAGCGACCTGAGAATCCCAGGCCGAGGCAGCATTCCGTGGCGGATTTCCCGCTGGCCCCACAAGACACCGGAGCACACACATGTGGGAGAGGCTCGTGGCTCCAACCCAGAGCACCAAGATTTCCAAGGGCTGCACGAGGAAGGGGTTCCAAATGGAGATGTCAGCCCTGCTCTGGCACCATCCATCACATGGCATGTGGCAGGAGGTGCCTCCCACACCGCCCCAGCTTGGCAGATGCCGATGGGCTTCCGACGTCGCTCCTCCACCCAGCCCTCCCGCGCCATATGGCTCTCTCAGGCTGGGTCCCAGGAGGCCCTTCCCAACAGCTGCTCTGCTAATGACTCCTTATTAATTTCAGGACTCTGGAAGGGCACCGGTGATGCCCCTCTTGAAGGTGAACCCTTCGGGGAAGGGTTTGGCTTCAGATCTTTGCCTTCGCAAACGGCCCAGGTCACCTCTGCGCTGGCAGAGGTGGTTTGGGAGGCATCGTTGGACCTGTGCTGGACAGCTGCTGGTTGGTGGCCACTGGATGTGTCATTTCCAAGTCTTTCTGACCCTCCTGTATCCTGGGTGCCAACACCCCCCAGAGGCTGGAGCCAGCCTGCAGAAGGCTGCCCTCCAAAAGGAGCAACATCTCGGTGTCTTCTCCTTCCCCACCATCATCCCACATCTCCTGCTGTGAGAGGGCCCGGTGTGCAAACTGATGGGATATTTACTTTCCCTGAGCTCTTGGCTCCTGTCCCAGCTCACATACAACCTTCCCTCCCTGGGCAGCTCCTGCTTTGCTCACGGAGCTGTAGGGACAGGAGCTGGGATGGGGAATCATTGCCTGTCCAGGAGCTGTGTGGGTGATGGATCCCAGTGAGAGCAGCACTGCCTGTGTACAGGACATGGCAGAGAGAAACCATTCACAAAGCTTTTTGGATCTCAGTTGATCCTGGATTATCCTGACTAAAAAGCCTGAACACTCAGCAAGCCCTGGACAGCCCAGACTCATCCCAGGCCTGCATATTCTGGGAAGCAGGCATTGGAAGCCACCCTGCTCCCATACTGGTTCAGTCCTGGAGCAGCTGGGGAGAGGGCCAAACGTTGCCAAGTCCTAAAAAAGCCCAGCCTTACTCCCGAGGGATGGTGTGTACAATATCTCCAGCACTGGCAGTTCTGCAAGCCTGGGATTTTTGAGATCCATAGGGGTTATTTTTTTTGAACATGGTTAGGAGCACTTTCTCACAGGACTGCCTGATGAGGCACGGGGAGAAGGAATGGTGGGTGGACCAACATCAGGGACTAAGTAACCCCTCCTCAAGCCAGCCTTGGAGAGGTGTGAGAGCATCCTCAGAGCGGGTACCACCAGCCTAGACGAGGTTGGACCCACAGCAGCTGGAGCATCTTTTGAGAGCTCTTGTCCTTCTGGCAGATTCCCCATATGTTGTGTTCTCCCTGGAGCCCCTGTCCCCCCTCCCTGGTCTTGCTCAGCCCCCCTGGGCCCTTGCAGAGCCGTGTGTAGGTGTGTGTGTGTGCTGACCGTGTGTCTCACTGAGAAGCACCAGCATGTGGTGACTCCTTTCCTGGAGGCACCAAAAGCCACAGCCATTAATCTCTATAAATAATTTCAGCCACAAAGCCTCCAATGGCTGTTTCCCTGAAAAACACACACACACACACACACACATGAAAAAAGCTTTGTAAAACATTAGCATTCCTGAAACAGCCCAACAGTCTGACAGAGTCCGCAGGAATGGAGAGCAATTAAGTCAACCAACTAATTGCTAACAATTGGTGTTTCTCTGATAGGTGAGGGAGGCCCTGAGCAGGAGGAGCATGGCCAGCACGTCGTTTGGTGGGTAAGCTGCTGGTTGATGTGGCTCCTCTGGAGGAGGAAGGGCCTGATTCAGTCCCTGTAAATATAAACCAGCCAAATCATGTGCACAGAGCTGCAGTGAGGGGACAAGAGAAGGGATGCAGCACCCATCATTTCCAGGCTGCCTCTGCCTGGCTTGGCTTCATCATTCCAGTTGTCCCAGCTGTGATGGGGAGAGAGGTTCTATGTTCAAGTTATTTTTGTCTCCATGCACAAGTCAAGACAATAGTGTTTGTCCCTGCTGTGTCCCACTGCTGGAACAAGTGTCCTGGTGATGGCAAGGTGGGACACCTTGTGAAGGCACCACCTGTGCTCCAAAATCTGCGTAATTCAGGGTAAAAAGGGGGATATCAGGACAGTATGGAGTCAATTCACCCTAGCAAAGCCTGTCCCAGAATCTCCAGGATCCCTGGGAAGCAGCACCTTTCACACCAGAGCTCAGTACCTGGAGGGACCTTGGCCCAGCCTTGACCCCACTCAGTTCTCGCCGCTCTCCCATCCAAGGGTTAAAAGGCAGAAGCTGCACGGGCTGATGGAGTAAGAAATTTCACTTTGCTCCTATTTGTAGTTAAAAAAAGCACTAATTCATTCTAAATCTGCCTGAAAGAGCCTTAAGTGGTAATACACCGATAAGACGACTTTATTTGGCTTAGCATTTAGAAAGTTTTATGTGTGTAAATGGGCGAGGATATCGCAAAGGCTCATTTTGTCTCTCTCTCTTTTAAAGTGTGGAGCTGTTTGGCCTCCCTTCTGCTCTCCTCCTTGCTGGGTTTCTATATTCCAACCTTTTCCCCTTTTCCAGCAGGGGATTATTGCTCCATGGCAGGAATGGCACCTTGTTTGGGTGACCTCTCCTACCTCCCCACGGTCTCCCCACAGCCCAAGGATTTGTCTACTCCACTGCTCCCAGGTGCTGCAGCCTCGGGCAGACCTGAGGCCTTCCCTGAGCCTCTGTGGGGTTTTTTTTGGCTTTCACTGGGGTCTCAGCCCAAGTGAATTGGGGTTGGATTCCCACGCACCACTCCAATAATCCTACTGAAGAGGCGTCCCCATCCTCACCCCTCACCCCAGCAAAGGAGGAATTTTGTTCCCTTCTGACCACTCAGTTGCTGGGATTGGGGAAATGATTCATTTATCCCCCTTGGTGTGAGTCACCAAAGAACCACCAGCCAGCAGCACTTTCTTCAGCCCACACTTTGCTGCTTCTTCCAGCCCAGCTCTTCCCATCCGAGCCGCCACCACGGCCGTCTCTTGTGCAAAACGCTCTATTTCACAGGGAGATTTCTCCTCCTGATCCCTCTGTTTGCCTACAGGGACACTGGACAACCTTCCCAGTGGCTGACAAGGCTCCTGAAGTGCTCTTGTCAAAGGTTAGAATGGCTGTGAAGAGAATGATCATTAGGAACAGGGAGCAGGCAGTGGGAGAATAAACACTGCCGAGTGGTACTCGGGCTGTGGGAGATTTGGCAAATTTTGCAAAGGTCAGTTATCAAATAAATGAGATGAGAAATTTCAGCAAAACGCTCCTGCTCTCTTGACAATGTCTGATTGAGCACACAGCTTGATGGGCACTCTCACAGGCTCCCTTATCTTACGTCTGTTGCTGCCCGGAGTTCGTTTTTGTTCCTTGAGTAAGAACATGTTGGTGGCGTTTCAGGTGTTACACCTGGGCCAACAGCCAGGAATGTTTGTCTGGGCTCCACGGTTGCTCCTGTGCAGCTGTTCATCAGGTGACACCAGCAATGACTTGGAGCTGACCAGCGATGGAAAACATTTCACAAAACCCCACATTTTTCGCTTAAAAATTATCCAAAGAGAGTTTTTACCTCCTTGTAATGGATTTTTTAAAAAAATTGTCTGATACTAAAGAAAAAAAATGGTAGATAGGTCTCAAAATTATGTTTATTGGGGAGTATGTAAAACCCCCTTTCCCACTGAGCTGCCGTGATGTATTTTATGATGGGCTCTTTGTTTTTTTTTTCATTTCACCAGACACCCCACAGCTTGTAGGAACTGCTGTTTGGGGTTGACACCAGATAACAGAGACCAGCTGAGCTCAGCTTTGCTTCTACAGAAACCCAAAGCGAGGAGGGGAGGGAATGAAGCTGGAGAGCCTGCAGGAAGAAGTGGCCATGGGGACAAGGGACAAGACTTCGACCTTGTCCTGGCGATCCTGGGACAGGGCAGTCACCCAGGCTGGTGGTTGGATGTCACTTGCACCTGCAAGGTGCCACCAGGGAAGCCCCACAGGAGGGGCCACGCTTGGGTGCAACACCTTGAGAAGGTGTTTCAGCCACCTCCAGTGGCTGTTCCCACCCTGCAAAGGTCGGGTCAGGCTCCCAGCGGACGCGGCGCCTTTCCCGTGCTCTGCAAGGGAACGTCCTTCCAAGTTTCCTTTCAGCTGCTTCGTTGGGATTGCAGTCACGACGCCGTGTGTCTGTTCTCCATCGGGCTTTGAGGGTCTGTGTCCCTTGGGATGAGCTGCCCACAGTGCCCGGGGAGAGCAGAGGCTTAACAAAGAAATGCAAAGCAGGCGCGACGAGACGCTGCGAGGAGAGTTTCCTGCCTGCCCCCAACAATCCCTGACAGCCCAGGAGGAATTTGGATGACTTCAGTTTGGTTTTAGCATTATTCCTATTCCATTTAGCTAAATAAATAGAGGCTGGGTTTAAACTAATTGAATCGTGTGCACGCAGCCAACTCACACAGCCTAAAGCAAGTCACAGGTTTTTTTTTTGAACTGGGGTAGTTTAAGTTTAGAGGAAGAGTTTGCCACAAAAGATGATTTTCAGAGGGTTTCTTACCCTTTCCAAAAGGGCCAGTGACTAACTGTTTCATGTGGGGAAATGAGGGGAAGTACCAAAGAAAGGCAAAAAAAAAAGATAAAAAGAAAAAAAAAATTAGAAAAGAAGGACAGTTTTCAAGGAGACACTTGGATTTAGAGCAAAGTTTCATTTGTCCTGGACTGGCTTTAGAGCCATTTCACTGTGCTGGATCTGTCTGCATTTGGGATTTAACAGGATCTTTCTAAAACAGCTCCAAATACAAGAGCAGATAGTTATTAAAATGGCAATAAGGCAAAAATAGGCATTAACCAGATAATGCAGCTCCTGCCATCCATCCCTCCGTGCCATCCCTTCCCCCTCCCAGCATAACCATGCAGGAGCAGACCCTGCAGCCAGTGAACCCCCTTGGGGTGTCACAGGAGGGCAGGGACGCACCGGCAGCAGGTGACACCTCCGTGGCTCTTCCCATCTGCTGAGACGATCCCGTGGAGAGTTTTATTGGTTTATAGCCAAGGCTAATTCATCTGGATCAGGGAGAGCAAGGATAACCCCTGGAACTCTGCACCACTGCCCACCCAGTGTCCTACCCCTGCTCCAAACACTGGGGTCACCAGCCGTGCCCACAGCAGCAGGAGGGAGCAGGACACGGTGCCTTTGCCCTTCACCTTTTGCAGGAGTGGCCGAACATCCATATCTGTGGCTGTTCCCTGCTCCCCTCTCCAAAGGCAGCGGTTCGGCAGGAAAGCCGCTCCCCACAAAGGGCTGTGGTTTGGCAGGGATGGGAGTGGCTGGCCTGGGGTCTGGGGGATGGCAAACTGGCCATCCCAGGGAGCTTCGGAGCGGCTGCTGGTGTGGGCTGTGATAATCCGGCGGGAGCTCCATCCGTGCCTCGCTGTTACTCACATTTGTTTACTGCAGGAAATAATTCATCTTTTGGGCTCTTGCTGGGGATTAATTAATGGTTATGGCTTCTGTGACCCTGTGATTAACTCATTTTCACATAATTGCTTGAAGACAAAACGATGTATTAGTAGCTTTTCTCCCTCCCCATCTCTGCTTGCCGTGGCCTCCGGGGGGACTGAACTGTCAAAAAACCTTGGATTTTCCTTCCCATTTTTTTGCCTTTCACTGCCTTTTTTTTTGCACGTGCCTTATAGATCCAGAAGAAAAAAGTCACTGAGAACCGGTGAGAGAGCATGTTCCAGTAGAAAACCAGCTGGGCTTTGACTGGGCCCAGAGACTTTCAGTGGGACCTCCCTGACTAATGCTGACCAAATTTTGCTACCTGTCATGGGTTTGCCTAGGGGACAATTTTTTACCACACCCCCCACAAATTGCTCTAAGGTGAGAGAAGTTTATGCA